>OY754968.1:600000-957500 GCA_963576475.1 Molanna angustata
ATTGAAATTGAATGAACGGTTCCCAGGATAGTCCACCTTCATAGGTAAAATGACCTGATACCCGATGAAGAAGAAGAAGAAGAAAATATTTTAAATTCAGAAATCATCCCGGGCATACGATCGACAATTCACCAAAGTTTAATTGCAATCGGATGAACGGTTCCCAGGATAGTCCACCTTCATAGGTAAAATGACCTAAAACTCGATGAAGAAGAAGAAGAAGTTAAAATTTTTTGATCCAGAAACCATCCCTGGTATACTCTCGACAGTTCACCAAAGTTTCATCGCAATCGGATGAGCGGTTTAGGAGCGCATTCAACACATACATAGATACATACATAGATACAAACATTCAAATTTATAATATAGATTGAATAAAATCTCAGCAACAAAATAAGCAATAGGTTAAAAATGGATATTTTCAAGTATAAGGTTAATAAAAATTATCAATAAATTTCGTAGTAGAAACTATGCATAATGGTGGTATTTCAATGTGCTACTTATTTTATTTTCTTTTATTATCAATTGTTAACTTGCCGACCTAACTATGATATTTTAGTATTGCTCCAATAAGCTGGGCCGCATCTGTAACATTTACCGGCAATCGTAATAAAGTGTAAAATCTATCATTTTAATATAATACTTAAATATTTTAATATAAACAAATATAAGGCACACTGGCGGGCTTATTGTCATTTGGCAATTTCTTTCAACCAACCAGATCACAAAGTATGACAAAATTATATGTGTAGGTACAACAACAAAAGAAAAGCAAAAAAGGACTATGAAAGAATAAGGAAAGGACATCGGGATCAGGTAATAAATAAAATAAATGAATTATGGCAAATTAAATATTGTAATGTGTATTTACGAGTCTCAAAATTATTCAATAACATTAAGTATATATTAGAATAATTATTTAAAATATGTATTAAAATAATTATTTTTATGCGCTTCTTACTCAGCTAAATACAAAAAAAATTGACAAAATAATATCTCAATAGAGACGCAGTTTATGACCTGTCATTACGTTATCACTTTAAGCGCTTGCGCATCGTTCACCAATTATGTCTTTTTTTATCGAGTAGCCTTATCAATTAAATTTTTTGAAAGTTCTATCATGTTTTTTAAATGTTACTCATCAATATCTGTTTTATTGATTATTTTTTGAAAAAAATATCATTAATTCTCAACAGGGATAGAAATCCATTATATATTTTAACGATTCCAATATATGGAATAATAAAAATAGTTGATTTACAAAAAATGATAATTTGTACCGAGAGTCATCTCTAGTCGATAGTATGGAATTTTTTTAAGGCCTTGCATCCTATTGGATGATTTGTGCCATCAAGAAACTCAAAACGAAATGAAAAATATAAGCGCTGTTTGCACTGTGATGGGCACGGGTCTGGTTTAAATGTTATGATGACGCAATCAAAGAATGATATTTTTTCATAAGAATTTCGTCCAAGATACGGATAATTCAATAATATATTAAATCTAATGGTCGATTCAGTTTAATTGTGGGACTATTGAAACTGAAAAAACCAAACTATGCAATCTTGAATTACGTAACTCAGTTAAATATTATAGAGGTACTTATAATGCATTGTTGCATTATATGAACTACGTTAGGATTGTGTTACGAGACAATTAAGTGAGCCTATCTCCACTAAAAGTAGAAATATATACCATTTTTTTTTCAAGAACGACATATATACATACCTAGGTAAATTAATCAATTAAAAATATATATTTTTTACTCATTAAAAAAGAGAAAACATGGCAAAAACGACATTTCTGAAAAATAGAAAGGGTTTCGTGCAACATTAATTAGAAGACATAAAAAACATTTTGATATTTTTTCCAGATTCAAAAACTATTTTAATGATATAGGTACATATAACACAACAATTTTCACTGAACCAAAACTGAATTCGCGAATCACTTAATTGAGAAAAATCATTCTTTTGATGTAGACGAAGGTATAAAAAATTTTACACACGGGGCATAATGAATTAAAAACCTCAAAATTAGAAATATTAGAAGTAAGGAAAAATGTGAATTTAAATAAACCCATAATAAACAACCAAATTAATTTTATAAATAATCCACTGTTAAACTTATTTCCTTTATAATATAATATTTGGTAAATTTATGTAACTATATAAAAAAAACTCTGTCTTTGTAAAAAAAAAAATAATGTTAGCTTACATATGGTCACCCTAACCTTCTTTACCCCTCTACTTCTCCTTTCCTCCCCTCTCACTGCTTTTACATATAGTTATTATTTTAAGATTTGTTAACTAGTTCACTAAGTGTCCTGAGGAAGAGAACATTGTTCTTGAAACATGTAGACTTGGTTCTAATAAAAAGTGGTTAATACAAAGTTATTTTATTGTTATTAATTACCGATGGAGCTACAAAAGAATAATTTCGCATTTGATAAAATAAAAAAACTTTATCCATTCAAAGAAAACTAAAAAAAACATTTCTTCATAATATGATACTTAACCATGGTAAAAGAGTCGTTTGGAGTTACCTACAGAAAAGAAAACTCACTAAAATAATGACCATTATGAATACAAGAAGTAGAGTTTTACGTTTTGTCAAATGATATATTTTTAACGAGTCTATGCACTACACAAACTCGCTTTTTATTGCATTCAACTACAACTCGAATAACGTGTCATTATTAAAATTAAATATGAAATCCAAAGTGTTAATTTAAAAGTAAAAAGATAATCGGTACCCAATAATAAAGTAGTTCAAATGAATTAACAGTAAAATATGATTTTATTGCCGTCTTGTTCCGCTATTTTTACTTTCGATTGATGCTATCTAAATACTTCTCGGAGCATAGTCTCAAGAGTGAATTCATATCAGTTTTTATCTGCAAGTTGTAGGAAAAGTGAAACAAAATTAGCAATTACCATACAAGAACAAATAGGCACATTAGATAGTAAATATGAATTTTAACAAATTATTTCAATCTATTTGATTTTTTATCGTTATTACCATACTTGGCTAGTCACATAATAAATTCACCCTCTTTCAACTCAGGAATAGGTACCTCTCAAATAAAAAAATATAGGAATATGATTAGAAAAAACAAACATTTTGAAAGTTTACTATTGAGACTTGTGCCATCTGTTTATTGTGATATGTTATATTGTATTGTGCATTTTATATTATTAATATAATTTGTACAACTTAATGTCCTTTTCTTCGTGTAAAATGGAAAAATATTCCAATAAATTATGCTGTCAATACAATAATTGATAATTCAGAAAGGAACTGCCAAATAAACCTTAGGTTCACCGAACAACAAATCCAGTTGAACCATCTGCGGCAATATTACTGTGGTTTTAACATCCAAACCATGAAATGACATTATACATAAAAGAACACCTGGTCATACATCTACCTACTAACTGTTCGCGATGGATCTTTAAATACAGAAGACAAATATTGTACTGAATGCAACTTCTGCTTCTGTATAATAGGTATAATGAGGTACGATTTCTCGGCATTCAATATTTCTTATCGAAGTTCGATCTCTTTACATACACATACATTTGTACCTACATACATACACACCATCACGTTCATGTCCCTCGCGGGGTAGGCAGAGAGAACTGAACGCCACATTTTTCTATCTTGACAACATTCATGCATCGTCTCATACCTACATGTTATTCTGTTGTTCACGCTTCTATCATTTCCGAATTTCAGAATATCGTTCTCATTTGTAGAGAAGGATCTGCCTCGATATTCTAGGATTTTAAACTAGTACTGCCTCAGAACAAACTATATCTAGCGAGGCAGTAAATTAAATTGTATTTTGTTCCTTTGTAATATTTTAACTATTGGAAATGTATTATTTATTCATTCACATGGTCTTGCCATCCCTTTCTTGGGCGGCCCTGACCTCTGATTCCATTCCTGTCCGTAATGTAGGTATATTTTCTTCGTCAGGTGTTCCTCATTCTCCCTATGTGGCCAAACCATCTCAATGTGTTTACTTTAATTCTATTAATGACATCTTACTTCATCTTACATTCTTTTCTTATGTCCTCATTTCTTACCCTGTCATACATCGTAATATTACAGATTCTTCTTAACGATCTCATTTCAACTGCATTTATTCTGCTTTTTTGCGACTTCTGTCATGTGGAATTTATTTACGGAAAATTATATGAAAATTTGTAAAGCGCACTTGAGTTATCTTTATAAAAACGGCGCTCTAAAATAACCCTGTTTTATTATTATTATCCTAGATTAAAATTGAGTATATTATATAAAAGGCCATGATTTTTAAATGAAAAAAGTGACAGTACAATGGCAGTATAAAAAGGACTAAAGAGAATTCCAGGCAGGTGGTGTTTGTTTGAATATGTTCCTGCAGTTCTATAGCACGTGCTCTCAATAACTTCCTGCCAAAAAAAGCCTTGCCGGAAGGAGCAAGGTGGGGATTTAGCATCTCAAAATCTCCGCCAGATGTTGGAAAAAATGCATCAGTTTCTTATAATGAACTTACACGACCAAATGAGGTAAGATATATAAAAATTGCAAAGTACAATATTTTAAAAATGACTTACATTTGGCTACACATTGTCGTCCATGCAATAAAAAGTTCAAGAAATAATAATTTTATGTTTCGTCACCAACTTGTAACAAAATTGAAATAGTTACCTCAATTCTGTATTCCGATGACAGAATTGAGTTAAATGCTTTTTAATTGTTGTTCTTCGAGATCAGCAGAAGATTCGTATGGCAAATGGGGCCTTGAAGATGCCCACGAATAACAATTAATATTTAATTGTTGTAAATATTTACTTGAACACTTACTCGTAACCGGAACCATTGTACATTGCTCGATATATTTAAAACAACACAACACAATATAGGTAATTTGGTTTAAAAATATAAAGTTTAATTTGCCCCCCGAATTGATTTTTTTCGGCCGCAGTATTTAATTGTTCAAATATAGCATATTAATTAGTTGAATGATAGTCAGATTCTGATGAGAGCATAATAATAAAATACTTTTTTTATGCAAAAAAAATATCTAACTAATTGCCCGTAGGCGATTTCTGTCAGTCAACCACAGAGCAATCTACTGAATTAGATGTCATTGATCTTGTGTATGAAAACTAAAGCAATAGATAAGAAGTTTTGGCGGGAAATGGCTGTTTAAATAAAAATAATACGCAATATTGCCATAATGGTAAACAAAACGTAAAAGTAGAAAATGGCTAAGTGTAAGACTTAGAATGAAATTATTACCTATATCGGATACAAGTATGACGGATACAATTTTATCATAATATGTTATTAGATGTTTATTTGAAAACAGTAATAGTATAGCAATTATTAATATGTGTCTATGGTTACTCACATAAGAAAAATTTGTTACAGACATCTATTACTGCAACTGTTTATGGATGATCTTAAAATAGGGTTGAGCAAAAGTTATAGAAAATCGACCGGTTCGGACTTAAAGGTACCTAATTCGATTATTTTACTATTGAATCTATTAAAGGACGTATGAAAATATGGATCAGATATAATATTATACTTCTTACGTATTTTTTCAAATTTTTTAAATTGCAATAGACTAAATAAAAAAAAATCAACTTATTTAAATACCTCGATAAGAAAACAATTAGTGCACATGACAAGCAATCTAGTGGACTCGTATTCGAATACTGTCACAATTGATTTCATCCATCTAGATATTTAGTTATTATAAAAAATAATTGAAAATTTATGTGTAAGAGGTTATCTACCTACTTGTTGTTAAGAAATATACTATATTAAAAATAATAATATAAAAAACTCTTATTAAAAACTTATTACCATGTGTTAAGTTTTGCTCCTTATATAGGTAGGTGTACTCTCTGTTTACTTGGATTGCGAACTTATTAAAAGATCGTGAAGTTATAACTGTAGTGGACGGTTGCTATTCTTCTCCCCACTCCATCAATGCAGGAGTCCCTCAAGGGTCAATTCTATCTCCAACCCTATTCCTCCTACATATTAATGACTTGCTCTTACGCGCCCCCATCCACTGTTACGCTGATGACAGCACAGTCCATGACAATTTATCTTTTGACAAACCTCCTAAACAGAGTGAAATATCAGAAGCTCGGAAAGACCTTCATCTAAAAATAAATAGCTACCTCCACTCAATCAATACCTGGGGTGAAAGTAATCTTGTTTCATTTAACGTCTCAAAAACCCAAGCCTGTCTAATTTCTGCGAAGAGAAACCCCAATGAATTGCAAGTGTCTTTCAACGGAAGCACCCTACCTAACAGCAGCTCTATCGACCTGCTTGGAGTATCTATAACGAACCAACTCCAAAAAATTGCCTCCAAAAAATTGAGAGTACTATAGAGCGCGTAGATATTTTACTAAGACCCAGATCTGTATACTCTACAAAGCGCAAATACGTCCAATTATTGAATATGGTAGTCACCTCTGGAGTGGCGCCCCCCAATACCTACTAATAATAATATAAATAATAATAAAAATAATAATTTTCAATACCCTCGACGCTGTCCAAAGGCGTGCTATACGTCTGATTGATGATCCATCACTGACTGATGGATTGCAATCACTAGAACATAGACGCAAAGTCGGTATTTTAAGTTTATTTTATCGATACTACCACGGGAATTGCTCAGAAGAGCTTGCATCTTTGGTCCCTCTTCCACCCACTCGCAACAGAGTCACTCGTTTTACTCAATCGCAGCACCCATTCACAGTGGGCCTTCAATATATACGAACCAGTCGCTTCTCGAACTCCTTTATCAATACAGCAGCCCGACTGTGGAACGATCTTCCGAATTCTGTGTACAACCCTGGTCTTTTTAAAATCCGAATTAATAAACTATTTTCTAGATTGCAAACCCCTCCCAACGCTATACGTAGTGCGCTTCTTCGGAAGAGTAAAATGGACCCAAATCCTAATAGCTGGTGTCCCAAAGCCGTTAAAATCAATGTCACAGTCAGTCAAAGTATTGCAAATATACCTAAAATTTAATTCGAATTAAAAGTCGATATATTGTAATAATTTTGAAGCGACTGCATATCCCTGATCTTAACTGCACTTTACGGATAATGTCACATCCGTTAAAACATACCTACAATTCATATCCTTGTACTGAGATTAGAAAATGAGAAATTTCGACCTTGCATTATATCATACCATACATCATAACAGCTATGTAAGCTCAAGTAGGTATTTACTATTAACATAGCTTTTTTGTATAAAAAATATTTAATATCTTTTTAGCATAACTTTTTATCAATTGTTTAGATCCTCAGTCTTTGTTAAGTAATCGCCAAAAAGGAGAAATTTATTTGATCTATTAATTTTTCCAGCAATTCTTGCTTCTTTAGGTAGGGAACCTGGTCGCCACTTGCACAGGGTGCAGGGATAATTATATTATTTATCTAATAAGTTGTTGACCGGTTCATAATATTCAATTGTTTCAACGAAATTTTTATTCACTTACTTACTTTTGAAATCAAAGAGAGAAACCTTCGTTTAATTGATTTGTTTTTTTTTTGAACAATCACTTTGAAATAATTTCAGAAAAAAAAAACTTATGATTCAATCAAAAAAAATAAATATTACAGTTGTGTTAAGATATCATTATCTTACATAATAATATTTTGAAGTACCTACATATTTATTTCAACGCAATATCGACGCATTCACATTATGTTTCATGTTTCCATTCTCTAAAATAATTACCTGCTTCCCGAAGAACACTTTAATTGTTGCATTAACATTAATTGCTTCAATTGTAAATCATCAAAAATCACTTTCCAGATGATACCGATTAACGACTTCTGGTTTTGTTCATTATATAAATACATTCACTAAGATTCACAAGTATTTTGAAATACGATTATGTATAAAAACGAGTGGATTGTGGCCAAAGCTTAATTCTCTCCATTTGATTTTTAAATATTTTTTTGTCAACACAGAGGATGTTCATAGCTATAAATGTATCAAAATCGAGTTAAGCTATATTACTATATTAAATTCAAAAATAAAATTTAGATGGTTCGATGGCAGAGCGGTTAGCGCGCTGGGCTAGTAATCCAGTGGTCGCGAGTTCGAATCCTGCCTCGAACGATTTCGTTCACCTATAGCACAAGCATTTATTTGCTTATTTTAGGGAACGTAGGAAGATGTATATGTACTTGTTTAACAAGGACATATTCATTTAAAAAAAAACGACTTTTGCAAGAATAAATATGATTGGTGCTTGGCTACTCAGTTTGGGACATGACACGATGGTGTAGTAATGTAGGAATGCAAACAATTTACGCTACAAATGAATGATATCAAACATAACCACAAAAGATAATCAAAGAGGTCAACATTATGGGAAGGTTGAAGGTCTTGACATTAGCTCCAGCCAATGGCTAAATACCCTATTTATTAAGCAGTATATTCTGACATCGAACAGTGTTAAATAAGAATTACTTAACAAAGAAACTTAAGTCTAAAAATACTCAATGAATCACCGTTAAATATTTGGGACTTTAAACCGATATAATATAAGCTAATTCATTCTACTTTGTATAATTTCCTTCTTTAAAAATAATTCTCGAATAATTCTCGACAACTTCCTCAAAAGCTTCGCAAATAGTTAGATAACTCTGAAAAGGTTCCTATACTACTAAGTATACCAACTCTGTACCTACCTAAAAAACTAAAAATATTGGTACAGTTTTTTTTTGAAAAAACAGTACCAGACCAGAAGGTACTGTGAACAAAAAAATATAGGAATCAAAGTCATTTCAGTAGTAAGGAATTTTCCTCAGTGCTTCGACCTTAGTAGGAGCTCGTGCTTTGCGGTCCCATCCTGAACGGATGTGTCTATTTTTTAAGGGAAACATCTGCATGCGACACACGTCTCAAAAAATCCTTTTTTGCCGCTAAAAAGTTTAGTTTTTTCACCCAAACTGATTCCTTACAAATGCTAAAATATTCGCGTCACCTCCATATGGCAAATAGCGTTACTCTCACCGCAGCCGCGTGGCTAACATAACCGCAAAAGTGAAGTTAATGACAAGAATATGACGCAAAATGACAATGGTAAATGTTTTGTAAAATGCCGATAGATTCACGTGGTGTCAACATGACAACTTACTTTCAGGTCCGCATCTAAACACGTTAAAATATACAGAAGTATATTTTAAAAAGTATATTTTAAGTAAATTGATGACGCCAAAAAGTATGACAATTTGAAATGATGAAAATAAAAAAAGGTTGCATCAATTAAACCCGCTTAATACAAGCGGTTTCCATCATAGCTTCGGATCCTTCTAATAAATCATATACTTATAGATACCTACAATGTGTGAGTGTGGTCAGGAGGAAGAGACGTTGGACCAACTTTCATTTAATTATTATTATTGTTTTTTATTTATTTCCATAATAGAGTACCTACCTACAATAAATTCAATATCACCAAAAATATAAATTATTATGGAATTTATCACCTAACTAGACGAAGCCTGTTATTAAATACATATTTGCTACATAAATTTTCATAAAAAAAAATTTAAGTATAAAATTAAAAAAAGTATATATATAAGTAATAATAATGTTCTATACTCGGATTTAATATGCACAATTAATACAAGTCCGATCAATATTTTTCATCCAAACTGAACAACTTACAGTCATCATAAACAAATTTTCAATTTAATTTTTAATCCAGTTTCTGCGTTGAATCAAAGCACAGAGCATTCTCCCAAGAACCAAAAAAAACGAAATACAAACATAAGTGTTAAATTTATAAATTAAAAACATTATTTATCTAAGTTTAGTTTGTCGATCGACAATTCTTGATAGAACTCCATTGTACGTTGATATGTTATAAAAATATAAAAATACTTGGTTAAAGTTCTATTACATTTATTGGATTATTGACGCGTTTCGTGCAAAGCACATCGTCAGAATAATTATTATTCTGACGATGTGCTTTGCACGAAACGCGTCAATAATCCAATAAATATAATAGAACTTTAACCAAGTATTTTTATATTTTTATAACATATCAACGTACATTATTTATCGGCAAATGTATTTAATAATAAAATTATTTATTTGGTTAAATGGATACTTTAAATAGTTTATGTAGTCAAAATCAAGGTGCAAAAAAACTATCAACATTGAATTCAACAGATACACGTCGATTTCATCTAAAGGTCTTCATCAATGAAATAATCAAGATATCTGGAAATTAGTAAAAAAAAACAACAGCCGTTTTTCATTTTATTTTAGACGATAAACGATCTGGTTGGTTGAAATAAATTGCCTAATGGCAATTAGCCCGCCAGTGTGCATTATATTTGTTTATATTATGTAGAAAAAGACGAATAAAAAAAACCACCACTGACAGAATTAGGTGTGTCAGTTCTAAGTAGTTTGTATTGTTAATCTAAATTGCGAAATTTTCATGACCAATCGGTCTTGGGTAAGCATTAAAATTTCCAATATAAAATGATCTGCATTGGGTGACAACACTCTCAAAGGATATGTTCCAAAGTTTGGAAACATTAGCACGAGTTTTTCAAAAGTTGTGTTGATATATTTTTGATTCAATTTTTGATATATTTTTGATTTAGGTATACCCATAGACGAATACAGAAACGATTTTAATAGTTAGTGGGTCTTTTTAAAATTAATGCGTCAGGCGCTTTAGACCATAGATCCGACACTGAACTTATCATTACAAGTCACGAAATTTAAGACGGAAAAATACAAATGTCATATTATATATTGACTAAACTTTTAAGCGCGTTGACACCATGTGGGTGAGTAGATGCATATGTCGCTCTAACATACATAATTATAATACTTATATATAACACCATACCTCGTATTACTTTGATTAACGATATTTTATATTGTGGGCAGCATACATCAAGTCCTATTTAGTTTTTAATTTTTCTCGTATTATTCGATAAAATCTAGCAAATTTTATTTATTCAAAGGAAAAAAATACGTGTGAGATAGTAAAAACCCAACCATAAAAGATAGTAGATTTTTTCCAGGAAATGTCGATCTTGAGAGAAACATTTTTGTACTTTTGTTGAAAACTATTATTAATAAGTAATTTATAATTTAACGCCGTTTAATGATTTAAAATCATTTCAAGGGGCTGTTTCTGTAATGCTCTGCGAAACAAAGTTGTTTTTAATTTTTTAGAGAAGGTGTCTTTGCTTTGAGCACCGCGGACATCGGGAGGTAGTTTATTCCACTGTGATGGACCACTCACACTAAAGCATCGATCACAATAAGCCGCTTTGTTGGCTCTGTCCACCTCCTTCAAGGAGATATTACTCTGTGTTCCAGAGGAACTGAGTGGGAGGTGCCTCCCAGAGAGTTATTTTCATTGACATAGTTCTTGTATGTAAGTCGGTGCTAGATCATTCAAAGCATTAAACACCATCAGATTTCGTAGTCGATTTGTTCTGGACACTTCAACCAGTTCAGTTCGTTAAGAAGATGTGTTATATAATATCGTTTATTTTCGCTGTAAATTAGCCTATCCGCTGCATGAAACACTATTAAATTCATCTTTTATAATATTAATAGGTATTCTCTGAGTATCTTTTCAAACGCATGTTAATATCTTTGGAGTATCTTTTCAAACCAGTTAAGATTTCAAATAAACCAAGCATTTATAATCAATAAGATCGTTGTTGTCTTAATTGGTGGGTTCTTAGCTGGACATATAATAAATCATAAAAGATGCGGGAATTTGAGATTATTAATCAGAAATAAACATACAAAATCTAAAAAGTGATGAAAGGGGAGGCCATAACGGCAGTCAAAGAAGAAAATAAAACTTAGATTTTAAACGACGCTGTGTGGAACACGCGCTTCAAAATGGCCGATTTCCGGTGAAAATGGCGGGAAAGAAAGGTGGTCTTTTAATAATCGAACATAATTGTCATCGGTGACAACATACAAAGGACGTGATTATTTAAAAATATTGCGACAGGTAAACGATACGTCGATCTAATTGGAACGCACGTTTAAATAACGTAAGAATGCGGAGTTTTTAATATAATATTCGATGAAAAATAATATTACAGAATATAGATAGAGATAATTTAAGAACCACGCAGGAAACAGACAAATTAAACGATTTTCATTTCCTTAAAATTAAAAATATTTAGGACTTTTTAGCGCCAAATTAAGATTATTTTAAGTTATGTCCAAACAAATTTTGTATATATGCAGGCAGTAGACATGATGACAAAGAAGACTAATTCACTGAAGTCATTTTAAATAAATTTAGTAACTCAAAACACACCGCCTCCATATGTAATTGACAAAATTGAGTAGGTACCTACTTGCTCATTAAAATCACATAATGAACACACGCCATTTCAAAAGTTAAACAATACAAGTACCCACTACTAAGTACCTACCATCTATGGGCTAAAATTGAAAACATCAACAAAGTATAATGTCACGTGTTAATCTTTCATGTTATTGTTATTCTTGACATACAGATGGCAGATAAGTGCTACTAGGGATTAAGTTACAGTGAATATAAATTATTTCCAACAACAATAAACTTTATCACAATAAAAAGAGAAATGAAGTCTCTTGATGAGTAGAAATTAATGTTGATCATTTAGGGTACCTTTTTAAACATTGGGTAATTTTTCAAAACAATTAAAACAGCATTAAGAGAAATAGGTAGGTAAGTAGGTATCTAGTTTTCTACATTTAAGAGAATGACCATTGTTCAAAAACAAATTTCTAATTCACAACCATATTTACTTCTGTATTCAAATTCATGATTTGTTTATGCTGATAAGTAGTTCCTATTGAAATCGTATAAATCTTTCCAAGTTCTACATTTTATATCAACTAGTTGCATGTAACACATGAGATCCAACTGTCGATGACGTTAGTATGTAAAGTTGATGAATACGTTCCGAACAATAAACCCTTAAATCCAAAATATTGAACATTTTAGATATCTTGATTCCCTATACAAAACATTATGACGGGATAGAATAGTGTGGAGTTCAGTCCTTTATTACTACCTCGAATATATAAATAGCTCGATTTTGTATGAGGACAATTTATCGTATGGACAATTGACCGAATCGCCAATTCACTGTGCGGAAACTATTTCTAATAACAGAAAAAACTTCCTTTTTTTCGGTATGAGTTGAATAAATTGCATGAAAAAAAATGTTCGTTTATGGCGACGAACCGATTGCCTTCATTTTTTGATTTCAAAATACTAGGAGAAATTCAATATCTCGGAAGTGATTAAAACGAAATTTTACAAAATAAGCGGTAATTATGTAGTTCTAATCTAAAACCCTGTTTAAGTCACGCGTAATTTCATAGTGCGGTTTGAACATTATATCATATTTTCAGTCACTTAATGATTGACAATATTTATTTACAATCAATGTTTGTTATAAGTAACAACTAGTGAATTTTCCAATGGCAAAAGCGTAATGAATTATTGTTATTGTACAAGATATAAAACATTGCAAAGATTGAAGAAGGGTCTTTATTCGATTGCCAACATCGAAGTATTTCAGCGGTGGTGAGTCACACATTATTTGTACTTTCAATTAATCAGTCAGTGTTGAACATGAGTAATGAGTAAGTACTTTCAAAAGAAAATAAGATAACCTTTTTACATACATACTGTGAACTGTTATCCGCTCATGTTATTCTCTTATAAAATCAAGGTTCAAATTACTTAATGCACACAAACACAGGAGTACTCAAATATGGTTCGAGTATAACCAATGGTTGAACTCGGGTTTAATTACATTTCCTAAACCTCGTCAGTAAAAAATACATTTCATTAGCATTTCGTATCTTTAGTTTCGATATGTATAATGAATCATTAAAAAATGTATATAGAAATTTTATATATACATTTTTTAATATAATAATCTATATAGAATTGTTGCTTTCATGGTATACAAACCATTTTCTCAACAGATAATAGCGTAAGAAATAAGTTTCATAGTCATTGATAGACGGGGATGATGTGCCCAATCTTATTTTCAAACGATGCGTAGTCACCTTGTAACATATTATATCGAATTTTCTAAATTTGGATGGATAAGGAAAATCAATTAAATTAAAAACATAATTTGTGAACGTTGGGCGAATGCTTATCGGTTTTTTTAGTGGTCACGTAAAAAAAACCTATGATAGGTCGTAAGCCTCTGTAGGTTGATTTCCCGGTTCGCTTATAAATACATATACCTTTATCAAAACATAATATCATTGACACCCGACAGAGAAAAAATCCAATACATGCGATAGTAAATATTCGGGTATTTTTCTGTTACATAAACAAACCATTTGAATTATATTAAAAAAACTAACCTTTCTAAACATAACCTTACCTAAAACTAAATTTATTTATTTATTTATATATTTATTTATTTAATTATTTATATATTTATATATTTATTTATTTATTTATTTATTTATTTATTTATTTATTTATTTATTTATTTATTTATTTATTTATTTATTTATTTGTTTATTTATTTATTTAATTAATTTACTTATTTATTTATTTTTTATTTATTTATTTGTTTACTTTTATATTTATATATTAATGCTTACAATAATATGTATGGATAGGTTCCATTCGCAAGCATAAATGAATCGGCCTTCGAAACACGTGGAAAATGTAGACTTTTTTTTTAACATGTCTACGTAGGGGACGCCAGATATTGGGATTTGGGTCCATTTTACTCTTCCGAAGAAGCGCACTACGTAGCGTTGGGAGGGGTTTGCAATCTAGAAAAGAGTTTATTAATTCGGATTTTAAAAAGACCCGGGTTGTACGAAGATGGAAATACAGAATTCGGAAGATCGTTCCACAGTCGGGCTGCTGTATTAATAAAGGAGTTCGAGAAGCGACTTGTTCGTATATGTTGAAGGTCCACTGTGAATGGATGCTGCGATTGAGTGAAGCGAGTGACTCTGTTGCGAGTGGGTGGAGGAGGGACCAAAGATGCAAGTTCTTCTGAGCAATTCCCGTGGTAGTATCTATAGAATAAACTTAAAATACCGACTCTGCGTCTGTGTTCTAGTGATTGCAATCCATCAGTCAGTGATGGATCATCAATCAGACGTATAGCACGCCTTTGGACAGCGTCGAGGGTATTCAGTAGGTATTGGGGGGCGCCACTCCAGAGGTGACTGCCATATTCAATAATTGGGCGTTTGTAGAGTATACAGATCTGGGTCTTAGTAAAATATCTGCGCGCTCTATATAGTACGCTCAATTTTTTGGAGGCGAGTTTCACCTTAGCTTCGATGGAGCCCTTGTAGTGTAATTGGTTCGATAGAGCTGCTGTTAGGTAGGGTGCTTCCGTTGAAAGACACTTGCAATTCATTGGGGTTTCTCTTCGCAGAAATTAGACAGGCTTGGGTTTTTGAGACGTTAAATGAAACAAGATTACTTTCACCCCAGGTATTGATTGAGTGGAGGTAGCTATTTATTTTTTGATGAAGGTCTTTCCGGGCTTCTGATATTTCATTTAATTATTTATTTATTTATTTTATTTTATATATTTATTTATTTCTTTATGGTTACAAACAGTCACAATTAAAAAAATACATTAAATAAGACAAATAATTATAAAGAAAATAATTTAATATTGAATTCAATTAAATAAGTGTAGGTAGGTAGGTACGCAAAGACACAGTCATTTGAAAATGAGATAATATTTGTAAAAAGTGCGTTGAGATTTTAATCTTAATCGACTTCGTGAGTAAGCTCCTTACTGTTTCAATTTTCATTCCTAACCATTCCGATAATATTCAAATTCGTTAGGTATATGTATTAATGTGCCAAATTTTGGTGGCACAGTCTCGCGGTGTACACACCAAGAAATAAGAATGTCATGCCTACAGATTAATGGTCTGTGGTTTGTATACAAATTTTATAGTTAATATCTTTGAGTATTTGTGATTCTTTAAAACAGTTTGATAACCTCTGAATTAGTGGACGATATGATAAAAGAGAAACCAGGAATGTTGTTAAAAGACTAGCATCATGATTATGTTGTATTTATTGTAGTTAGTGTATATAACATTTAACATAATATTAAAATATTAGCATAAGTAAGTAGGTACATAGGTACCTATCTAGATGATAATTTTGCGCATCTCTGAACATGCGTATAAACAACACTTGTATTCACGGATTCCTTGCTACTGCATTCATTATGCATTACATCACGTAGGTATTTAAGGCAAACACAACAAAATAAAAATAAAAAAAACACAAGAAATTTTATAGCCTAAATATATTATATACAATATGATCTAGTATCGGACCTCTGTTTTTTTTACTAAGGCCAAAAAGAAAATGCAATAATATACTTAGGTACGCACTGATTTTAGGGTAATTTATAACAATTTTAAAATTGTTAAACAAATATTCACTTCCCTTGACACGACGATAGTTTCGACTGTTTAAACTATTGTTAATTACGTTAAATATGACTACTAATTATATTATGTTTTCATCAAATGTTAAAATATTTTTTTTTATAAATGTCAAATTAATATTTTTTTGTAGATATATTTTACTTCATATATATTATTTGACCAATATATTTTTATGTGTTGTATACCATTAATTTTCTCTACCTCAAGTTCTTGCTTCATAATATTCACATACACTCAAGTTCACTCCATCCGTTCAACTTTCGAGTTAATAAATTAACGTCAAAATCACCAAAGGAAGTTTGGTAGCAATGAACGACCTTAAGTCAGTAAAAAACGACGATAGTGTGACAGACTAATGAAAATATATTGCATTATGATACCGGTTATTATTACATCAATAATATTATTATGTGAGAAAAATTTAATAAAGTCAAAGTAATAAAACGAAGACATTATGGAAACAAATTTTATATGGAGCAAATAACTGTATCGTAATAATATTTGTACCTACATATATGTATGTAACGTCTATTTTTTTGTGAAATATACCTATAATTTATTTTATGTAGGTAGTGTTGAGTGAAACTAATACAGCAAGAATCATTGCGAGACCAAGTCTAAGTTTGCAAGAACAAAAAATCAGTTTTGCGGACATTGACAAATTTTATTTTATTATACCTACTGTTCTTCCCCATCAACACACATTTTCCTTATGGGGACTAAATGCGCGGGCATTATGCTAACAAATGTGAAGTGATTAACACAATCATGAACATTAGTTATAAGGATTGCGATCCATTTTATCTACAGGTTAGTGTAAATGGAATTGTATTACAGATGATTTTAGACACCGGATCGTGAGTTAACGTAATGCCTTTACATTTATACAAAAGATATTTTAATGAGATTAAGTTAAATAAGTGTGAAATAAAGTTGTCCGGTTATGATAGTACATCACTCGAAGTAATGGGTATTTATAGGTTTACAGTTGAGTACAATAATACTATCGCAGAACAAGATTTTATTATTGTGAATATCGGTTCGTCATTCATATTAGGAAGAAATGTTATTAATACATTTAAAATTGGGTTTACAAATATTAATGTGTTAGCATCAACATCGATTGAATCGCCGTGTATATGGAATCATAATTCTTTTTAAATAAAACTGGTAGTTTTAAGAATTATGAAGTCAATATAGAAGTTTTGCCGAATTTTCAACCCAAATATTGCAAACCGAGGCCGATTCCTTTTAGTTTAAAAGACAAGGTGGAACAAGAGCTCAATAGATTGTTAAATGAAATCATAATCGAAAAAAATGGTATTAGTGAAATGGCAAGCCCAATAGTAATAGTAAAGAAAAAAAATGGAAGTATTAGAATATGCGCAGATTTTAAAAATACATTAAATCCTATGTTAAGTCGTTAAAAATATCCATTACCAAGAATAGAGGATTAAATGGCTAAATTGAAGTCAACAGATCCTTGCAAAACTCAAAATGAAAGAACACAATTCCGGAGAACTCTAAAACCTAGCAGATACTGCACTTAAAGTACCAAAGTTAACTGAGTATAAGGAAAAAGTTGGCTGAAAGTGAAGATCACCGTATTTATGACAAAAGTCTTGAAAGCTTTTAAACTGTTCTTCGTACCGACGACTGGAATTAATAGATTATTTTACAAATATACATACACTGATGTTATAATCGATACTAAAAATGATACCATAAAAGTAGAAATCGAGGATATTATAAAAAAGAAGAAAACTGTAACGCTCAGTTATCTAAGCCTATTCTATAGGTACATTGTTTTTACAATTATAAATTCCTTGCAAATGCTCACAAAGTCTAGGTAAACAAATCGAATCTTCAAAAGCGATCCATGGCATGGCTCCCACGTATCTTTCAGACTTCTACATCCCTCTCACCGCAAACGAGCGACACTTCGGTCAGCCACCACATCCATGATTGGCAAGTCAACTGAAATAAATAGAGTCAACACTCGTACAAATAAATAGAGTCAACGATCGTACTTTTGCTGTGACTGGACCAGCTTCGTGGAATAAACTACCACCTGAACTGAGACAAATCGACAACTTAGCACTATTCAGTAAACACCTGAAAACTCACTTCTTCCACGAGTCTTACAAAAACCTGTAATAGTTATATTCAAAGTGCCCTTGAGGTGAGGTTATCACAAAAACGGTGCTATAAAAATTATCCCAATTTATTTTATTATAAGAAAATATCTACGGTAATAAAGAATCAAATCAAAGAGTAACTAGTTTAATAACTGGATACTGCAATTTCATTCGTCTCTCAAAAATTATCAGTATCATAACCTTAGAGTATATAAATTCATTGATCGATTTTAATTTATGGACAAGCAAAAAGAAAATTTAAAATAACAAGATGGTTAAAGTTTTTTTTTTATTACAACGTAGATTATTTTTTTAGAATTACATATAATTATTAAGCCAAAAAAAGAAGTGTGTCAATGAAGTGACCTTGGAAGTAGGTAGATGTAGAAGATATAATGGAAGAGATTACGCAAGAACCAAGATTTGTTATGGCTTCCAGCTAGAATCTCAAATATGTATTCCGGATAGTGGAAAACCTGCTTTTTAATTATTACAGATCGTTCGTTTGAAAAGACCATCTCTTAACATCCGTTTAATAGCTTCAAAGAGAAATTAACTCAATAACAAAGATTGTTTTAAATTATTTCAATAGATACGTACCATCACGCCAATCCCTCGAGCGATTAACAGAAATGAAAATTGTCATACCATCACGGGATATCCAGCAATGTGCGTTAACCAGCGACAAGTGTGCAGGTGTACATTACCTATTTTAAAAGTATAGCACGACATATGAGTGCATCCCAACACACCAGTCTCGTCTCACATAAAAGGGCACTACATTCAGAATGGGTGGTGAACTTCATTGTTGACCTTGTTGTATTTTCGATTACCGGCTCTTACAGGACACCCGATAGCAAAAAAAAGATAGGAAAAAAGATAAAGCACTATTCTAAGCCTCTGTTTTACAGCAAGACACATTTTGTCAAATCATTAGGTATATTTAGTATGGACTAAAGATATAGGTAGGTATATGTTATAAATTTTAATGGAACTTCCACGCAAACAAGAAATTAAAAATAATATTTCTTATGGGGGGGACTGCTGCCAACGTACCTATTTTTTCAATATGAATTTGCGTCATTACCACAAAACGAATCATTTTGAAAAAAATAACCTAGTTAGTTTGGATATTAGTTAATAAAAATATACCTTAATTTTTTAATTATGTTCTGTATATATTCTTGTAGGAAAATAATAAGCATACCCCAATTTTTGACATATATCTTAAATTTCTAAAAAACTATAAGGTATAGAGCATTATATTTTTTTTTAAATTAAAGAAGATCAAAATATCTGGAAAAATACGATGTAACGTTGCATTAATGCATCAGGTTAAGTTAATAAACCAAAAAAACTTATATTTCGCAATGGCGCTGAATGGAAAATAAATGTTTTTAGGTTTATTTTCTAAACCTGGAGCATTAATGCAACGTCACATCGTATTTTTCTAGATATTTTTGAATTCTTCAATTTAAAAAAAAATATGTTGAACTACGCCTTATATTTTATTAAAAATATAAGATAAACGTTGAAAATCGGGGTATGCCATTATTTTTCTACAAGAATTTATGCAGAACATTATGAAAAAGTAAAGATACATTTTTCTTAATGAATACCCAAACTATCTAAATTATTTTTTTCAAAACGATTTGATAAGAAATAATGATGGTATATCAAATTGAAAAATAGGTACGTTGGCAGCAGTCCCCTCCCTTAAATATAGGAAATATGAGGATCTGCGTGTTCTTGTAACGAGGATTCATTCTATACAAAACAAGTACCTACCCAGTCAAAATAGGAAATTAAAAAAATATCTTTCCAACTCGGACACATTGATTTAACTAAAAATAAGCATGTAATTTTCTTATGAATAAATAGTTTAACTATTCATTTTCATTCAGAGGTATCAGAGGTAGCGATGCAAGTTCTTTTGAGAAATTCCCGTGGTAGTATCTATAGAATAAACTTAGAATACCGACCTTGCGTTTGTGGTCTAGTGATTACAATCCATCAGTCAATGATGGGTTGTCAATCAGCGTACAGCACGCCTTTGTACAGCATCGAGGGTATTCAGTAGGTATTGGGGGGCGCCACTCCAGAGGTTACTACCATATTGCGTTTTGTAGAGAATAAATTTTTTTTGGAGTTTCACCTTAGCTTCAATGGAGCTCCTGTATATAGTGTTTATCGGTGTCACATAACTTCACTATTAAACGAACTACACTGATTGAAGCGTCCAGAGCGAGTTGACTACAAAATTTGCTAGACGGTATTTAATGGTTTGAACAAACTAGCACCACAATACATCCAACAGAGAGAAAAGAAATGGTTAACATGTTAATATCTCGTACTTCTTCATGATTACAAAGTAACAACTGTCTAAAGGAATTGGACAGAGCCAACATAGTGGCTTTCTATGATCGATGCTTTAGTGTGAGTGGTCCTATAAAGTGGAATAGATTGCCTCCAGATGTCCCCAATGTACAAAGCATGAGTACTTTCTCTAAAGGACTGAAAACACCTTTGCTTCGTAGAGCAAGATAAGACAGAATATAAGCGCCCTTGGAAACATTGAATCCTGAATCATTGAACGGCGCTATATAAATGAATTATTATTATGTTTATGTTTATGTTTAAATTGTTAAATTTGTTTCTTTATTTTAGTATTCAATTTTGCTCCATTAACATGAAAATATGCTTTACTTTTAAAGGTGTCTGTCGGGGGGTTTCTACCAACCAAAGTATTTGTCAATGGAAGACGTGAATTGTAATAATAATAATAATAAAAAATATAAAGCGCCGTTTAGTGATACAAGATCACTCCAAGGGCGCTGTAGCTTATTTGTTGGCTCTACGAAACAAGGCAGTCTTAAGAAGTTTACCGAAGGTGTCAATGCTCTGAGCTCTCCACGTATGTCAAGAGGCAATTTATTCCATTTTAAAGGCCCGATCACACTAAAACCGCGATCATAGTAAGCCGCCTTATTCACTCTGTCCAATTATTTTAAAGAGTTGATTCAGACGATCTCAGCGTAAGCTGCCTCCCTGATGGAACATTCCTTTGGCACAATTCCTGAATGTAGTGTGGAGCCAAGTCGTTCAGAGCTTTAAACACCATCAGGCATACCTTATAGTCCACTCGTTCTGGACATCTCTAATGGTCTTCCGAAGGGAATATATCACGTTTTATGCAGACGTGTTAAAATAACAATTTTCCTTAATTTGAAGGTTTTTATTTTCAAAAGCTACTCGGGGCTCATAATATCCAATCGTTGATACTCGCTGCGGTATCCTCATACATTAAAAAATCAGCCTTTACACAATGACGTTAGTCTTGCAATTGCTGGTTCTTGGTCTATCGTAAATAAAAAACTAATTGTGTCAAAAAAGAAAAAATATATTTCATATCATATCTCCTTAATTTTAAATACCTATAGGTAACCTAAACCCGTATAACCAACGATTGTAAATTCAACGAGTACCTAATGTTAATTTCTGTGAACTAGTTTTGTTTACTGCCACATAAATATGGTGAATATTCAGATAACAACAACTGTAACATAATACTTAGGTACATAGTTATCAAACATTATAATATATTATTTTGCGAAATTTAAACCTTGACTCCATTTTGATTCCCACACTTTTTTTTTACAACTACCCACACGACGAGACAATATTGTCATATAATCATTATTGTTGGAACGAAATAATAATATCGTTAAAATTTCATATCAGCCGTTTGCAAGAGTTGCAAATTCACACAAATTATAATAATCAAAATTGACAACTCTATTTACAACATTTCAACAGTTTTTTTATTATGTATTTACAGGTAAATAATAAAAAAATACTAATAATAACCATAGTTGATATGATTGTGAAATTTTCATCAAACAGGCGTCCTAGGTTTGATTTACAGCAGGGGTAACATTATAAATAAACTTTTGCTTCCCTGACTGGAAACATGGTACATAAAACATATCATCACGTCATGTCCCTAACGGGGTAGGCAGAGAAAACCGAACGCCATATTTTTCTATCTTGGCACACATCCTTAGCTTCATCAACAATCATATATCTTGTCTGTTGTTCAAGGTTTTTGTTACAATTCGCCCTTTGAGAATTTCGTTCACGTGGTCAAGACATCCTTTCATTGAACGGCCCCGACTTTTCATTCCATTCCTGTACGCTACATTGGTAAGTTGAAATAAACTGCCTGAAGGACTTTTTTTGTTTACTGGCAATTCACCCTAGAGAGAGCCTTTATGCCTTGGTGAAAATATCATAATTTGGTTAAATTTGCTGTTGAAATTAAATTAATTAAAGTTGGATGTTATTTGATTTTAAGAAGGTAAGTAATATGTTTTTTAATTTAAAATTTTGAATAGACATTATATATGACATATTGATTGGGGATATGCAAGTTATTTTAACCAGATTATAATAAAATGAATTGTTGGAAGATATACGGTTGAAGCAATTGAAAAATAAATGGTCAAGAGTCTCCACCTCCTGACCACACTCACAAACTGTAGGTACTGTTAATTACATTGATGCAACAAGGCAATGGCCAATTATCATACGTGTAATACAAGATATGTTCCCCCTAGAGAGTCTCTTACCCTGAAACCGAAGTTTTTTGAGAAATGAGGGTTGAATTCCGGCGTAAGACAATCCTGTCTTATATCTGGAAACTGAAGGACTGAAGGACTTCGAGAAGCTTGCCGTAATGGAAATCCTACAGGCTAGAACATTCAAAAGGTAGTGGCGTGCCTAGAACCTTCGGACTAGGCAAACACTGAGAAAAAATTGGGAAATGTCGAAAATTTAATGTTTCTTGGCATCGTTGTTCATTTCAGAGGTCATGAAAATATTTTAAAATCAAATGACAAAATTATGTTTACATTTTTGGCCCTGTCAACCATCGTATCTACATAGGTTCAATTTTTATTCTTATAGTATAGTAAAAATATTAGGTCTAGAATTTCTTAATATTATATTCATAGGCAAGCCAAGATTTTCGGCTTCAACGAGCAATTCCGCTACTGTATAAATGTCACCCACCGACACCGAGAAAAGAGTGGACGCACTATTCTTAGCCGGTGCCTCGCAGCACCAAAGATAACAAGATCAAATGTTTCATTATAATACCTACAGTCAATTCGCCGGTTCCTCAATAAAAGTCATAGAAAGAAATGAAATTATGTATTTACTATACGATGTAAATTAGGGTTAGTAGTTATAAAAAGAATGCACCGAATAGATGCATATTATATACCTAGAGATGAGAATATAAAGACAATGGACAATATCCGGAGTTTTATATGACGCAGCCATACACTTCAATAGGATATTCAATTACAGAGCAATCACATTGTCATGACATGTACAAATACACTACAACTCTCTCCAATTACCCGTTCGACGTACGGTTTCGTTTCTTCTCGTTTCATTTATTTTCAATAACATAAAATAAAAATAATAACATTCTGAGGATGCCTGTCGGAGAGCGATATCTACCGGCGAATGGCATCACATAATCGTTTTTAAAAAAAAGTGCGATGTTTTATATATTTTTTTAATAATAAACAATGAAACATAATAATCTTTCTTATTTATTATAATCAAACCAATACATCCCCAATTGAAGAATGCACCCACTTATGTATAAAACCACATATAAATAAACCAATGTATAAATCAAATAAAAAATAAAATATTTTGTTACATTTTAAATTCATTGTGGTTTTCTTTATACAAAAGATTTCAACGCACGGTTACGATCTGACTAAAACATGATACATTAAAACCGACTAATAACAACTATAAAGTTACGTGTTAGAAAACTATCGCGTACTTAAAAAATGGTTTATACGTGATTTGAATTATTGGAAACACAAATTATGTTGATTTTAAGCATTTTAAGAACAAAACTGTTAAGAAACATTATTTTTACTGTTTTACCTTTGATTTTAAACACATGTAAGATATTTTGAATATTTTTTAATGGAATTTATAATGAAATTTAAATTATGTGACGTACATTCACTAGAGAAACACACTGTTGCTCTCTTAACTAAGAATTGAAATATCATACCAAATACTAATAATTTTTAGATAGGTACGATTGTAAAATATTAACAAAATAGGCTGACTAATATAATTTGAGTAAGTAGGTACGTTCAAACAGATTTTTCGATATAGATTTAAAGGGGATGATAAATTACAACTTAACTACCCTCAGTTATGTCACACGATGTCCCAGGATCGAGTCCCATAAATGAGTCATGTTTCACAATTGGATATCTATTTCATATTATTACCTACATGGGTGGTGTATTTGCGGACGAAGCATAATTAATGTGATGGAGATTTTCCGTCGATCGATTAACTGAACTAAGGAAAAAAAAACAGTTGTACTTACACATAACAAATACACATCGATCGGTATACATTTTTAAAAATAAACATATTCTTACTTAAACAATTATAATTAGTAAAATAAATCAGTCATTACCAGGATTTCAACGCAGATGATATTTATTATTTATTTATTTGTATCTACGGCCAGAAGCCTTTTACAATTATACATAAAAAAATAAAGCAGTTCAAAATATAAAAAAAATATTAATAATAAAAAAAACAATAATTGTATGCAAAACAAAAAAAAAATTGACAACAAAAAGGCGATAAAAAAGAAATAGAAAAATATCCATAGAATGCACTCCTGAAACGTGCTACGATATCATTAAAAGCTGCGCCGTTATAATAAAACAAAATGACATTCATACATACCTTCAACTATGTACCTTCATTTGAATATAACAACGTAGGTTGTAACTTAGTTAATCTCTTGTATATAACTGTCAATCTATTATGATGGTCGGGTAAATAAGCTGAACCAAAAGAGGAACGGAATTACCTGAAACAAAAAGAAATACAATAATAAGTCAAATGTATTTTATCACAAATTCACTTTCATCACTAATATGCATCATTACTCATATTGCTTATTGATAGAAACGATAACATTAAATACAAGTTCACTTCCATCACTTATAAACCACAATATTAAACACAAATAAAACAAGAAGATGGTAGTGTTTTCGATTGATCAAAACTTAGCAGTTTTATTATACATAGAGCGTTTTTTAATCTGTTTTCATCTAGTTTATAAAAAACCGATACTCTTTTACTTGTAAAATTGTCAAAATGAAGCATAGTATTTAGAATTCATTCATCAAACAGTAAAAATTAAGCATAATATTTAGTATTGCTTCATCAAAAAGGATAGTATTTAGTATTCCTTCATCAAACAGTATAAATTCAGCATAGTATTTAGTATTCCTTCATCAAACTTAAAAAAACCCAGTAAGATTTTGGAGAGTGCGTTCAAAAATGCACTTCGTGGTTATGTTGGTATGATTGCATTTGGTCTTGTAAGGCGTTAAAAACAGAATATTTCCATTTATATTAGATATTTTTTTCTGATAAATTTTTTTATAAAAATATTTCAGAAAAAATCTGCACTAATTGTTCATGAATAAGTGTGTTTTGTTTAAATAGAATATATGTTTTATGTTTACATATAGAAGTCATACCAACATAATTAGAAGTACACTACACAAGTGAAATGTGGTTAAATTAAGATATAGGTACAAATTTAGAGCACTTGTAGAAGTTTTTAAAATACGAAACGTACAAAAGTGAGGATCATATTATAACTAGCTACCAACATACATATTATGTACATAATGCAAATGTTGACAATTGACAACAATTCAACTCGAAGTAACTAATATTAGATGCGGATAGCGAATCTATTTAGATACTTGAATATATAATGAACATAATACATACTTATCAAATTCTAATTTGCGTTGATGCAAAAATAAAACCGGAAATAAACATTGCATGGGAATAATATTCCGATAGTAACTTAGCTGTCAAAACAGTGTTGCCATGTTGTCCAAATAGGTCGGATGTAAATGATTAGTGCAGTGCCTACCTACGAAATGTGATATATATATATAGCTGGTATACCAAAACAAACGCATAACCCCAATTGTAAACATTTTAATGTGTATTGCGCATTCCATTATATTCTGACTCACTGTTTATACCTAAGTATGTAGGGGTGCCACAATAATTAAAATTGAAATAACTTAAACGGAAATTGCGCTATCTTAATTTTTCCAAATAAATGCAAAATACATCTTTTTTATTCCAAGAAAAACCTCGATCTAAAATAATACTAATTAAAAACAAAACTATAACAACATTTTGAATCACATTGCAAACATCTCTAACCTAAAATAGATTCATCTGCTATTAAAATGCTATAAACTGCTTCAGAATAGGCTTTTCACCTAGTGAATCAGCTTACGTTTCGCATCAAGTTTTAAGTACATAAGTATTTGTATTATTATTCATGTATGTATGTGCATTCTATTGCATATAGATGTATGAAAAAGTATTAAAAGTTATTTTCCTACAAAAAAGACAAATAAACATAATTACATGAAGATAAAAATATAGTGAATATAGTCGAATTGAATCTTTACATGATCAGCAACTCTATTGCGTAACTCATTTACTAAAAATAATTTTCGTAAAAAAAACACGAACTCTTTAAAAAATACAGTGACAACTGACAACCCTATTATGTCAATATGCATGCGTCCATTTCATCAAATTTACCGGGTGTATGAATACTATTTGGGGAATATTTTCAAAATACCTAAAATTATTGGCGAACATGTGCGTATTTTGCGAGTTTCATTGAGCGATTTGATGGAGCGAACCCATCGTAAATTAAATCGCATTCTCATATATTAAAATATTAAATAAAAACATTTTTTATAATTTTTGTCAACGTATCTAAATACTTATACATATCATCATCAGAATAGGTTCTTTCCCAGTGGGGAGTAATTATGCATACCCACACGATTATATATTGAGCCGCCTGTGAGGCGTCTTACTCTTTAGTCGTTTGGATGACATAATAATTACCAATTCCATAAAAGAAGCAGAAAAAATATTGAGTGACCTTCAAGAATGGAATCAATATTAACTACCTTAAAATATTTGGACACTGAAAATTGAAATCCACGTATATTTTACAAACTGAAAAATATTTCTTTTTTTTGTAAAGCATCGCATAACCAAATTATTAGCGTTCTTAGAAAGTTCCTGAATCATTAAACGCAACCGTAAATGTATAATCGAAAGTCAATGTCCTATAAGCACAAAATCTGAATTTAGGTACACATCTAACCTATCTTCGCAAAATATGCTTAAGTAGGTACTATGGAACTATGTTCTGGTAAGGTAAAAATTTGTAAGAACTATGATAGGTACGGTACAACTCTGAGCATTGACACCTTATAAAGCACGTAAGACTAATTTCTTCTTCTTCTGTTTAAGCTAGGACAGCTATGTCCTGCTGTTCTTGGAACCTGCTCCTGGAAGTTGGATGTCTAGATATCCTTCCATCGATTAGGTGGGCTTCCGGGGGGTATGCTGCTAGCAGGATACTCGTCTACAGCTATCCTCACAACTCTGTCAGAACTCACTCTCCACACGTGATCTTTCCAGAAGTGTCTTCTTGCTCTTCCCTATCGCACAACATCTTCAACATCACAGATTACTCTCATTTCCGAGTTCCGTACTCAATCTCGGAGGGTGACTACTGCAATAAGCCGTAGTCTTCATTTCCGTGGTTTTGAGGAGGTTTTTTGTTCTGGTGGCGTCTGCTCTTGTTTCAATGTCGTATGTCATGATTGGTCTTACACAGGTCTTGTAGATCCTCACTTTACTCTCCTTCAGTATGTTCCTATTTCTCCATACAACATTTCACAAGCATCCAGCAACGACAGCGGCCTTCTACTGGATATTTTGACACCTTAGTACTTAAATCGCATCACTTGTTCTATAATTTTATTCTCTATGCTCAAGATTAATTTGATAGGTTAAATCAACAACTAAGCATCTTTGGGACGATCCAGTATCATTGAACGGCGATGTATGTACAATGTACATAAAGTATTTGTTATTATAATTAAATTATCATAGAGCATGTTCCACAATACTGAGAATACAAAAATGTTCCATATTCTCGGTCGAAAATACATCAACACAGATACCTTTGTGAGCTGATACGAAGATGATGGTCAAGTGAACACAGCAAACATGAGTTCAAACGATATTACTCAACTGGGGAGTAATTAGACACAATCCCCGACTCGACAAACAAACACAATGGTGAAATGAAACAAATTTTCTCAGGCGGATAAAGTACATGAATTAATATTGAATATAAACCAAACATTCGAGTACAACTGTCGAGAACGTTCGACTAAAAAAATCGTATATATAAATATATACAATTATGTAAGTAAATATAATTTGATTTAAATGAAAAGCAAAAAAAAATCACTTGCGTGGCAGAGGTATTTGCGACTTGTAAAGATATTCCTTATAAAAATTGTGAAGAATAGGTAGACCCAAAAAAAACAAAAAAAAGACACAAAACAAAAGTAGGAAATAATACATACCTACCTTATAATTTTAAATAACACGAAGAAAAATATTGAATAGTTAAATTGAAGATTATTGAGAGGGTTAGTGAAGTTAATCGGAAAGATTGAACGAATCACGAGCACACAAATCATTTGAGTGGAAAATGATAAATTAGTAAGTACTAGGCCACACAAAAATAAAAAAAATGACTGAACAACTGACGATGAAAACATAAAAAAGAAAAAAAATAAAGCAAATGTATCACGAAATAGGGAAATTAAAAGAATTGAGTGAAAAGTTATAAAATAAACTACAGCACTAATTGAGATGTTGAATGTAAAAAGAAGGATAAATAATATGTACATATGATACAAATGCGTGACATTTAAAAGAATCAACAAATGGTAATAGTCAAGTTTGTTGCGCATTGAGAATTAAAAGGTACCTACACGTACGTGCTTTAAAAGTAACGATCCAAACAAAGTCATAGCTAGTAGTTAAGGGAGAAAAACAGACTCCAATTAGGGGTGGCGTCAATACCATAAATCGGGGGTTTATTTTTGGAGTACTAACAAGATTATGGTTCAACAATAACAAACCGATAAGTAATATAGCCATCGTGTCTTCGAGGCGTTACACTTGAAGTTTATGACTCCCGCGAGGAAGGGTGCAGCATATTTGTGTTCCTATAAGAAAGTATTGAATTGGCTTCGATAAAAATAGAATTGTGTTACACAAGGTAATCACGAATTCAAATCTATTTTTGCCTCAGACATGTATCAAGTTAATAAACTTGGTAATTTTTTTTTGAATTCCTCAGGGATCAGTAGTTAGACCCCAGATATGTACTGACTATATTGATATTAATATAATACAAATAATGTTAATCAGAAAATCAGAGTAATATAATGTAAATAAATTTTAAAATATTATTTTTCATGTAAAGTCTTTATTAATGACAGTTTTTCAAAGTGATTTTGAATCAAACCGAATTCATTCTAGATCTAGATGAAAGAAGTCCATGACTTTAAAAAAATAATGAAAAAGTGATTTTAGAGAACAAAAAACGGATAATGTAAGTTTTCTCATTGCATTTAAACGGTTATTATTTTTATAGACATAAATGATATAAATACACTACTGTATTACAAAACACTACCTATTTCCTGTATGTCAAAATTCGAGGTACCTAGGCATAATCAATATTTTACGAACCTAATCAGCAAATATCAATTTTCACACGCTGAAATATATATTATATAATTATAATAAGAGATACAATGTCGGACGTGTCGAATGAAAACATTACAAAACATTAGATGCATTTAATTCAATCATTTGGTAATCAACAGCTAATACTCTAAACAGATGTATATCATTTGGAGAACTTTTTGGTCAAAGCGTCCGGTATTGATGTCGAAATATATTTTTCCTCCAAGAAACAAAACACATTACGAAATGGACATCGGTGTAGTTGAAATATAATAATATTACGAGTGTTTTTTTCAATTTGTTTGTATCCTACCCTGAGGCAAATTGAATATCGGTTATTATTGAGACGGGCATGAAAGGGAATGAGAGGCTTCACGAAATAAATAAGATTGATAGATAACACGAGATGAGAGACATCTAATGAAACCATCTCGGCGAGATGAACAAATTGATAAGATCGGAGTTGCATGCAGCATCCGAGTGGAAGAATGAAAGGAATTTACCGAGAGAAAAACAATAAGCCACTTAGTGATAATTTCATTTCATGTTTTAATGTATGCGGCAACACACAAACGCCTACTGCGGTATTCAACAATTTCGATCAATTGAAGTGATACGGTTTCTTGTGTGCGATTTGTTATGAAGAGAAAAATGCGTTAAGAGAGTCGGACGAATGCACCACATTACGCAAAAGAAATTTGCCGACAACTTTAATTGATATATCTTACTGACGCGGCTTGGACATATGAGCGGAACGTTAGTAGACTTCCAGATGGTTTGAAGACATTGTCCAGTTGGCTGGAAGAACCTGCAGATGCAGTGGGAACAAGCTATCCAGCAGTGGACAGAAGAAGGCTGATGAAGAATAATAAGAAAACTGACATGGCTGCAATACATGGACCACTCACATTAAAAAAAAAGAAGTTTACAGAGTCAATGTTAAAAAATAACAATAAAATAAATAGGTATATGTAAGGTAGATAAGAGAAACGTTAACAATGAAAATAAATATCCAAAAGATGTACATAATATGTAGGTAAGATGAAAATAGTACATTTTTGTGTTTTCATAGTAAATATGTTTATAAACACAGGGACAATCATTACATCAGACAAACAAAATTAAAATTAAGTGTCTTTAGAATATTTCGAAGAAATCTTGCATTTTCAAACCAAAACAACAAGGTACAAGCCTCGGAAGACGTTAATGAAGATAGGATGTCGTAAACAAGAGAGAAACGTCACATGCTTGCAGTTTGGTTTGGTTAAGAAATTAAATGATTCACGTTAAAACTTGACGTCTACATATGGTGAACTATTTAACATAGAAATGGTTTTGAGTATGTGATTAAAAAAAAACCTATCAGATATTATGCAGAGCAGACAGAGTAATTAGAAGTGGTGTCATTGTGATTGTGAAATTCGTGAGAACTTTATTATTTACAGACGGTGCAGATAAAAGTAGAAATAAAGTTACCCAACATACAACTATTAGTTACATACAACTCACACGGATTTTGTTTATTTTATATAACCTACATACATAAATATAGATCAGAGAAACAAAAAAAATATAGGTAGTACATAATAATTAAATTGTACCAAGTTTTTATTCACACCACAGTTGAAATCTGCGGTTTTTGCCTATAAAATACTAAACTAAAATTAAGTTTCATTATACAGATAAATAAATAAATACAAATACCGCAAATTAATTAAAGTAAAATTAAATTTGGATGTATCATTTAATTATTTAATACTTATCTTATTTAAATTATTCCATACATATTTAATAATAAGCATGATTAAATTTGTATAAAAATTCAAACAAATTGTTAAAATGTATAAGAAAACAGAGTTTTTAAATAGTCAATACTGACAGTATTTGGGGTGTAGGGTGGGTTGCCTGGTTAAAAAAAAACTCCATTATACATTACAAATCAAACATAATTGATTATGTTTCTGCATATATGACCAGTTGATAAGGGCCTAGTCAGCCGAAACAGTCGTCCTGTTGCTAGGTAAAATAAATGAAGAAACCTAATCTATTTTGTTTGATTTAAAAATACCTATTAAAACACAGTGTCCACGAATATAAAATCAATAAAATATGTTACACTCATTCCACGAATATAAAATCAATAAAATATGTTACACTCATTCCACGAATATAAAATCAATAAAATATGTTACACTTTATAGCTTCCTACAGCTAATAGTGTCCTTAGAGGTTATAAATTAAATTGTGTATCAACCATTTTTGATATAATTTTTCAGTTACTATTATTATTTTTTACGAGTCACTTCGCGACATCTTTCGAAAAAGCTATCCTTCCATCGACCGGCCTAAGTCTCGACACTTCTTCTTCTTCTTCTTTCAGCCTCTTTCATTCCACTGCTGGATAAAGGCCTCTTCCTGAATTTTCCACTTATCTCTGTCCTGGGCGCTCTGTTTCCACCCATGTCCCACCAGTTCAACAATGTCATCAGTCCATCTCCTCTGTGGTCTCCCTACACCCCTTCTATTATGATAGGGTCTCCAATTCAGAATTTTGGGGGTCCATCTATCATCCTTCTGTCTTGCCACATGACCTGCCCATTGCCACTTCAGCCTTCCCACTCTTTCTGCAATGTCGGTGACCTTTGACCGGCGTCTTATTTCCTCGTTTCTTATTCGGTCTCTCAAGGATACGCCCAACATTTGTCTCTCCATTGCTCGTTGAGTACACTTAAGTCTGTGGAGGCTTCTGGCAGTAAGTGACATGGTTTCGAGACCGTATGTTGTCACTGGCAAAACACAAGAATTGTACACTTTGGCTTTAAGGTTATTCGGAATTTCCCTGTTACCGAATATGTACCTCAACTTTCCAAAAGCAGCCCAACTCAGCCCTATACGTCTTGGCAGTTCGGCGGTCTGGTTTTCTTTACCCAATTTAATTTTATGTCCAAGGTATATGTATTCTTCAACAGCACCAATAGTCTTATTTCCAATGCAAATACTGTGTGAAGTTGGACTCAAAATCTTGGTTTTGTCTATGTTCATTTCCAGACCGATTTTTCTAGAGGCTTCATATAATTCTGCTACCATAGCTTCCAGTTCAGACAATTCTTCGCTTATTATTACTATGTCGTCTGCAAAACGGAGGTGATTTAAATATGTGCCATCTATTTTAATGCCTTTATTGTTCCAGTTTAATGTTTTGAAGACATCTTCTAATGCCAGTGTGAATAGTTTTGGGGATATCGTATCACCCTGTCTTACACCCTTCTCGATTTTGATTTTTTCTGTTTTCAGATTTTCGTTCACTTTTACATCCATAGTAGCATTTTCATAAATATATTTAATCAATCTTATGTATCTAGAATCAATCCTAGCATTTTCAAGAGCACTTAAAATTGACCAGGTTTCTAGAGAGTCTCGACACGGCAAATATTATAATGTAAAAAAAAATGCTGCCTAGAAATGGTAATTACATATATAATAAACGGCGTTTTATGAAACCATAATAATGTTACGTTTTACATTATAAAATCAAAATAAGAAAAACAATCACAGACAAACAGAAAGCTGTAAAGGAAGTATTGTTTATCAATAGTGAGGTGTGAGATTATCAAAGGCATGAAAATGAGGAAACTCTTTAAAAAACAATGGTTTCATTGCGAAACATTTACATGGTCTTTACATCATCTCTGTAATTATAGAAACACCATCTCTTCGTTCGAACCAAATCGTACAGTGTTATTGTTTTGGTTATTATTTCGTTAATTAGTTTTTTAAACGTCACAAAAAAATATTAATTAACTGTACTCGTTTACTAATAAGATGAACAGACCAGACGTACGAAACAAATCGACTAGATTAGTAAAACTTGTTAACTAAATACAACGGATGGTTATCTGCTCGATTTTTTTCAGCACGAAGATTTTTCTAGACAAAATAATTTAAATTAACAAAAGCAATTCACACAATCATAAATAAATTAATAAGCCAGATTTGCAATGGTTATTTTTCTAGTAACAAACTGATTTCCATGTCCACAAAAGCAACAGGTTATTAATCAGCTTAATTCATATTAAGCTGATTAAAAACTTTTATGTATTTGGAATTCCTGGAGTCAAGATACCTACTAAAAATACACCCACTAAATTACCCTTTTAATGATGTGATATAAATATAATATATTATTGCTATTTAAACTCTTTTCTAATTACCTATATTTTATGTACTTGACAATAATAATAATAATAATAATGAACACTTCCTTGCACCCTGCGCAAGTGCGAGTTTATTCCCGTATGGCAATCTCTTCCAACTAACCAGTGTTTCCAGTCCAGAGATTCAATATTTGCGTGAGAAATAAATTTAAATAAATGTCTCCTGTGCTGGGAATCAAACGCAGGACGCCCGCACAGAAACCGAACGGTTTACCAACTGTGCCACGGCGGTCGGCCTAATATGAAAAAAACTATTTTTTGAATAATAAAAAAGGATTATAGCATTTTATACTTAAAAAACTAGAGATTAAGTTGATTATGCGATGGAAATTATTATTTTGCATTAAACCACATACCAAGATCCTTACCTAGATATATATAAGAGCAATGATAAATCTCCAAGTATGAGCTGTAGCTATTTTTAACATCTCAATAGAGACAAAGAAGGAAAAGAAAATGTGGAAACAAGGAAATCAAATTTATATATAAAATTCAACTGATACATTTAAAAATAAATATGACGTAATCTACATATTACTGGGCATAACATGAAGGTATGTCAAAGAGATAATAGAAACGTCAAAAACAATTCATATTTAATGGCTATTTTTTTGATACTTCCTTCCTTGTTAAATATAGGTATAGAAAAAGCAAGTCTGGCACCTGGGAGTGGTTGTGTTTACCTGTGCGCATTCCCTTTCATTGAGATTGCAGATTTTGATATCATTTGTATCTTTTTCCATCCTTTTTGTGCTCTTATACCATTTGTCTGATTACAGTGAAACTTGGTGATTTGATCAGTGCACACCCGAAAAGATTTCTAGAAAAAAGAAATCTCCTTATATTTCTTCTTTTTTTACATATTTTAGTAAATAGATACATATTTCACAAACGGACGGGTTTTATAGGTACAAATAGCATACAAGTACAAATTAAATATATTATATGGAAATATTGTTGAAATGCGCAATATTCACATATAAAAAGGGTGCGCACTGATAAATGCAACCACTACCAGGTGCCACACTTACCTTTTCATACAGACTTACCTTTTTCATTTTTTTCATACCTTTTTCCTTTTTCTTTTTATTCCTTTTTCATAAGGAAGAAAATATCAAAAATCTTTTCTATCTCTCGGACTGTTTTTAAGTAAGTACAAAGCATAGTTTTATGTTTATCTTTCTAAAAATTATTTCAATTACTTAAGTACTTTTTTACTCCTCACTAACCCAAGATATAGCGGGGAGTTATTATTTAATTAAATAATTTGCAGATTATCAACTAGTATCACGCTGAGATCCTAGTTGATAATCTATCAAATATTTCAAAGTGACCCCAAGCTCAGGAAACTTAAACATTGAAATTTTTATTTTCAAATTGGTAAAAAGGCACATCACTTTCATAAAATGGCATTGAAGAATTATGAAGTTTCATAATAAAATATTTAAATAAAAAAATAACTTGACAAACTCATTTCGTGAAAATGCTGAATTTTTTCCATACAAAATTTGAATACTTTATATAATGATTTGTTAGTGAGGAGTTTAGCGTTGGCCACAACCCACTCGTTTTTTTTTACTTTCAACTAACCTAAAAGTAAATTATCTGGAAACAAGATCAAAGATTCAATTGAAATGTACCTAGGTAGATAAACTTAACATAACCTACAAATTATTGTAATTAATCATTCGAATACAATATCAAATTATTCCACTTTTTAAAACAATGACACACTCATTGCACTTCATAATAATTCCATAACGTGTGACTCTAAAAATATTTTTTCTTATTATTTAGAAAGCGTGGGTAAATATTATTAACATTTTATATGCAGCCAGACAATACAATTACATATTTAACTATAATAAAAATATGGTGCATACACACAGAAATGGGTTTACCGCATTATAAAATTTGTAGACGCTCTGGGTGCTGAGAAATTTGGGACCCGATAAATAAAACATAGATATTAAATAATATATAACATTTGATAGATGAAATGTAGGTACCAACCAATAGTACCTACCTACTTCTTCCACAGTAGGTAACATTATCAAACATTCACGCAGCCATTTTATGACTAATTATTTGAAACAAACCAAAACACATTTAGCGAATATTTTTGTATGGCAACATTATTAATAAAACGGCGGGAAACATTTTACGATTAATTATTTTCTTTGAGGTGGCCATAGATGAAGTCAATGTCCTATCTATGACGTAATAATACTATTTTTTTGTTTAAAATAATAAAAGCATTATAAATTTAGATCATCGTAACATTTGAATCATTCAATAAATAATTGTAGTTTTTATATATATTTTTTTAATATCTCAATAGAGACGAAGAGAGAAACGAAAAATCAGTACAGGGCTTACATCCTGTCATCGACTGGTTTAAGTGATCGTTCACAGATTATGCTTTTTCATTGATTCTTCCTTATCAATCCAAATTCTATATATATTATAATTATAATGTTGCATCTCAAATCAACATAGTTTGAAACAGCATTCGGGAACACCATAGCCATCTATCGAATGACGATGAAACTAATTTCTAACGCCATCTATCGATAAATTAGTTGGTAAATAAATGTGATGTAAACTCACAACGTAGATTATAACTATGTTTGATTATATTCTACTTACAATATTCACTCTGTGAAATAACTATATTAAATTTATTGATGGGTCAATGCAGAGCGGTTAACGCGCTCGATTAGTAATCAAGAGGACGCGGGTTCGAATCATATACCCTGATAGACTTTGTTCATCTATAGTTCAAGCATTGGCATAGTTTAGGGAATGTATGTAACGTATGTTTGTAATGTATGTAGGTATGTAATGTATGTATGTAATGTATGTATGTATGTAATGTATGTATATAATGTATGTATGTAATGTATGTATGTAATGTATGTATGTAATGTATGTATGTAATGTATGTATGTAATGTATGTTATTATAAATATTGTTGATGTTAAAATCATGATCATTCTAAAAAATACTTGATCTTATTAAGCATTGAGGAAAGGCTTATAATAGTGCTTCCACTTTTTTTATTATCATAATAATAATAATAAACACTTCCTTGCACCCTGCGCAAGCGGCGAGTTTATTGCCATATGACAATTTCTTGCAACTAACCAGTGTTTCCAGCCCAGAGAAGCAATTTGAACGAATATTATACGGGATGTACCTAATAAAATACGACAACGAAACAGTAGTATGATGTATAGGTACGTTAATCTCCATAACCGTTATTTTTTTGGTTAGGTTTAGTTAGTCTTTAATGAAAAAGCGACTCGCGTGAGCGAGTTGCTTTATAAATTGAATGGAAATTGGTTGCACAAATAATTTAATTTTAAATTTAATATTAAGTATCCATGGCGCCATGGTGGTCGGCACAGATAGTAAGCCGTAGGTACGGGTTATCATCCTTTTCGGGTGTCCGTAAGATCCATGTAATCGAAAATACCTACACAGATAAAATAACATATCACATAGTGTTCAGCAACGAGGTTCACCACCCATTCTGAATGTACTGCCGTTTTTCGTGTGAAGAGACTAGTGTGTGGGCATAAACGCATGTGTCGTACTTCCTTGTATATAAGGTTATGCATACCCTCAAACCTGTTGCTGGTTGCCCCAATTTTTTGATGTGCCGTGATGGTATGAATGAATGAACTTCAATATTATTTATACACACGTTTTACATTTCCAAAATGTCATGTTTCTTATATGACATATTATGTTAAATAGATAGGTACACAATGGTACCTATAGAAACCAAGGTAGGTATATGAAGAGACCCAAAGAACCATAACAAAGGTGTGACGCCCCCAAAGACAATACCAAGTTTCATATACAGACGATGAAACGATGATTTTCTTATCATGTCAAGAGCTGGTGTGGGGAGTGGCTTTCATATCCTGGAGACTAATATGTTATCACAGGAGATGACTACCTAAATAACATATTACATATATTTTGATACAGCAACATTACAAATAATATATAATGATTCTCTGATTGAATTACCCACAAATTAAACCTATGTCGCCTTTTATTTTAAGTGTATAACATGCATCTGACATTCATATTATAAAATATGAATATGTAAAAAGAAAATACCTTTAAATATGTTAGTGCCATCATTTTCATTGTATTTTATCTGAATTCATATTTTAATATTTGTACACTTGATAATACCTACATCTTACAAAACTAGATAAAACAGTAAAAAATTCATGGAAACGAGATAGAACAGTAAAAATCATGGAAACAAGATAAAACAGTAAAAATCATCGAAACGAAATAAAACAGTAAAATTCGTGGAAACTAGATAAAACAGTAAAAATCATGGAAACAAGATAAAACAGTAAAAATCATCGAAACGAAATAAAACAGTAAAATTCGTGGAAACTAGATAAAACAGTAAAAATCATGGAAACAAGATAAAACAGTAAAAATCATCGAAACGAAATAAAACAGTAAAATTCGTGGAAACTAGATAAAACAGTAAAAATCATGGAAACAAGATAAAACAGTAAAAATCATCGAAACGAAATAAAACAGTAAAATTCGTGGAAACTAGATAAAACAGTAAAAATCATGGAAACAAGATAAAACAGTAAAAATCATCGAAACGAAATAAAACAGTAAAATTCGTGGAAACTAGATAAAACAGTAAAAATCATGGAAACAAGATAAAACAGTAAAAATCATCGAAACGAAATAAAACAGTAAAATTCGTGGAAACTAGATAAAACAGTAAAAATCATGGAAACAAGATAAAACAGTAAAAATCATCGAAACGAAATAAAACAGTAAAATTCGTGGAAACTAGATAAAACAGTAAAAATCATGGAAACAAGATAAAACAGTAAAAAATATCAATCTTTGGGTGTTGCCTCAAGGGACGAACAAATTCCTAAGCGTAGGTATAAGGTGAGAAATGTAATCAAAGAAAATTACCGGGTATTAGAGTGGGATGAGAAAAGGACAACAGAGTTCATTATTACATAATAAGTAGGCATATAGAGATAGGCATACCTTTGATTATGATTTAAAACGGAGTTGACGAAAATATATAATATACCTACAACTAAGAATTATATTTATATTAAGAACCGCCTACCGCCATTGTTACGCCAGTTATCAAAATAATATTACTCCATTTGATAAATATACAGTATCGAAGGAATTGTGAATGAAGAAATTATTTCTCGTCCATTCACAACTAAACTAAAGGGCCGGTAATCTATAGGTACCTAATACAACACGCAAAACAATCTCACATAGGTCAGTAATATGGTTCACCACCCATTCAGAATGTAGGTATACGCGCGTGTCGTGCTTCCTTTTATAATATAATACACACCCGCACACCTGTCGCTGTCGTTACCCCGCAGTGTGGGATTATGACGTGATGGTCTTTAATATAACCGTCATCATACCATGCACTTCTCTAAAAAGTAGTTTAAATTATTTAAAAAATATTTATATATTTAATTAATATGAACATGGTTTTTATATTTTTGAAGTTTTAATAATGATGCTTTTCCTGCATGGCACATCGTCAGAAAAGTGTGCCTTGCACGAAACTTGCCAATAGTCAAAATATACAAGTACAAGACAAGGAAGTATTTATGATAAAAAGTTCTGTTCTTCCCCCACCACCACCCGTTCTGGTTATGGGGACTAATAACGGCCCCTTGCAAAACTCTAAAAGAACACATACAGAACATACGAAGATTCCGGAGAACTCTAAAACCTTGCAGACACTGCACTTAGTCAAGTATATCTTGATTTATGAATATTATTCCTCTAGTGGGAAACAAATCCTGATCTCCCGTTTGTCGGTGGTTAGCTTGGTGTAATAAAATCCAGTAATATATGACGAACAAAAAATATTTAAATTTTAATTGGTGGACATATTAAAATTTTCTTTAATATTTTCAACCAATAAATAGTTCAGTTTTAATAAGACCCAAACTGTCGGAAGTTATCCTTTGACATCATATGAAACCGATTAGCGAAGAAATATTCGTTTGGGAAGAATATATTATATTTCTAATAAAGTCATCAATTGAGTTATGTATGTATGCGTCCCTTTGGATGCCGACATCTCTAGAAAAATGGAGCAATTATTTTTAAATTGAAGTCTTCGGTAACACGAGAAATAGATCATCTTTGGACTGCCACTAGAACATCACTTCCTATGATGATACAGAAAGATCCATAACATTCTCCAGCTGTGAGATTAAAAAAAATACAACTTATTTTCAAAACGAGTGGGTTGTGGCTAACGCTACACTCTTCACTACCAAGTCATTCACAAAGTATTCAAATTTTGTATCAAAAATTTTCAGCATTTTCATGAAATGAGTTTTAAGTATTTTTGATTTAAATATTTTATCATGAAAACTTGATAATTCTTCAATGCCATTTTATAAAAGTGATGTGCCTTATAAGCAATTTGAAAATAAAAATGTGAAACTTATAGTTTCCTGAGCTTGGGGTCACTTTGAAATATTTGACAGTTAAAAAATTGAGAAGCACTGATCAGATATTCTTCAAGATCTAATGGGGTCTAAGCAAGTACACATTTACAAAAATTGAAAAGAATCGAATGTGTACATAAGTCTATAATCGATAAAGTAGAATAAACATGCCGTACACAGCACACACACACACAGAGATACATGTCATTGTCATAAAATTTTCAGAATAGAACCACAGCATGATACTAGTTGATTATTTGCGATAAAAAAATAACCCTAAAACTAACGAATTCGTAACTCCCCACTATATTATATGTCGGCCTTCGTAGCTCAGTTGGTTTGGTATCTGACTGCTGTTCCAAGGGTCCCGGGTTCGATTCCCGGTAGAGACACAATTGTGTATCAGTCTGGATCTGTGAGAGTTGCCCGAGAAGCTACATAAATAAATAAATAAATTCCCTTGGGGTAGTGAAGAATAAAAATACCTAAAATTACCTTTTACATACATGTTGAAAAACAGTGGTTTAGTCAAAAGGAATTTCAGTATTGGAGTCAAATATCACTTCCACCTACTGTGATGTCAAATATATTAGATTATAGATATACTCAGATTCTTAGAAGTTTGTTTGTCTTTCTAAACCCAGCTTCCATGCACCATAGACCATGGAGGACAGTATACTCCCACTTCCAACCAACCCTGTAGGTCTTGCGAATGCAAAAAAAATATTTTTCCTATTCATCGATCTGTTTGAAAACCATTAAAAATAATACTTAATTAGAAGTTACAAAAAGCGAAAGTCGAAACATACGCGCATAATTGGTCTGATTCAGAAAACGCACTAAAATTCTAATAAAATGTCAAATTTATTCGTTTTAAGTATTTTTTTAATATTCTGGTGATTGATTTGAATTTTTTGCAGTATTTATTTTATATGAGATTTGTGTTCTAACTTCACCAAAAGAATATGCACTATACCGTTACATCCTTGCTCTGCCAATGCTTTAATACTTTTTCAAAATTACCTAAGATACCTACATACACCATAATGACTCTTATTTACTTTCTAATCTCTATGAAATAGTTTAATTTAAATAGTTTTGTTTCTTGTAGAAATGTAAATACAACCTACATATATATCTCTTTCTCCTGTGAATATATTATAATAATGTATACTGTAAGCAGTCATCTATTTTTAATGACGAATTATATGAAAATGGTGTTATACAGAATAAATAAATAAAAATAAAGTAAGTTCAATGAGATACAAATGTCAAAATAACATTATTATACATAGTGTGTTATAAAATGGACATAGTTTAAAATGACAGTTTAAAACACATTCAATTTAATGACTTTAATGGTCATTTAAATTTAAAAACGTCTTCGTAATTAAACCCATTATTAATTATAAAGTACCTACTTTATAGCTACCTATAGCTGATTATTAGGTAAAAAAGAACCAAGAATATGACACATTCCTTGGTTAAGGAATCTTCAATGTGCAGAAAAAATAGATATATTTAATGAATCACCGTGAAATATTTCACCGGTTCGTCGTAGAATAAAGTGCCGCCTCTGATGACAATTATGTCAATAGATAGATACCTATTGCCGGCATCCTGTTGCTTGATCTATCCATCATTAGCTCAACTCAAGATATGATCCCAGCACGACATAGTTTCACAATAGAATAATTAGGGAAGACAATGGGGATAGCAAACCATTTGGCAAATAGGTATATGTGGATGCCTATAAACCTATAAAACAATCAGCAATGATGAAGTGTAAATAGGTACCTACAATAATAACTCAAAGATGAGGAAGACGGTACTTAAGGTACGGATAAACGGCAAGAGATTTAATCTTCCACAGATCAAAATCTCTCATCGCGTATTATTGAAGCTGAACGATGTCTCTCTGGATCGCACATTTGCTGCACGATCTTGTATGTAGGTTGTTTTTAAAACAAGGAATTTCTTTGTACATAAATTCAGAAACCAGCCAACCCACAAAATATACTAACGAAGATACAGCTAAGTGATTTTTCAAATCCATTTTATTATATCCAATAATTTTCACTGTTTCCTCTATTAGATATATGTGAAAAATGATTGGTATTTGATAAAAAATGAACAATACTAAAAAATGCTAAAAAATGAATAATATTTTCAAAAATATAAGCAAAAACTTCGTTTTATAGCAAAACCTCTTTCATTATGGGTATTTGAATTATACAGAAACCGGCCAGTTCACCAAAATATTGTAGTATCTAGTATCTATACATTTTACCAAACAAACTAGAGGATTTATTAATATACAAGAAGTGGTCTTATCTCAATTAGTGTGGACTGGTCGTTTTCCGCAGAACTATATTCAATTGTGTAGTAGGTCAGAATACTTTTCTGCAGAATATATTTTGATATAATTAGCAATTGATACCTACAACGACTTTTTGATGAACTTTTTGTATGAAAAGTTGTTTGGCTGATTTTTGTAGACCATTGATTATACAATTCTCTATTCGTTGAACATCATAACTTATTTTATACCTACTTGTGGGTTGGTTGCTTTCTGCATAACTACACTCAAATGATATTCAACCAAGTGAGTCGTCGTTTTTACGTTTTTGCTTGTATGTAACCGAAATTTTCTATCGCAAACTTATATCATGACTCTAAATACTATCCCTTAATCTTTTTTTGTCGAAAATACAAAAAAAACAGCCTTGAATGAATAAGAGGGCGGTGTCGTAAAAATAAGGATTTCAAGTGAAAGCTTGAACAACTGAAAATAAGCGTGTATGGGACGATAGATACTTATCTAGGTTTTCCTCAAGGCACATGGCGTGCGTGAATATAAATTAATGTTTTTTTTTATCATCAATTCGAAAAGGAATCCTTACTTTCTAAAACATTAATTAAATTGATCAAATGATTAGTACCCACTTATTAAATTTCTATATGGTTAAGAAAACATTTGATACAATTTGCCGGAGGATAGCGTCGCGTTATGTCTGGTGATAAAATTCTACTTTATCTCATCATGCAATCATATTATTAAACTGTGTGTAATTAAACACTTCTGTCATTGACGTGCAAATGAAGGAAAAAAAATGTTATTAATAAGACATACTCTCACTAGATTATAATCAAAAAGAATAAATGGCAAAAGTACTTTCGTGGATGATAATTTTCTTTGCGATATACAACGACATGATTGCTGTTCATAAATCTAGATATAATTTTACAAACAAAAGTGATATCATAAAGATTTTACCCTTTTTAGTTTCAATATTCATCATAATATAAGAATTTAAAGTATCAAAAATTGTTAACACGTCGCAAAAATATCAAATGAAAATAAAGCCGTTTTATTATACTAGTTGCATGTAACACATGGGATCCAACTGTCGACAGCGATAGTATGTATAGTTGAAGAATAAGTACCAAACCCATAAATACAAATTATTTATTATTTTATGATATTTAGTTTTCTATACAACACATGTACCTAGGTAGTCAAGATAGGATAGTATGGAGGTCAGTCTTTTTTTCCTACCCGGAATATGAAAACAGCATGATGGTATATGTATATTGTATGTTTAGAGATGAAGTATCAAACTATTAAGTCTTCTTTGATATTGTGTATAGGTGACTACCATACAAATTGTATGAAGCGATGTCGTCACTAAATTCAATTTTTATAAAAATTGTTAAAAAAAATTTGAGATGTACTGCTACAATGTTAATATTTTTTATATAAAATTAAATTACCTAGTTGGGGTGTTTCGGCTTTTTTCGATATTTTAAAAAAAAATGGAAATATAGGCAGTTAAACTCATAAATTTATCATAAAAAAAATACTTTTCTTAATAAAAAATGTTTGAGAAACCCTGGAATTTTTTTGAAAAAACTAATTTGAGATTTTGTATTTGTCTATGTTTATACCAATTTTCAGCGTTCTAGCTTTTATGGTTTCTGAGATATAGGGAAAAATAAAATAAAAATTCAAAAGTTGATAACCCCTGACTGAAACAAAAATTCAAAATTCCGAGTATAAAAGTTTTGTAGGCCTGTAACTGTTTATATATTCTGAAATTTTAGGCTCTGTAAATTGAGCGGATCAAAAGTTATAAGGGGGGGACGGACACACACACACACAGACATACACACACACAGACACACACACACACACACACAGACACACACACACACACAGACACACGAAATGTTCTACTCCGAATTCTAAGTAAATCCGTGTATGGAACATATATGCGAAGCCTCTAAGTTGGTGTTTTTTGACTTCAAAGTTGGAAAAGCCGTGAAAAAAGTAGACCTCTCCATACAATTCTCGCGTATTCTGGCTTGATACATTGTCGATATGTTAAGAGAACAAAGTTCTCCTGAACAAATCGACAGTTGGACAAGATCATCCCAAGGGCGCTTTTGCTAATTTATTGATTCTACGAAACAAATATTCTTAATTTTAAACGGAACGGATAGTATTAAATTCCTTTTTTTTATTTTTAGCTATTTTAATTGTTTAAATATCTATTTTCACTAAAACAATGATCATAGTATGACGCCTGACTGACTATCTAATTCCGTTAAACGATGGTTAACCTGTGACCCAGAAAATCTTTCGATATTAATATTGATACAGAATCTATTGATACTGTACTTAAACCTAATTCGAAGCTAAGTCATGCAGAGCCCTGAAGACCGTCATCAAGTACACTTTTAGTATTTGTAAATAAATTTATACCAAGAACACAAAACATCAATAAAATTTGAATAAGCATTTTATAACAATTGGTTAACGATGAGCTGATCCACTTACGAACGAGAGATAATGGAGGCAGCCTTACAATAAAAAATAATGAATTTTAATTTAATTTATCGCGAAGATCTAAATCTAGATCGAAAATCACTATAAGAAGGTCACATTGTGTAATGAAATGATTTTTAATTAATAATTATCAAAAAATCTTTGATCATTCTGAACAGGAAGTAACAATAACAAGCAGTTAGAGAGACAAAGACGAAACGCCCTGTGTTAATTATATATCTCTGTTCCACTTTTCATGATGCTAATTTAAGATCCAACTGAAACAATTAACATGTTGTGTACAGACAAACCATAACGCCATTGTGACAAAGTAATACTGTGGAAATAAATACTAACCCTTATTTTTATGCGATTTTTAAATATGTACCTACACAAATTGGTACGAAATATGTGAGTGTTCATCGAAAGAAAAATGAAAAATTATAAAACCTGCGTAAGACCCTTTTTTTTAGTTCGGCAACCCACCCAAATCGAGGTTGATTTGTTACATTTTAGTGTCTATGAGACACACAAATTATTATTTATAGTCGAATAATTTATTTAATTGCTTGTTGAACATTTATAAAGTCATTTGACTAGAGTAAAGAAATTTAGAAATTTGACAATAAACGCGGTTTGCGTTCAGTGATAATAGGTGAGCAACATTAAAAGGACATGGAACATTGACAATAGAATTATAAAGATCAAATGCAGATCTATTCGGGCAACAAAATAACACATGGTCGGGCGATTCAACATCCAATCCACATTGGCACATTGGACTATCTACAACCCTATCATGATATAATATGGTATTTAAACATGACCCGATACACCGAGAACGAAAAATTCTTAAACACCACGGAAATGAAAACTCTCTATCGTGGGAAAAATCATCAAAGACAGATTACAATATTCGGTGAAACCGCGATGTCGAAGAAGCTGTAATATTCTTTGATTCGTAAATAATTTATTTGACCATTGAATGCCTAGATTTTGTGTTGGGATGATCGACGAAATCCAATAAAGACGAGTAGTTTGTTAAAATGATTTCAAATGCTATTACATGGAGGTGTTCCGCAGGGCACCGGTTTAAGTCCATAAGATATTATTAAATAAATACCAATAAAAGTGTTAAATCTAATACATTTCAACACGACTTTAAAATTCACTCAATAGAAGCGATTTTAGACCATGATCTTGATCGTGGTGATATTACATCACTCGATAATGTGCTTTGAATAATTGGCCCATTTTGATGTAATCTGTGTAGTACGGTTATTACTCTTCTTATGTTCATAGCTTCTGTCGTAACGTTTCAGTGATTTTTATATAAAAAGTTTATCACTTTACACCAATTTCCATTCCAGAAGAAAAATATATTTAGGATAGTTAGGTTGTTTCAAAAACATTGATTTACTGTTTATTAAGTAATACATTATATACAAATAAAATAATTTAAATCAGAATTAAAGAGAACAGTCATATGTTTTTCGACAAAGATTAATAATTTTTTTTTATAAAAGACATATAACATTTTATCATCATTATTTTTCTTAAACTGTTTCGATCCTTCACAGATTCTAGTTTAATTTTGGAATGTTCATTGACCTATCCAAGGAAAGATTGGAAGAAATTGCCATATGGCAATAAACTGGTCATTTGCACGGGGTGCAAGAAAGTGTTTATTATTTTAAAGATTAATCATTTTACGAAAATAAGTATTCAACTTGTATTGTTCGTATTTTTTTCCCGTAAGACTGGTTTGAAAAGAGTCTCATTCTAAGAGACAATGTCTTCCCACGCATTCAGTCACTACCACTTCATCAGTCCAATGACGCAAGAGACACATGCACATTACACACATACATAATATATAGGTATTATGTATAGACACAATGCACGAAAGTACCATTTACCGCAGTTGCTGCTGCGAGTTGCAAGAGCAAAAAATAACACAATATGTCAGCTGTGTTTTTATGGGTGCTAATAATATATTAATGATTTATGATTTTAGCAGCCATTCCTTTCTAAAGTGACTATCAAAATAATACTGAGCTATTACTAACTTGATTTTCCTCTACTATGTAATTTGTCAGAAATGGTGTACCACAAGGAGCAAACTTGGGTCCTAAAATATACGAGAATGGACAGAAATCAGAACAGTTCAGGAACTGTCCCGAGCTGAACAGGATTACTCTCATGTGTTATAATCTGTATCCTGGTGGTGATAATGATAGTCAACTCTAGGTTGACCTGTCACGATACTCAAAAAAGCTAATGGGGTGAATACCATGAAGCAATAACAGTATTACCCCGCTTTTTTATCCTAACATAAATTTAAAGATTCGTACACAATCAAGAATCGTCTCAAACATAGGTACTCGTACATAGACTCTGCTCCCGGCTTCCCGGCTACATAAATTTTATTCTTTCAAAAATATCATTAGTATATTTATCAATATTCCGTTTACTAATCCATTAATAGGTTTTTAGTATCTGGAGTTAATTTTTCCCATTTGAAGATAGATCACTGCGTTAGTTGTATATTATTTTGCTAACATATTTGTAACAAAGTTATTTTACTATGTATCGGTAGACAAATTGAAAGTGGAAGACTAGGTAGGAACATACTTCAATTTGTCTCTAAAATATAACACGAAATCTATAAACAAAATTGCTTTTTCGACCAGATATTTTCGCAGTCTACAAATGTAGCATTAAAGAGATTAAATTCACAGTATTGTAAACTTGTAACTACATATAATATGATTAACAATCCAATCCTAACACTGGGTTGAGTCATTAAACAAATGAAGCCATTATGTTCAAATCCACATAATGCAAATCAATATTGCGACGTCCGTTGCATCATTCAAGACAAAATTCGTTGATTAATGATAACCTCCCGGCAAGTTACTTAAAAATCAATTAATTCATCCAAAATAGCTCCGAGACGTCATTTAGAATCACCAATAAATCATTATTTCCCAACGTGAATTAAAAACTGAGAATTCCAATACAAATTGATTGCTAAATTGCACCGGAGAAGGTTCAAGTGGGTAAAATATTTAACATTCTATTAATAACTACAATATTGGTTGAGTAACGGAATGTATTCAGGAAGACATAAAACATTATCTCTATGATAAACCAAATATCATTACACTATCTATGTTGAAGGTATCAGAAAATCGTGATGTAGGAGAATTTGATCGGAAGATTTAGGAACCGGCTTCCGAAGTATTTATATTAGATACGGACCATTATATCCAACGAATCGTAATAAAAAAATCGCTGTAATGTATGTGATTAAATAATAGATTTATCCAAAATAAGTATGTGTTAAAATATTTTAATGGATGTGATATAAATGGGTACACTGAAATTCAATTGGTTCTTTGGAATGTCGTAAAAATTGGAGACAAAACATTTTAATGAGAATTTCAATTTTTTGAAACATTTCAATCGCCAACATTATTATGTATGAAGGTGCATGTGAATGGTGGATTCATTAAAGTCAAAATGAGTTTTTATTTCGGTTTATATGTCAACCACGAAAAGAAAATACTTTTCGTGGGTATGGAAATATACATACCTACATACATACATTTCATCAAGCAATGTCCTTAACGGGGTAGACAGAGAACCGTGTGTCATATGCTTCTATTTTGCATATATTCATGGCTTCCTTTACATCCATGCTCGTCGATTGTTCAAACTTCTTATGTTTCCTTCTTTCAAACTATCATTCACATGATCATGCCATCCCTTTCTGGGGCGGTCCTGCTATTCAATCCACTCTTATATGTTGGTCAATCATTCATTCCTTCAGACTACCCAGACCACCATTGGGCACATCCGGCACTCACTTAACTTTTAAAATATTATTCTTCATTTTGCTTTAATATTATCTTGCATTATCTCTTAGTAGGTATCTATATTTTTTATTCTATCATATATTGTTGTTACACACTCTCAATGATCTCATTTCCATAGCATTTTTTCTACTTTCATGCGTCTTTTGTCATAGTCTGGAAGTATTTTTGCCCTAATGTCTTAATAACACATCTACCACAAAAAATCATTTTTTTCTATCCCACTTACAATAAAGATCTAAACTGAGGGGGTCTATTCCCATATCTCGGGAAATCCGGTCATCAAGGGAAATAATTTCCTGCAGCAACCCGATCGCTGATCGAATAATATCCGTCACTTCCTACTCACAATACGATTCCATAGAAACACACAATACCAACAACTTACAAACTGTCATTTGATTCTGTCATTCTAGAAAGTGGAATATAAATATATATGGTAGGTATATCTGCATAATATAGGAAGCAAACTATAATGTTACCGTTGTTGATGCAAAACATTCACATGCAGATAAAATTACTCGCACTTGTATACTTGCGAAATATATTCTTGTCCTAAACAACTTCATCGTCATATTAACCTATTGATATTAAAAGTCTTCTTCATGGTCGCAATCCTAGAATTGGTTTGCATCAAGCACTCCATCTCTCCACATATCTCTGTTGTCCGCCAGCCTCTTCGTCTGTTGGCAGTACCTACCTAATATTTACAGCAATCTCAGAGGTTTTTTTATGTAATAATATATACATAGTGATAATGCTACATAAAAAGGCTCTCAAAGCATAAAAGCACATTAAGTAAATTAAAAGAAAATAACACAACTAAGAAAGGTTTTTGAAAAGCAACCACAAAGAAGACGAAAAAGGCTATTTACCATAGATTTCCATATAATATTCTAGATACTTTCTTGGTTGGCAACATATTGCAGTTTTCTATACATTTCAACACTTCCTAGATAACTGTTCTCTAAATCTTAATGAACCAAGTGTTTTTTCGACAAATGAATCCGAAAACAATTCACATTAGTCGTTATTCTCTATAAAAAAACATGTTTTCTGCCCACCTTGTTGTCAAAAGTCCCGCGGAAAAAATCCTCATTTGATTCATACAAAATTTGCTAATTGCGACACTAGTATATTATATGAAAATCTATGGTATTTACATACGTAAAAATTATTTCTATTCAAACTTAGAACGCTCTTTATTTTTTTTTAATTGAAACTGATTGTCATCTATTGATCTATCAATAATTATTTGAATTACTTACGATCGATCATGTGAATGAGTAACAAATATTTGAATTGCAATGTTTAAATAAATATATAATCTAAGAAATAAATATTGTTTTTTATTTTTGCATTTTATGGCTTGGTCTAGATAGTTTTAAACTTCGGCTACATCTACATTGTTTTCAATACACCGCTCCCTATTCCCGCGCTTTTGTATCAGAACACACTAATTACCTATCTGCTATTGTCTATCTATTTTTAAATAATGTAGATAGGTACTCAGTAATCTCTTGTTCTATGGCGCACGCATATATTTCACGATTGAACCACAATCAAGTGTTGTCAACACACAAAAATACAGTGACATGATGTTGTTTTTATTTTAATAGATCCAACATTCGACGATAGACGATTTTTATCCGGTTAGAATATTACTATATTATGGAGGTACCTATCGAATGTTAACAATAGGCCGAAGCGATTCCTGACTCCACGCATACAAATCACAATTATTTAATTAGACTTTTCCGGTCATAGGGCGGATGACTGTCGGTAATGTGGGTACCTTCCTTATATATCCACTGAGTTAACTTACCTACGGGAGAGACAATATTGTTTATTGAATCAAATTTGAAAATGGATCATGCGTGAGATTCGATGACGAACCAAATAGGCGGGTAAATTGACTACGTGAACATGAGTAGCTTTATCCACAGCACAATCGAATCACTTTTCAAAATTTATGGCGGTATTATAGACAAACTATTAAATAAACGGAATTACTTTAAATGAACACCAGTTACAGAAATATTACTTTTTAGTTGTTTTGTTTCAAAGATAAATAAAAGTGTGTAGCTTCCCAACAAATGCCTGCCACAATAATTGCAGAGTAAACCGTAAGTGTTGCTACGTAAAAACTGTTTTAATCATCGTTTTGAAGAACTATCATTACAGATATCTCTATCATTATAATCCATACATAAAAACCAGAAGAAAACATTACTTTTATACAACAATTAGATATAAATCTTATTTTACTTACACGTCATGAATGAACACGTCATTGGGCTTTTTAAACTGAAACTTTAAAGAGAAATTCATTTTTCCGGTAGATCTCCCACTTCAAAGATTCTTCAAATATGAAAAGCATTTGATACTTCTCGTTTCGCATCATGTGACAACTAGTAGACTTTTAATCGATTAACTGAGGACAACATTTTAAATCGATTCTAATGGAAGAATGTTTCAAAATAAATTACGTCCTTTCAGATATCGAACTATTCCAATATATATTCACAACTAAAAACCGAGACACACCGACTGCTTGGAGCAGTCAGCGAGCAGACGATTCAACTGCAAAACGTCTGCTTATAGTTGTGATACAGTTGTAGCGGCAGCCACAACTGTTTGTGTATTGTAAACAAGAATTTTGTATTGGAACTGCAGACCCCAGCCGTGCAACGACAGCTTGAAGCAGTTGACTCCGACTGCTAAAAGCAGTCCGTGTATCTCTTGTCTAAGACCTCTAAGATTCTTCATGATTGACGTGAAATGATGTTTAATTGATGTTTAATGTACCTACCAGAACATTATGTAAGTGTAAAAAATAGTGTAGGTACCTACCTTAAATATATTGCTTTCTTTAAAAATAATTCAAATCCAAAGTTCCCGAGTTCGATTCCCGGTGGAGACACAGTTTTTAATTGTGTTTTTTGTCTGGATGTGTGAGATAATAAATATCGTAAGTCTCCAGAATGTGACAACTTGTTTAACCAATATTTGACATAGTACCTACCTGTTAGTTGCCCGAAAAGCAATATTAAATAAATATATACGGAACTATTTACGTAAGTACCTACAATTTTTTACTGGCGTACCTACAACGTACCAAAAAAATTACTAATTCGAATAATTTTTAAAGTTTAACGTATTATTAAAAAGTAAATGGGAAAATGAATACGCATCTTTTTTTATTTGAAATTTTATGTAGGTAGGTACTTTACAATGTATTATTGTCAAGTTAAATACTACCGGGTCAAAGTTATATTTGGGTATAGTAAAGATAATATGAAAATTACGTTGTACAACAGTAAAAATGATTATACTTATCTTTGTGAAGTAACGAGTTGGTTTTTTTTTAAGTTTAAAGGGCAGTTCTGGGTGCAATAACATTGATAAGGAACTATAAAAACTCGACAATAATAAAGAAATGTCTGGGCTGATATGAGGCATTTTTGCGCCCGAAGTGCTTATATAGATCATTCTTGAGAAATGTTAGTCAAAAAAGAAATGTCAGAATTTTTTAATCTCTTCACTTGAAACACTTTTGTATGTCAAAATTTCTTGATGAAGTTCAATACCAATAAAAAAAATAATTAAACTAAATTCATTTCTATTAGGTATAAGTAGTAGTTGGAAGAATTGGCTATTCGACAGTGATTTCATCAATCGCACCGTCATGACGAAAGTGTTTATCATAATTTAATTCCTTAGCATAAGGTTTTCTAAGTAAAGACATAACAACATAATGCAAGGATTTTTTATGACTTGTATCCAACAGCAGGTATTCAAAAAAAAATTAAACGTGTGAAACTCCATGTTTTTAAGAGAGAAAAAAAAACGGAACGGAATCAAAGAAGAAAAAAAAACAATCAAATGCAGGAAGTAAAAGGGCCTATTTATCCAATCAAACAGGTCAAAAAATACTTAATTTCAAAAAAAGTGTACCTACGCAGATGTTGTTCTGAATTATAGCTCATTTGGTTGTCAAAGGGTCTTCGGTGAATCGTAAGATAGCAACATCTGTATGAACTAGACTTCGCGAAGGTCTTTTAACTCGAAACAAGCTATATCAAATGCGAAACAATGCGTAAACGTTGTATCAGTGCAGTAGTGAAACAAATCTTAAAATACACTGTTTTTACTACACTCAAGAAATGTGTCAAAAGAATGCGACATCGGAGAGACATCTTAAATTGAGATCATCAAGATCAGAGGAGGTACAAATTCTTAGTGGTAATTGGACAAATTTTAATGACCGCACTTTAGTGTGAACAAATAAATTACATAATATATCAAATACTTTTGAGCTCAGACTATACTGTTCTAAATAACAAAACATATACAAGTATAAGTGCTGTAAGTGTTGTGAGGCACCGACTTAGAATAGTGCATCGTCTATTATCATCGTACGAATGTGTGGTAAAACAGTGTATGATAGAATAAGAAATGAGGATATTAGACGAGAATGTATGATTGAAAGAGATATCGTAAGATGAAAATAAATGCCCTAAGGTGGTTTGGCCACATAGATAGAATGAGTGATGATCGTCTGACAAAAAAGTATATAAGGCTGATAAAAGAGGAACGATAAGTAGAGGTCGGCCAAGGAAAATTTGGCACAATCACATACATAAATGGAATTTTGAAAGATGGAGGTGTTTGAAGTAAGAATAACAGAAGAGCGTGTATGAGAAGATGCATGGACGTAAACGAAGCGAGAAATGTATGTCAAGAGAGAGGAGTCTGGCATTTGGTTCTCTCTGCCTACCCCAAATAGGGAAAGGGCGTGATGGTATGGTATTATCATCATTTTCGAGTGTCCCGTAAGAGCCGGGTAATTGAAAATACAACAGGCAACAATAAAATCCCACAAGTTCAACAATGAGGTTCACCACCTATTCTGAATGTTACATTTTAAGGTGAGACAAGACTTGTGTGTGGGCACACACGCATATGTCGTACTTCATTTTTTTTCTTCAAGGTATGCACACCCACACACCTGTCGCTGATTATCTCACAATGTTCTTGTTTCATTTAACGTCTCAAAAACCCAAGCCTGTCTAATTTCTGCGAAGAGAAACCCCAATGAATTGCAAGTGTCTTTCAACGGAAGCACCCTACCTAACAGGAGCTCTATTGACCTGCTTGGAGTATCTATAACGAACCAGTTACACTACAAGGGCTCCATCGAAGCTAAGGTGAAACTCGCCTCCAAAAAATTGAGCGTACTATATAGAGCGCGTAGATATTTTACTAAGACCCAGATCTGTATACTCTACAAAGCGCAAATACGTCCAATTATTGTCCTCCCAACGCTACGTAGTGCGCTTCTTCGGAAGAGTAAAATGGACCCAAATCCTAATAGCTGGCGTCCCCTACGTGGACATGTTAAAAAAAAAAATGTGGGATATGTCGTGATCGTATAAATGTATGTTCCGTTGGGGAAATAATTTGTAGAGTAAAAGCGCTCTTCAAAGATCTTGTATATTATTAGAATACGTAAGTATATTTACCATCACACCGATTTTCTTTTGAGGTAGACAGAATGAACCAAACGCCACAAAAACTCATCTTTACATACCTACATTGTTCATAATTTATTATTCATCCATATATAGATATGTATACGATCAGGAATCCGAAACATCACAAACTGGACAATAAACGCCGATATTATCAAATAAAACACGGGATAACTTCCTTTACTTTGTTTTGACAGAATCTCAAAACGCACCTTTTTCGCAAATCTTACAAAAAAGCCAAAATGACACAGATTCATCAACTTCCATTGCCCTTGAGGTAAGGTAGGTTATACTCACGATAATGGCGATTTGTAAAGCATAAAATATTATCATCTTTAGGTATTTAAAATAATAACTAATTATGTAAAAAATATTAGATCTATAGACAATACAAGCACTAATTTTATTATAAGTAGGTATCACAGTATTGCATTCATGGATGGAGATTTCAATATGGGCCCAGCACAGTCGTGAAATATTATCAAGTGGTTGGTTGGTAGGTACCTAGAATATTCTAGAATAAGTCCATAAACTGATGATGCTGAGTAGCGGGGGGGACCAAACAATATCCTGACCACATGTCGGCTTTGGGATATTTCTCACACAGACTCTCCAAACACATGTTGCAGATTCTCCGCCCATCTCCATTGTAGGTACCCAACTACTTAGCCAAGGCAGACCTTCAACCTATCGGATCAAATATTATGCCTATCTTCAACAGTTTCAAACTTATGAGTTTTTGTTCGTACCACATCGTTGTTAATGGATATTTGGACGTACCACAGGGCTCAGTAATAAGAACCTATACATTATTCATAACAATTATTGAAAAAATAAAAATATATACGGTTTTTTCCGCTTATCCTAAATAGGGAAATGGCGTGATGGTGGAAAAAATCACCTCAAAAAAATCACACAGGATTATACAAATCCGATAGTTGAATCACAAATGTACATATTATATCAAGATACGTGCATAATATGATGTAGTACGACTATCTCAAATAAAATGAATAATTCAATATAAAAATGAATAGTTACATCTCATAAAACAATAGTTGGTATATTCTTTGATAAACAAGAAAATATTAATTTTTATAAAACGATTTTTTTGAAGGAGTCCTTTCATTCCGAATCAACATATAATGGCGCTCTATTATATGTCCATTATTGCATTTTTTCTAGAAATATTTGTTTTTTTTTGTGTAAAATTGGTACAGGTTAATTATAGAGGCTCCGTATTTTTGAACAAAAATCGACAGTTTAGTTCTAATATAGTGAACATCGGTATTAAAATGGCGAAAACATTTTTTTTCCATGTAGGTACTTGGTACATTTTTACGGTTAAGTTATGTAGGTTAGTTTCAAAGCATTTTCAAGACTCATAAATAAATCGTTTATTACTTAAACTTTATTCATTTATAGAATTACCTATTTAAAATCCAATAAAAAATATGTTGAAGTAGGTAAGTACATAAATTATATGTTTTAATTGAAATAGGTCTGAGTTTATTAGTTTGTGTTAATTTGTATATTTAATTCTAATGTATTTGTATTTTTTATATTTTTATTTCAGTTCTACGTCTGAGTTTATTTGTTAATTTGCTGATTTTTTTGCCACAAATCATCCAATAGGATGCAATTGCTTGAAAATAAAAATAAAAATAGGTAGGTACCTACTTGTGTTAATTTTTATGACGTCAGCAGGATGAGAATCGACAGCCGCAAAGATCGAAAACTCAATCATTATAATTCCAAAATACGAGAAATCGATACACTTTCCAAGATTCATAAAAAATACTATTCCATGAAACTGTACTCCTGACCACAAACCTTTGGTTGTATTATTAATATTCTTTCTCCGAGCAAACCAGGAAATTGGATACGTCGATTAAGATTAAATTTAATCACGGTATGGGAAAATGATAAATCTTTGATACGCCGATAGAACGATGATTAAACTATATTTTTGATAGAATCGATGACACATTTCAATAAAACAAAACCAATAGTAACAAAAAACTTGCCTGGTTTTATGGAATGCTAAAATTTGTTTCGTTCAACCGATGACGGAATAGAATTAGTCATGTTTTTGATAGTCTGAAATAATTTGGATTTATCCAAAAACAATTGTTTTGTGATTTTTAAAGGTAATACGTAAATATCTAAGTATGTACGTAGATTTGTAAATGACAGTGAGCGGAAATGAACAACAGAAACATAAGTAGGCACATACATTTCAATGATCAATTATTTAAAATCTACAAACATTGTATTAATCGATAAGACCCAACTTGTTGATAGACTTCCCATTATTGCAATGCGTGGAATTTCAGGGCGTCATCATCATCCCAGGACTGTGACTAACTCCTGCAACACAGATCACTGATATATTTAATGAAGAAGAAAATCTATAGGTTAATAGAATTATAAAGTAGTATAAAGTGTGGATACCCCAAGCGTGACCTGCGTGACTGTACAAAGGTTCATCATCTCTAAAGTTATTAATAAAATATAATTAGAAAATATGGACTTAAAGTTTCTAAGTATTCCGAATGACTAACATTGTCTCGTGCCAATATGGACATATGCACCGGACAAGGACGGTCCGAAGTTCAAACAGAAGCAAAACGAAAAAACGGTCGGGTTTTCGTGGAATCCAAATAGTTTCTGATACTTTGTCTCTCAACACGGTGAGGCGGATGGTGCTAGTCTCTCATAATACAGTCTCACGGGAGACACACGGAACGGTGATTTTGCCGTGACCCGCCTCACATGACTTACACCGGATATTGCTGGCAGCCGGCAGCCTTGCGGTGATAAAAAATATACCTTTTTCGCTGGCGATTCCCGTTGACACCGAAGATCACAAATGGTCAAAGAACGGAGTCACGTGTGTTCAAGTCAGAATATTATGACCGGACGTATTATCTTCATACTTCGATGTATTGGGTTGGTTCATACTGTCATACACACCGCATTCCGAAGCAAAGAGAACCGGGCCCCACATATATCTATCTTGAGATACATTCAGGCATCTAAAGCAAGTTATTTATTTAATTCTAGCTTCTCCCGTTGCACAATTTTTGAAATTTACGTCTAATTCTTTGAAATCTAAATACCATGATGGGTAAATTATTATTATTTAAAACTAGTTTATATACCTATTTATAATTTACTCATTGGCCTGGTATTTCTTTTGCGGAAATCTATAAGTCATCAAACGCCTTCACTCTAGAAATATATAAATCTGTTTCTCGATAGGTACAACAAAGCTCATATCACCACAATACCTAGAAAATAAAGATGTCTTTTTTCATTAATTTAAATTGGCGTTAAGGAACATCATTTATCAGTTCAATCAAATTTATACTGCAAATAAATTCAATACTTATAAACTTTTCCATGCAAGTATTTATTGCTAAAGAGTAACTTTTTACTTTGATCAAAATCTTTTTCAATCCGATTATCAAAATTTTGGTCATGTAGCAGTATTGGTTTTCAAGATGTGAATTGCCAAAAAATATATTAAATAAAATATCGTTCGTCATTAAGTATGTACCTATGTGTGTGTTAAACATAATAAAGTTTGTGACTGATTCTAATTCAACAGACAATGTTGACCAATGGACGTGTTGCGGCAGTCGATGAAAGACGTGATAAAAATTTAATTGTCAATATCATAAAATACATAAGAATCATTTTACAAAATATGCCTTATTCAATTGCTAATCATTAATAGAAAAAATCGATTCACAATCCAAACTTTGTATTAAATCAGAAATTAAAAAATCTTTGATCCAAAAAAATAAAACAGGCGTAGAAAGATCACAAAAAGGTGAACACATGATATTGACTGGCTTGTGAGTCATTGATGACAGACAGCAGATAGCCTAAGATAGTGTAAAGATTTAGAATAGGTGGATGTCTATAGTCCTTTGATGAGAAAGTATTAGGGGTTTATAAACGATTATTGTGTCGTAATGGTCATTTACACCTCAAAAACTACAACATTTTTGTTGAATTGAAAAAATCTTGAATTTCCCCGAAACGACTGAGAACATTATAATTGACTGTATATAATCTCGCAATAAAAATAGACTTGTTAAACATAATCGAAATAATTGATAGATTGTACCAGTTGTACATATTGTTCACAAAGTCTGTGAATATCGCACTTCAAAGGCGTTGAATATTCATTGTCCTTTAGTTGAGTAAGATTTTCAAAAAATGTTATCTACAACAAACTATTAAAAAATACAAAAATAATATCTCATTGATCTGATATGAAAACCACGTAGGCAGATATTCAAGTCAATAAACTGTTATTTACAATATGTTTCTCATACAGAGAATCAGTTACAGGATACGATGTTATGCGACATGTATACACAATATTGTAATAAATTTATGCATACTAATAGTTACCACAGCGACCTTACTTTTGACATGCGTATGGTGTACGTACACGTGACTATCAATAATAACTTAGGTATATGCGTTTTTTTTATTTTGATTTATATCGAAGGAATACATTTAAAAACGGCAGATTTGGGGCGATCGGTTCCCTCTATCTAGCCCGTTGCACATTTTTTATAAATTGTATTTTTTGCTAATTCCTTCATTTTTGTTTATGGATCTAGTTAATCATTCAGCCTTATGTTTGCGGTTTTCCTGAGGCTTCAATGATGGGACCGATTTAGCAGACATTTTTTATTTTGAATTAAATCCGTCACTCAAAATCTATGTAGTTATTAATAATCTCTGAATCATACATAGAACAGATGAATCAGATTAAAATTCAGTCAACCTATTTTCGCTCTGCTCTCTTCTCATATTTGAGAGAAAATATTTAGAAAAGATGTTCAGAACTGTGCAGGAATATGGAATTTGGAGAAAACAGTACAATGAAGAGGTATACAATATTTATTATCATCCAAATATACTACAGTTCGTCAAAATGGGGAGTCTACCATGAGCGGTTAACATAGAGAGGAGTCATAAAGAACTTCCAAAAGGATGTTTACTAAACACAAAGCCCCATAGTAGACGTAGAGTTGGCAAAACCAAATTTCGATGGTTGGTTGGAATGAATCAGAGACTGGAGTAATGAATGCCTGGATATAAAGAGATGGCGGCGAATACCAGAGGAGGCTAAAGCCCAACGGGCTATAGAAGCCATTGATAAATGAATTAAATTTTCGCGGTGGCCCTCAGGGTTCACATATGGGTCCGAAATAAAGACGATCTCTATTTATCTAGATTAATCAAGCTGCAAGTCTGACTTTAAAGCATTTAAAGGGAAATTTTTAGGTTCATGAGAGACACTTGAAATTATTTTCCCATCCCAAGTACGGTGGTTTATTAGATATTATCATCGCATGATATTTGCTGACACAAGGTATTATTATAACCGTCACCTCTTGCTATTGTATAGATCCATACGTTGCACTTTCCACATAAACCTTTGTTTTAATCAAATAAGCCATATTATTAGACATAGTCATATTATTACATGTCGTGGAACACGCGACGATACACCAATGAATGGACTTTGAGCGATATTAAAAAATAAGACATGAGGAATTCACTATTATTGTAAAAATATTTATGATTTGAAAACAATACATTAAGTATAGAAATTGTATTTATAACGAATCATAATATGATATTACTCAAACAAAAAGATTAGAGATAGGTTATGATCCCAAACCATGAAAAAAGTCTATAAATACAACATTACAATACAACGCGGTGAACAGAACGTAGTATAGTGAACAAAATGAAAATATTAAATCAACTTTTTTATCTGTGCCGTATATATTGACAAAATAAAAACATCAAGAATAGATTCTTTTGGGTTGTCTGTCCACGTTGAAAGAATGAATAATGAACTAAACGATAAGATATTTAAGTAACCATATAAGACAGGATGTGTAGGTACCAACATATTTTTTAATAAAATTGCTTGAACTCTGTATTTATATTTTGTACAGATAAAGTAATACCTACAATTAAAAATATAGGGATATTTGTAGATAAAAATCTTCGTATTGATGATACAATAAACATGCTATACCTACATTTATAAATGAAACATTGTATGAATGATAACTATATTATATTACAGGCGGAACTTTCTGATACAACAGAGGATAATTTTATGAATGGCATATTTTATATTGAAGATTGGCCAAGAATGGTTTACAATAGGTTATGTTATCTACTAAAATGTTATACAAAGTTTACTTGAACACCTATATCAGTATTACTAAACTGGCAATTAATATTATTTTATCATATATTTATATACACATGAAGTAGATAAATTATATTATTTGATAACATAAATATTTCTAAAATATTTGTGTGATATGAGATGAACAAGGAAGTATCTATGTGAAATATTTTCGTATTGTAGATACACTAGAGATGTAACGGAAATAAATATTTATTGGATATTATCTATTTACCACTGTTTATATTAGATTGCATGACCACTATTTCTATATTTTATTCAAATTTCACAACAAAACGTAGTATTATTAAAAAACTAAACGATTGACAATACAAATATTCAAGTAGGTACCAAAGTGCCAACAAATCAATTTAGTGTTATTTTATTTTTGCAGATAATCAACTAGTATCATGCTGAGATTGTATTCTGAAAGATTAATCGCAATGTATCTGTCTGTGTGTGTGTGTGTGTGTGTGTGTGTGTGTACTTTGTACTATATGCGTCGTGTTTATTCTACTTTATCGATTATAGACTAAAGTACCTACTAATTCGATTATTTTCAAAAGTTTGCAAATTGTTATAACTAATATTCGCCAATAATTAGATTTTGAAAGATGAGAACTGACAAATATTTCAAAGTGACCCCAAACTCAGGAAACAAAAAAAATGCTAAAAAGGCACGTCACTTTTATAAAATGGTATTGAATAATTATGAATAGTTAAATCAAAAATAATTTAGCAACATCATTGCTGAAAATATTTCATAAAAATATTGAACACTTTGTAGAGTGACTTGGTAGTGAGGAGAATAGCGTTGGCCACAATCCACTCATTTATTTATTTATTTAATATACAGAGACACCAACAAAACACTGAACAACACAAACAAAAAAAAACATGAAACAAAAAAATAGAATCTCCAGTGCTCCAATAACAGGTATCTCCCGCATGGCTATTGTGCATAGTTAGGAAGGTACAATCAACGTCTCCTGACCATTCAAATTATAAAAAAGACATTACTTGCACAGTTAAAAGGAAAGTTTAAAATACACATATACATATATGTAGGAAAACAAAAAGAAAACAAATGTTGAACTAATAAGATAAAACAAAAAAAAGAAGGAATAATTGAACTGAGACAAAAAAAAAATAGATTTTAGCCCAGCATACTTTAAAGGATAAAAATAAGCAATTTATCAAAGATCAATTTCTATGAAATATGTACGTCATTGTCATTACATTAAATTGTCACAACGATTCAGACGCAACGTCTGAATCTACCAATACAAAGGATAAATACTAAAGACGGATTCATTTAGTTATGAATCCGTCTTTAGTATTTATCCTTTGTATTGGTAGATTCAGACGCAACGTCTGAATCTACCAATACAAAGGATAAATACTAAAGACGGATTCATTTAGTTATGAATCCGTCTTTAGTATTTATCCTTTGTATTGGTAGATTCAGACGCAACGTCTGAATCTACCAATACAAAGGATAAATACTAAAGACGGATTCATTTAGTTATGAATCCGTCGTTTTTTGTTATGTTTTTGAATCAATTGTTAGTCTAGTTGTCTAGTAGGTACCTATGTATACTGACCCCGATCTTGAAATAGTCCTTTAAACTTTATATCATCATTAATAATTAATTACAGTCACAACAAACAAACTATGTAATTCCTGTCTGACTAGGAAAGATACAAAGTAAAAACACTCATTAATATAAAGTAGGCAACTGTACATATGTACATACAAGGATTATGTAACCATGTCTGTTTTAAAGAGCTTTTGAGTCAAAGGGAGGCCTCTCTGTTATTCGCACAGTAAAAGACCTCATTAATGATTCTAGTCCTCTATTCTTTATTCAACTAAATTGGTGAAAACGACAAAAACAAGGTACGTATATGTTATATGTTTTGAAATATTAACGTATCTATGTAGGTATAATTTACGCTACACAAATTTGTGTCTTTTTGCTTCGTTGGTTTACGTGCAAATCGCCCCCCCCCCCCCTCCTCGTCTAAAAGTTCAAGATGTTTGGTTACAACTCTACAATGCAGATAATAAAAAAAAATATTTTACTATTTTTATATCTCAATACGGACGAAGTTGTCATATTACAGGAGAACCGGAAAATCAAGGCACCTACAGAGCTGACGAACTGTCATCGGCTAGTTTACGTGATCACTTTAAGCGCTTGCGCAACGTTCACCAATTATCAATTATATTCAATTAATTAAAATAGGAAAGTAAAAAAAATCCATTTTTCACTTATATATACTTATACTTGACCACTGGATTTAAAAATATTTTTTTTACTTATTTCAATTAATTTAATATAAATTAAAATACACTTTCTCCCACCTATTCTTCTTAACTACAAGTAGAATGTGCATGAATAGAATGAATGAATGAATGAATAATATATTTCCAACGGTATAAATATTACAAAGGAACAAAATACAATTTAATTTATACCTAATTACAGTTTTACAATATTTTTTTTTTCACACATTTGGAAATTTTACTGCCTCGCTAGGCATATGATTAGTAATAATAATAAAATTATTTTATTACGCAAAAAAATTCACATAGTATGTCGCTACCATTATAATCCGCCAATCTATTCAATGGCAGTCGCGTTAGTGTTTTTAAAAATAGTAGAATACTGTACATATATTAAATTATAATTTTAATAAAAAAGATCCATCAAGAAGCAATATTTTAGAAATTTAAAATAACCATACCCTGAAATTGATTAAACAGAATTGATTTCAATGGCCCATTCATAGTGAATATATTACCTGAAACAATATGAAATAACATAAATTAGTTAATAAAAAAACACACAAATTTATATTTATATGGTTCTGCGTGACTGGATGTAAGTAGAATATGGCAACTTGTTACATCAATAATTAAATAATTGGTTAGTACTTATTAATTTGTCTGAGAAGCGGTACAAATAAATATATTTAAACAGTTAAAAAAATGTCAACAATGGCTATTTATACGATCTTAAAAAGAAACGTAATATGTTAGACTAACATGAACAAGAATGATTAGTATAAAGAAGCAGGAAGATCATAAAGTATCTTGAAAATGAAAAGATGTTACAAAATGAGTTCATGCTTGGAATTATTTTTAAAGAAGAATTGGTGTTCACATCAGAATTAAAATACATTTTAGGTATGGATTGTGTCTAGGTACCTATAACATAATCACATTAGATATTTCAGAGAAAACTTGTTGACAGTAGATACCTACTCATACAAAGCTGTCAATACTTATAATTGGAGCATACCATTTTCATCTGAATCAAGATTTAATATACATCATACATGATTTATGATATCTTCGTTAATAATGTTGTTTTAAAATGCAAATCTGGCTTACAATGTATTTTTATCGCTGATTCAGACTACATTCCACGGTGTGTATAGGTGTTAATTATTACTAGAACAAACGTACTCATTAGTTTCAATATTAATTTTTCTCATTGTCTTGAATAAGTGATGAAATGACCTTTATACAGGCGAGGAGTGTTGGATATCGGCTCGTCGGTATATAGGTAAGTAATTATCATACCTCATATTTTATAAGCAGTAAACCACGTGAGAATATCATACAATATTCCATACTCACGGAAAACCATCCGCTCAGACTACCTTGATAATACCAAGATAGCATCAATCAAACAATTAAAACTCGGTATTTGAAGGAAGAATCACCAAATACACTTCCTTAATATGATAAAATACCAAAGAAATAGCTGATTTAACCAAACAGATAGATATATTTAACAGCAATAGTCATAATAATATTTTGGAATAAAATATATCTTACACAATTCAAAATCTAAATTACGTTTTTTTTTGGGGGGAAACATATACCTAACATACATATTTAAACATTCTAAATTATATAGTAAAACAATCATCGTTAGATGATTTGAGATCACTCATGACATTCCAGAAAGTACATTTTTTTTAAATAATCCATTCCGCTTTATAAAACTGTTCGCACTAAAGCATCATCAATAAGTATAATATTATGTAGTAAGTAGTATCACATCACAGGAGGCTGAAAATGCAACATAAAACAGGCCCTGGGCCTAATAAAAGAAGAAGAAGAAGAAGAAGGAGTAAGTAGTATGATACAGATGATCAGAGTGCATTATGCCGCACTGGGAAATATTTCTGTGCTAAATTATATGAATAATTGAACACCATCAACAAACCTTGTAGTTTTTGTGTTTAATGAACTTCTCTGCTGCGTTAAACACTAAAACCGATTGATTGTATAAAAATTCCTAATTTCGATTTTCAATTGTCATGGTTGGTAAACAGCAATAAACGATTTATAAATTTCCACATCAAATACAAACATGATTGTGGCAGAGAGCGCGAATGTTTTTTTTCTGTTGATAAGTGCACAAAAATGTTATTTTTTTCGAATTGTAAAAGAAACTAAGGTTCAAAGCAATCTGAAAAGATGAAACCTTCATTCTCTTGACTCGTGTTCATTCCGACATTTACACAAAAAGACAATTAAAAAAGTCAAGCGAAAATGATAATGCAGAAAACAATTGAACATTTAAATGCAATATGATGCAATCCAAACATACATATATATTATACTATTTCAACACTCAGACATAAACGAAGAAAACAACTCTATATTAACAACTAACCTCTATATTTGTATCATCGGCTTCGCTTGATCGGCCTTATTTTAATATCAACTAACTGCACGGCAGCAGCACAAATTTATAAGCCAATACATTCGAAGGCTGAAGGAGTGCATGCCAGGAAAAAGGGATATGGTGACGAATACTGGAAGAAGTCTAGAATAATACAACGGACTGAAGAGTCATCGAGAAATGATGATGATTGACAGAACAATACAATAACATGTTTATTTTTCTTTCATATCATGTCCAAAAGATTATATAACATTCTTATCATTGTCGACTCACGAGTGTTCATAGAAGAAACATCGATATATAAACTTAACACGTACGAATGTACCAATCATTTCAAACAATTACGAATGAGCATAAGTTTGAAAGGGCACAAATTACAACGTTTAACAATTTCATGCTTCAAATTGAATCGCAGAATACAACACGATAATTGTTATTTATCAACGAACACCGATTAAAATCAGTTATATTCGGGAAACCAACGCTAAAAAAACGCCACCAGATCTATTTTCTCTATAGTTAAACTGATGTTATTTATGGCATCTCCCTCGAGGCATTGTCTGTCGACTGTTGGCAATAAAGGGGCTAGGTTGTTCTTTCGTTTGATTGAAACCGAGGAAATTAAACTTGTTTTTGTGTGATATTTTGTTCATCTTCTAAGAAGCGGCGTCAAAAACGATAAATTATTCTTAAATTATTATTTAAATAGGCGTTAAAATCCTGCGCCCATGAAATGAAATGAAAGACTGAAGGTTGTTCAAAACTATAATTAAGAACTTGTTAACCCGATGCAGTAGTGTTGGTTGCAATTACACCACCAGTGAATAGACATACAGTCAACTATCGGAAATGGTAACAGATTTGTCGAAAATGTAATATGTATCATGGATCCGTAAGAAATTATAGGTCATTGACGCAGAATAAGATATTAAATGCCATTAAACTATGACTATTTTTAATTTACTGTGTCAAAAAAATTCTATAATCAAGTTTAATGCTATTGGAATATATTTCATTTATCTTGTTTCAGAAAAATTGCACCCAGATACCGGTGTTCCATCTCTGGATTTGAAGTATTCACTTTTTTAATACACTGCAGGAGAGATCCTTATATATGTCATTTTGAAACGACAGTAACCAATAAAGAAATACACAAATGAATCAGTTCTTTGGTCTCTCTTTTTTATTTGAATTATACAGCATCCAAAATGTTATTGTATTTTCAATTTAATGAGGAACTCCCCGATAATTAGCGAGAATCTGCCTGTCTGCTTCACGAGAATGAGTAATTGGTCATCATAACTTTGAAGCATTTAAGTTCATATTTGAAAGAGAAGAATGTTAAGTACGTAACTGACCCCTCGTCCCAATTGACAGTAATTAACTAAAGTGGATGTTATTGGCCAAGACGAATGATAGCGCCGTCGATAATCAGTAGCATTTTTGTGGTCGTATTGTCGACAAATACCTAATAGACATAACCATCTAATAGCGGAAATGCATTTAAAGTAAATCTATGGGATCGATTAAATTAAAGATCTTAGTACATATTGTTAACCTTTTGACTGACGAAAGGAAAAATGAGATAGGGTAATAAGATCTGTCATATAAAATATCATTTAATTGAAAAAGAGAATATGAATCAACAGAAGAAAAGAGGAAAGTATTTAAGAGAAAAGTATAAAAAGATTTTCGTAAACCATTACAGTTAATACAGTCATACATACTAAAGCACCCCCTGAGAGATATCACATTCAGGTCGTTTTGATCTGTCATATAAAATATCATTTAATTGAAAAAGAGAATATGAATCAACAGAAGAAAAGAGGAAAGTATTTAAGAGAAAAGTATTAAAAGATTTTCGAAAACCATTACAGTCATACATACTAAAGAACCCCCAGAGATATCACATTTAGGTCTTTTGGATCCAAGTGTAACAAAGAAGTGAACAGAATCAGCAAAGCGGATTACTGTGATCAATGAATGATCGAAATAAAAATATTTCTAAATTTTAACTAAAAGATTTGGAGACCTCGAAATTTTTACAACTGAAACAATTTTCATGGATACTTAAACAAAATAGAAAAGTTATCATTAAGAAAATAATTACTCAATTAGTGAATTATTTTAAATTTATAATAATCCAATCAACACTCGAAAACTCATAAATCAAATGAAATATTTCAAACAAATAATAGAATTCTAGATTATTATTCAAGGAGAGATCACAATTTAAATAGGATTACTTTTACTCGCATGAATAAATATCATTATATTATTAGAGGTACGGAAAACAGCAAAATTGTTTCAAATTTATTATAAATGAACAAACAGTTAAATAAATATTCAGATCGGAAGTAACTGAAATACTTACTCATGATTATTTTGTGTGCTTTGCTCTACATGATATTATTTGCTATTATCGTCCTTCACTATCTAAGTAGTTAAGATAATCCTCAAACAGACACTATAGTTTCTGCTTAAAATTATCCTGTAACAGGTACTGTAATCACAAAATAGATCGCGATTTTCTAAAATGAATGTGGATGAGAACAATGTAAAAGTCAAGAATCAAACGAATCTTATTTTTTATTTGCCCAATCAAAAAGGCAGTAAAAATATTATTACAACTAGAACCCAAAATCTGAAAAAAACAAAAGATTAAAAATACATAGCAAAAACACAGACGCCGATAAATCTATTGGTGTTAATGAGAATTTCGTCTCAAATTTAAAGAAGAAAACAGTACCGACAATTTCAATTGTTTCATAGGTGATAGTGATCTATCGGATACATTTTCAACAATTTAAGTCAATTAAGCCAAATCAATGTGGGGCGTCGGGGCTCGATGAAATCGAGACAATGTTTGCGAGAACAAGGTCACACACAATTCATATTGTATGTGGTTTCGCTACCGATCGGCTCAGGAATTTGCTGCGAGTGGCATCATTCATTAACACACAATGCTCGTTGGCAATTATAACTATAATATGTATGCCGTTTGCTACTTCATCAAAAATTTCCACCGCTTTCGGATGCGGCACAAACGATCGTTTAATTGCCGACTAATCTAAAACAACGTTTTGCCCATCTAATTTTGCGAAACTTTTTTATGAAATCGTCATAATTTATATGCATCTTCTAATTCTATAGTTATAGTAATATTTTGATTTCATTTTACTGTTGATCTGCTTAATCAAGTATTCTAGTGATTAGATTATCTAGTTACTCTATATTGTATCGAATAAAGTGAATTATTTTGCAAAGAAATATGCAGTTTCTTGGCAAAATAATTTGCTGTAACCGATTTTATAGCGGAATGTGAATTATGGATGAAAATAACTATTGTGTTTCTTTTTATAGATTAAACCGAGTAGTGTTGATCTCTTTATCAAATTGTCTATGGATTTTCAAAATGGTCGTTCTAAGTCTCCACTATACCATACACAGCAAATATTTACTATTTAATCTGACTCTAAACCTATCTTATCAAACAAACATTTCTGTTGATTTACATATATTATAATGTTTCATCTGCGTATTACGCTACATTTTTTGGTCTGCCTTTTCAGTAATTAAGTTATACCTAGGTATAAATTATCGCAATTTTCTTACGTAGGTAGGTACCTACTAGATTTATCTTTCTTTAAAACTTTAATGGTTATATAAAAACAACCTTTTAAAAAGTTAAGAAACAACAAACAAAACAATAAGAGTTGGTTTATAATAATATATACTTTTTCGCACGCATAAATGAATGCGGAGGTAACAACTACATGCAACCAATCGCACACAATGGAATCAACGGAAAACATTTTCTTGTTTGCTGTGTTTGGCTTTTGTAGTGTGAAAACTCTATTACCTGCTGATTTCAATAAAAATATAAAAAAGCGTACCTACTTAATACAAATTTATTACAAAGGCATTAAATTTCAAAGATGTAGGAAAAATAATAAATAACGTACATACTAATTAAGAAATAGGACATCCGTGTCTAGTTAAGAAAAAACACACAGTGGGTTAAATTATTGTTGCAACAGGGTTGCCTATCAATAAAACGGTAAGTAACGGTAAGACAGGGTAGCATGCTATGGCTGTGGCTGTTCAATATGTATATAGACCAAAGCGTTAAAACTTCAAAGAGAAATATAGAAAAACAATATCATAATTTCTCAATTTTTAAACAAATATTTAACATAAAATTTTCGAGTTTCGATTGCCTTTATGGTTTTCTGTGAATGGCGTTTTTTTCCTGTTCGATTTATGAAGGTCTCCACTGGATGACTGACTCTAGTCGGTGTCATTAAATTACAATGAATCTTAAAACTACTTTTTTTTACTTGTTTGTATATTGTGATCATGAAAATATTATCACAGATTATTCACAGATTAGAAAATATTAAACAAAAAAAAGGAATTAATCCAAAATCCGATGGATTGTCAAACAGCAACTTAACATGATCCAAAGATGTCAAACGTTAATATAGAGGAGCTATACTGTGAAAAGGGCGAAGTACCACAATTAACCAAACTATGTATTATGAATATATTCATGTAATGAAGCATCAACACGTACCACACATTTATATTGTGAACAGGATGTACTGAATGTCTCTTTATGTATATATAATAATAATTGTGATGATGGGCCTAGTACCGCACTCTTCCGGCCAATAGAACAACAATATTAGGCAAATACAAAGGGATCCTACATCCTGACTATCAAGGGAAGACCTGACTATGAATCAAAAACAGTACTTTATACAAACCGCTTTCTAAAAACGTTTAACTATCAATTAGGTGGGTTACAAATTATAATTTAACTGTAGTCTCCCTCCGTACTCTTGCATGGAGCTTCGAAATTGTAAAACTATATTCGAAAAGTTCACCACAAGATAAATATTATCTAACACTTAAGTATCACATTTCGTCAAATGTGGTGAGCCTTTTGATATCTATAGGGGATCCATTCCACTCCGAATAGAGGAGAGATTTTTGGAAACTGATTACGCATTACTTATTTAGGCTAAAATATCAGTCCGATGTAATTTTCATTTGGTAATAACCTCACACTTTGCACTGGTAGACTCCTACATACAAGAAAGTCTAAAAAAGAGAACAATTATTGGTTCTCTGCGTTAATAGAACTGGCATTTCTGAATTCATTCACCATTTGTACAAGGTTCAATAATGAGTTAGTTATATATTTTTTTTTAAATATAATAAAATTTCTTCGTGCGTTCCCATACCAATAATATCCCACCTTCATATGTATTATAATGGGCTCAAAGCGAGCATTAGATATACAAATTTGCAAAATTTGAAAAGATTCGAATGAGTACTATGTAATTTAGTCTATAATCGATAAAGTAGAATAAACACGCCGTACACACACATATACATACATTGTGACGAAACTTTCAGAATCTTATGCGGGGTTCTGACAAAAAATTTCAATATGTCTTTAAGTACCGGTGTTTTTCCTGACAAATGGAAAACAAGTTACTTGGTACCAGTATTTAAGAAGGGTGATCAGTCTGATGTCGAAAATTATAGGCCAATTTGCATACAATCGTGTATTCCGAAGCTATTCGAACTTTTAGTGTTAGAGAAGATCAAACAAGACTTATCCCGCATCATATCTCCCAATCAGCATGGGTTTTTACAAAGTAAATCGACCCAAACTAATCTTCTTACCTACCAAACACATATAATGGATGCTTTTACAGAACGACAACAGGTTGATTGTATATATACGGATTTCGCGAAAGCATTTGATCGTGTGTCTCATAAAATATTACTGAAAAAACTTAAAAGTATGGGATTGAATAACTCAATTCATGTTTGGCTGGATAGTTATCTGAGTGATAGAACACTAAAGGTAAAAATATATAACTTTGAATCAAAGGTCATCTTTGCTTCGAGCGGAGTTCCACGGGGGTCTCATCTAGGACCTATATTATTCATTTTGTTTATTAATGACTTAACGAAGAACTTTTTTCATGTACAATACATTCTTTTTGCAGATGATTTAAAACTTTATAAAACCATCACTTCCATTGATGACTGTCGAATTTTGCAAAGAAACTTATGTATTCTGCATCAGTGGTGTGAACAGAACAAGTTATTCCTTAACATTTCTAAGTGTCAAGTGGTTAGATTCTGTAGATCCAAAATACTTAAATATGACTATGTTATTCACAACTCAATATTGGATTCTGTAGTACAGATGCGGGATTTGGGTATAACATTTGATGATAAGCTTACTTTCATTCCCCACATTAACATCATTGTGAACAAAGCATTTAAAATTCTGGGTTTTTTGCTTCGGCTCAGTAAGGATTTTAAAAACATACAAACATTTGTTACTTTGTTCAAATGTCTGGTGAGACCTATAGTTGAATACAACTCCATTGTGTGGAATCCCTACTATAGAATTCATGTAGCGAATATCGAAAAAGTGCAAATCAAATTTCTTCGATTCGTTAATTTTAAGCTAGGAATTCCATTGAAAGACATTAATTATGCTACCCTACGCTCTAATTTCAGCCTACCTAGATTGGAATGTAGGAGAACTGTAACAGATTTGGTGTTCCTCCACAAAATGCTTAACGGCAAGATTGACTGTCCATTCCTTCTAGAGCATATCAATTTACATGTTCCCACCCGGTATACTAGAAGCAAAACAACCTTTGCATGTGACAGTGCCAAAACAAATTATTACTATAATTCACCTTTGCAAAGGCTGTTGAGGGAAGGGAATACTTTTTGTGAAGTTGACATTTTTGCAACCCCATTGAGTTCATTTAAACAAAGTATTTTACACAGTATTACATCTATAACAATTTAACATTTTTCACAACCACTGATCTCAGCTTCCTTATGCCCATCATGTAATTGTGGTCTGATTTTGTGTATCTCTTCTATATTTTTACTGATATACTTTAATGTCTGTGTTTTTAGTTTTAAATTTTATTTGTGTTTTTTTTTTCTTATTGGTTATATGTTGTTTTATATAGTTGATTTTATATATCATTTCTTTATTTTTACTGATATATTTTATTTTCTATGTTTTACTTTTAAATTTTATTTGTGTTTTTTCTTTATATATTCTTATTGGTTATAAGTTGTTTTATATTGTTGATTTTATATATCCCTTCTTTATTTTTACTGATATATTTTATTTTCTATGTTTTTACTTTTAAATTTTATTTGTGTTCTTCTTTTTTATATTCTTATTGGTTATAAGTTGTTTTATATTGTTGATTTTATATATCCCTTCTTTATTTTTACTGGTATATTTTATTTTCTATGTTTTTACTTTTAAATTTTATTTGTGTTTTTTCTTTATATATTCTTATTGGTCATGTGTTGTTTTATATTGTTGATTTTATATATCCCTTCTTTATTTTTACTGATATATTTTATTTTCTTTGTTTTTTCTTTAAAATTTAATTTGTGATTTTTCTTATATTCTTATTGGTTATATGTTGTTTTATATTGTTGCTGTACGCTGCACATGTGCTTTGTATGTTTTGTAAAAGCCCTTCAAATGGGCGTTGAAGGAATAAAATAAATAAAATAAATACAGTCTCAGCATGATACTAGTCGATAATCTTAAAAAAAATTGCGAATTCATAACACCTCCTTTGGGGTAGTGAAGAGTAAAAATGTAGGTCTAGAATATAAGGTGGAAAAACAAAAATATTGTACCTATGTGTAGCCCGGCAGCTAGGCACGGCAAGATTGTTGATAAACATATGGTTTGTTTACGTTCTATGAATAAGAGAAATGAGACGAGATCGAGAGGTGACAATTAACATCTGTGAAGATTGTAATAACAAAATATAATATATTATGGAAAGAGGCAAATATGTTATTGTTTGAACACGTGCCACTCGCTAGACATGAACTTCAATAATTATCACTAAACTAACCAACAGCACCATTTGGGGTCCAGCTAATGCGGTATCCCTAGTGACGCCCACAGTCCAAGAACTGTTAGCACAGCAACACGAGCCGATGTTGGGTATAGGCTGTCCGACACGACTGGAAATACATCATAAACTCTGATTCATATCTTCAAAACCAACGGAAGCTAAATATAGATTGCACTGTAACAAATTGAAAAATAATTCTTTAATTTTGGAAAAGTAACTTTGTGGCGTCAATATGAATTTTTACAACTACACAATAACCTTTTATACATCACTTATTACTTATGAGCACTTGTACCTACTATCGACTGGTTTCTAGAACAATGTTCTCTTCGTTAAGATTAGGATAGACTTGGTACGGTCCATTGCATTGTCATTAATAAACCGACAGATGTTGGAGATATGCTAAATACAAGAGTGTATGTCTATCCTCTAATAGGCAGTACCATTTTACATAGTACCTGATGTATTATTTTTAAGCTTTCTGTACTCCTTCTTAATCTTAACCTTAACCATGCCAAATTTTGAATTCCTCCATGCACGCAGGTTGCCTATAACGGGATTCGAAGTTCACTTTACGTATTAACATATAGATTTTTTTGTTATATTCCATCTAAAAAATTACCGTATTAAATGAATTTAACCGAATTCCGCGTGTGTAGTGAAGAATGTTTTGAAAAACAAAAAATGTGAGACGCCAAGGTTCTCTGCATACCCCACAAGGAACACGGGGTGATGATATGAATTATTGTTCCAAGGTACATTAAAAACGATAGGTAGGTCCATGGGTATGAAAAAAAAAACTTGTCATAACAATATAATCTAAGCCTGTCGGCTTTGATTGACTTCCCGTCCGGAAATGCAATGGTTCAACCAGACTCTACACATTACTGCCGACATGTGTTCGTTGAATAAATTAAACAGCCAGGGAGAAATTTCATCGGCTGTTGATGGTAGTAACATTCTGGGAGGTCCTCAGTCGCAGACATGCTTCTTAAAAGTCAATAGGTAATTGATTGTTAAACGTTATCAGAGAGTAAGAAGAATTTATTATAATACGGTGACTCCATCTTGTTCGTAATAAATTTATCGGACAATTATGTAAATTGCTTCATCAAACGAAAATTGATTTGTTTAGGTAATGTTGGTTAGTTCACATAAAAATGTATAGCCTCGAATTCAAAACACATATAAACACATATAAAGTTTCAAAAACACATATAACAATGATATTAAACAAAAGTGTAATTTTTAAAATATTCATTTAATTGAAATTTGTTTATCAGTTGACAAGGCCAAAACGATCGCCCTGTCACACAAAATAAATAGTTGTGAAACCCAAAACAGCAATTTGATTTAATAAAATCTTTTTTTTCTATCGTATAGCCGTCAGGACTGTAAAATACAGTAAATAATAAAAAATAGTAGTATTTAGATGGGTCTATGGCAGAGCAGTTAGCGCGCTAGCTTTGTAATTCAGTGGTCGCAAGTTCGAATCCTACCTCGACCGATTTCGTTCACCTATAGCACGAGCATTTATGCTTAGTTTAGGGAATGTAGAAAGATGTATATGCGCTTTTGAGCATCGCCTTGTTTCGCCTTCAAGACTATATAGTCTTGAAGATGCCCAAACAAGGCTAAATAGCTATCGACATAAAAATTATATATTGTCTGTGGAATAATAATAAACACTTCCTTGCACCCTGCGCAAGTGGCGAGTTTATTGCCAAATGGCAATTTATTCCAACTTACCAGCGTTTCCTGCCCAGAGAAACAATATTTGCGATAGAAATGAATTTAAATAATTTTCTCCTCTGCTGGGAATCGGACCCAGGACGCCCGCACAGAAGCCATAATACGCCTTGTCAACAGTGCCACGGAATAAAAAAAAATTGATTTTTTTTTATTGAAAGTATTTTTACTCATATCAGAATATTACGTATTTGTGCCAAAGCGTTTTCATTATTTGTTATATTAACAGTATTTTTGTTTGTGTAACACTTTATAATACTTATAACACTATTTTAAATTAGTTTTTTTTTTGGTAAATTGAACACAACATCTGTGAATTATCTTCGGTTGTAATAATCTGCATTATTCACGCATTATTTACGTATATTTGATTTTATTCGTGGTACATTTTTATATGAAACAGTTAGGTACATAATCTTAGTCAAAGGGATCTACGCCTTCTAAATTTTACAACAAAAAGTACATAGACACACCGGATGATAGGTACGTACTACTATACAGCGGTTTCAACCTCAATAATCAATGAACCATAGACTAAGATAAATTAATATTCCTTCAATATATTTTGAACTCATCTCAAAAATGCCTTGGCTTGTCGGCCTTCGTGGCTCAGTTAGTACAACTGCTAAACCAAGGATCCCGGGTTCGCATCCCGGTAGAGACAGTTATTCATTTTTTATTTGTGATTACACGCCAATTGTTTATGGTTATTATGCTGAGAGTTAATAAATTCCAGAAGAGAATTAACAATTTATTTTACTTTAAAGGTGTCTGTCAGGAAGTTTCCACCAACCAAAGTGTATGTTAATGGAGCGTGAATGAAAATCACGCTTTATACAAAAACTGATGCTATAAAATAGCAATTTTCAACTCTTTGAAGGCTGTTATCTCCGAAAGCCACCACTACTCAGGGTTCAAATTATTCAATCGTTATTACCTGCTATGGTATCCTTTTCCAAAAAACAGGCTTTATACTATGACGTAAATTTGGCTATCGCTGGCTCTTGCTCTATAGGTCATAAATGTATGTCATTTGTACATACATCCCAAACAATTAGTTTAGTCGACTATATATGGATATATATATATCGGCCTTAGTGGCTCAGTTGGTTGGGTATCTGACTGCTGATTCAATGGTCCCGGGTCCGATTCCCGGTGGAGACACAGTTTTTAATTGTTTTTTTTTTCAGTCTGGATCTGTGAGACGATTAATAACGTAAGTCTCCAGAATGTGTCAACTTGTTATTGGGTGCGTGTTAAATTAATATTTGACATAGTACCTGTTAGTTGCCCGAGAAATAATATAAAATAAAATATATAAGTACATAATATGCGTATATTACATGCATTAATATAGAGCTGACCAGCTGACTAGATGTAGTTAATAGCTTCATTGAAGCCTGTTCTTAGCTGCTCGGTCAAAATTGATGAACAGCGATTAAAAAATAAATAAAAAACATGGTTACTTTAATTCTCTTTCTGCTTAATCCACAATATATTACAAAAATGATTTGCTTTAAGATAATCGATAAGTTATCGACAAAAACGGTAATAAACAGAAAAAAATACTACTTGTAGATATTATCGACATAAAGATGTACTCTTCCGTGAAATTGTGTTCAAGAATGTGAACGAAATAATGTCTGGTCATCTTTCAAGTCAATGAACATTCAAAAAATATTACATCTATCCAATAAACTGAAAAAAATAATACAACAATAAGAATCATTCAACATAATGATGGTAAGACGAAAATGACTTTCAAACTCTTCTAAATCCTATAAGATTATCTGATAGCAGAGCAGTTAATGTGCTGAATTAACAATCCAGTGACCGATCAATCCAGGCTTTACCGATTTCATTCGCATTTAGCAAAAACTTTTGCTTAATTTATGAAACATATGAATGCGAATATTAGGCTTGTTCTAAAGACAATTAAATAAAAAAATATTGCACATGCTGTCCACGTACAAGTATTTGCAATCTAATGGATATTTTTTTTACAAATTAAACATTAAAGAACCCCATACATCAAACTGATGATGGAATAAGATGGTATTTTTTTCAATTGCATATACGCAAACGTCAAATTCTTCAACTTGCACTTCAGCAAAAATAACTATTTACAACAATGTCTGTTTTTAATGATTTTTATTTCAAAAATGATCACACATGAATTCCATCGACTCCTGGTGATGGAACTTATAAGAAAAAAATCATCAATTCTTAAACTTGCAAAGGGGCCTGCGGTCTGAACGATACACATGTCTTATATATAGATTACGACTACATGGGCTTTAATTTTTTTACTACGCCAACCGATTTTTTTGTGGAAAAGGAGTAACATTTATAACAAAATATGATAACATAGATAAAACATTTAAACATTTTAATTTCTGTAGACCAGGCATTAAGTTAAACGATATTTATTCAATATTAAAATATCTCTCTTGAGGTGAGTTTTCACGAAAACGGCGCTATATAAATTATCCAACCATATATATCTCAAACACATCAAAGATTTATCTCGGTATACGCAGGAACATTTTTAATTCAGTTTACACAGGAACAACTATCATTTTTACTACAGTACAAGTAGGAACATCAATCATTTTTACTTCAGTACACGCAGGAACATCAATCATTTTTACTTCAGTATACGCAGGAACAACAATCATTTTTAATTTGATTTACGCAGGAACAACAATCATTTTTAATTCAGAATACGCAGGAACAACAATCATTTTTACTTCAGTATACGCAGGAACAACAACCATTTTTAATTCAGTTTACACAGGAAGAACTATCATTTTTACTACAGTACAAGTAGGAACATCAATCATTTTTACTTCAGTACACGCAGGAACATCAATCATTTTTACTTCAGTATACGCAGGAACAACAATCATTTTTAATTCAGTTTACACAGGAACAACTATCATTTTTACTACAGTACAAGTAGGAACATCAATCATTTTTACTTCAGTACACGCAGGAACAACAATCATTTTTACTTCAGTACACGCGGGAACAACAATCATTTTTAATTCAGTATACGCAGGAACAACAATCTTTTTTTAATTCAGTATAGGTATGCAGGAACAACAATCATTTTACTAACAACTACCTACACCAAATACGAATCGAAAACTAATGATCATTTTTTAAATATTTATTCCCAAGTTATATTTTTAATGATTTCATATTACAGACTGCAAATCGATCTAATGATGGTGATTTATTAAGTCATTATTGATCAAAACAATATAAAAAACAGTATAGCCCGATCATTACAACCATCAAAACAACGTCTGAAACGAAAAAAATAGTATCTACCTGTTACGTAATTGAGGTAGCTCTTTGCTTAAGTAAATAAAAGTCGAAGAAGTTAACTTTGATAGAAACAAATCGTTATTCCTACAAGATAATGATTAATTTCTAATATTTCATTGTTTAGATTTTTTTTGTGTTACTTACACATTTTTTTTTATTTTCGCAAAATTGGATTTCATTAATTAGATTATAGTAAGGTATCTAAACAATGGTTTTATAAATTTGTATTATTAAAACAAAAATAATTGGTTCCGATTTTAGTCTTATGATATTTCTGCTTTCTCTCCTTGAACCACTTCCTTCTCCTCTTCCTAAGTATATATGTGTGTGTATGAATGAGTGAATTTATATTTTTAGTATGTGTATATATGTGAAAGTATTTTCGCTTTTATTTTTAGTATAATAATAATAATAAGATATTTGTATAGCGCCGTTTAATGATTCTAGATCATACCAAGGGCGCTGATAGTTTAATGTTGTGTTGCTCTCTGAAACAAAGCTGTTTTTAAGCCTTTAGTGAAAGTGCTCTTGCTTTGAGCACTGCGGACATCTAGAGGCAGTGAATTCCACTTAATAGGACCACTCACACTAAAGCATCGGTCATAGTAAGCCGCTTTGTTGACTCTGTCCAACTCCTTTAAGGAATTGTTACTCTGTGATCCAGACGACCTGAGTGTGAGATGCCTCCCAGAGAGATCTCTTCTCTGACACAGCTCTTGTATATATTTTGGTGCCAGGTTGTTCAAAGCATTATATACTGTCAAACAAATTTTGTAATCAATTCGCTCTGGACACTTCAAACAGTGTAATTCGTTTATTAGTGGAGTTATGTGACATCGTTTTTCTGCACCGAAAATAAGTCTTGCCGAAAATAAGTATATTTTCATATTTTTGTAAATAAAATGTAAACCTGTTGTTGGTTTCACTGATTTTATTTTCGTTGATTTTATGTCTTTTAGTTTTTATAAAAAAACAGTTGATTTACCACAAATAAATAAAATGTTTGAAGAAGCAAGTATACAAGTACAATGTCTAAAAACGGTGCAAAAATATTGACGAATTAATCTTTTGTAATGTTTATAAAAAAATATTTAACAAAGACATGCTGCTGATTCCTCTCAAGTCAAAGAAATCAGCATTAAGTGAGAATGATTGACATGACATGAATACAAGTAGTGATTATTCACTAGGATGTTTGATATATTAGGTATTGATTGATTGAAATATTATGAAACTATTATTTTTTTTTGGAGATACGTCGTGTTAACATATTATGTTGGCAAATCTATTAGATAGTATTCAGCTAAAGTTATCCATGTATTTATCAATGCGTAATTTGTAACAATATAATATTATCTAAGTATATTTAATCTATAACGGTGTATTGATAAATGAGATTTTTTCTTGTCTAATACATGTATCATAATATCTTATTGGTTTAATTTCTTTAGTTTCATTGAGCACTTTAAAGTAGGCAAAAGAACAGATGGCTTCATTTTGCTCCAATTTCGAGAACCCAATAATTAATCGAGCTGTTTTAAAATTTAATTTATTATTTTGTAAATAATAGGTATATTAATCCAGTAAATTATTGTGAAAAATAATGTGGTGATTTCATCCAGCTACATACTTCCAGCTTATAAATGTTATATAAACTATCTTTTCATTTTTTTTTCTCTTTGTATTTTTTTTATATTTCTTACTCTTTTATGTTATTTTTTATGAATTTATTTCTCAATAAATTAGTATTGTACCAATTTAACTTAGAGACTTCACGTTGCTCGGGTTGGTTGGAAGAAATTGCCTTATGGCAATAAACCTGCCTTTGTACACATGTACATAAATTATTTATTTTTTTTTTTTTTTATGTATTTAATCGCTAATCTCCGAAACCGCCATATGGATTTCAATGAAATTTTGAAAATCTATGGTTGATTCCAGCTTACTAGGAATAAAATAGTATAGTTGTGGAACCGATAGATATCGAGAACTAAAACAATAAATAAAAAAATTTCAACGATTTTTTTCTTATTTAAGCTTTTTTACCTAAAAATACATACAATCACAAATTTTGACTGACGTACAACCCCTTCCATCACGCCATTTCCCTATTTGGGGTATAGGCGGAGAGAACCGAATGACCGACTCCTCTCTCTTGACATTTATTTTCTCACTTCATGCACGTCCATACATCGTCTCATATTCGCTCTTCTATTATTCTTCTTTCTAACGTTGTTATTGCAGGTGTTAAAATCAAAGTTCAAACTGTCAATTTACCAGTGTATAACATTCTTGCAAAAATCAACGTAATGAGTCAAAGACTTTAATATATTTATGTATGTATGTACCTGCATACTGCATAGTTGTACATAATTACACAACACCACAAAACAACAAGGTGACACCAAATAGATTCTCTAGAAAAATTCTTATGCTAATCATTATTTTCTGATGAATAAGCCAATTCAGCGAATCGACATACATGGCAACATTTCACAGAAAAACTTTCATTATTTAATATTGAGTCAATGATATACTTATTATATAATATTAAAATGATTTGCAATAAATACTAAGTGATTTTTACTCTCCACTACTTACTCTATAACACAATAGAGTAATGATTTAATATTTTTTTAAACATTTGTAAGGGGCCATATAAACCGAAACACCCCAATTTCAATAAAAATTTCTGAAATATGTGAAACAGTGTGTTTATAGAAAAAATAGTATACCTAAGTGTTATCAACATTTCTCTAATAAATGTTTGTCAAACAATTTCAAAATTCAGTTTAACTAGTGAAGCGTTGAGTTGTGGCCACAACACTAAGAATTACTAACAGTATTAATCGTTTTAGATAGTAATTACAGGTACTCTGGATTTTAATGAGTGTAAACGCTTGAAAGTTTAATCAAAATGAAATGTTATCCACCAATCACCAATTACCGTTATGTCGGACTTCCTTTGCGGGAAGTAAAGCCAAATAATTATATGATCAATGATCTAAGTATTATTTATCGTAACTTGGATTGATCTGAAGAATACATCATCATAATCGGCCTCCACTCACAAAATTGATTTACATAATATTTACAATCGATGAAAAAAAGGCGAGTTGGTTATGGACAATAACTTTGTTCACATTTTAATAAAAATAAAAGTATGTTAATATTTATATACCGATTTTTGTTGTGAGACATCCGCTTAGTATATATTAAGTATATAATAGATATACAAAATTACTTCTCGGACAACTAACAGGTAGGTACTATGTCAAATTTAACACGCACCCAATAACAAGTTACCATAATCGTTTCACAGATCCAGACTGAAAACACAATTAGAAACTGTATCTCCACCGGGAATCGAACACGGGACCTTGTATCAGCAATCTGACTGCTGATCCAAAGGTCCCAACTTAACCACGAAGGCCGCCATAGTAAAAATAGTGTTTCCATTATGAACCTTATTGAACCATGTGAGATCTTTTGCCTGTTGTATTTTCGATTACCCGGCTCTTACGGGACACCCAAAAACGACGATAATAGAAAAGAGTGGAAGCACTATTCTAAGTCGGTGCCTCAAATAAAAGCTCTTGTATACCTTGGGCGTACGCATGTATAAAAAAATGCACACAAAATTACCTTCTAATGTATGAAACACGAAAAAATATTGTATATCAGCAAATATGTAAAATACTATAATTTAACGTGAAGAAAAGTTAAAATTTAGAGGATTTAAAAAAAAACCATAGTAATATCCCTTCAAAACACGAGTATATCTCTTTTTGAAGGAAGTCATATTATAAAGTGTTTTAATTTCTTTTTTGCTATGTATTTTTTTTATGTAAAATATGTCTTTTTGTAATAAATAAAATAAAAAAAAAAAAAATAGACTCAGCCGGTAGATTTTTACATTCTCTTTCGATTGAAGTAAAAATCTAGTTCATATGGGCCTTGTAGTTTTTTTTGGGTTTATTAAAAACTATTTTAGAAGAAAAGTATTAAACAAATTCAAAAAACGCATGCATTAGAAGAAGGATGTATTCATAAAGTATTTTTTATTTCAAAGACGTATCTTTTGAGGATACTGGGGAAAAGGTTTTCAAAATTTACTACTTAGCCTACTGTAGACTGTTAAAGGTGTATTTATAGCTATTCAAATCGGACATCACCGCAGATATTGATGGGATTACGTGCAGAAGACAGAATAGTATAGACTACAATACTTACTTACTTACTTTCCGTGTCCGGAACACCATCATATTGGTTGGTGCTCCGGTGGTGGAAGGATTGGCCGGCATTCTGCCGTTTCCAGGGACGCCCGATTGCTTTTCCGAAGTTAACCGAAACTCAATCTACGTGGAGGCTCCTAATAATAATACCTAATGTTGAAACATAACCATAATTGTTGTTGTATAATATTTTATCTCTAAATGTCTCGGTTTTGTCTTTTGACCACAATGAGTTATAATTATTTTTTGTTATTTTCCGCTCGATGTAATCTTCGCATATTCACATCTTCGTTATCTGCCAAGGCAGTTGTTAATAATGTTATTGCATTTGTAGCGAAATATTCATTGTCTTAATCATTGACTAGTTGTAGTTGGTAGTCAGTTGTCGGTAGTCAACAGCCTCTGCTAGTGATTCAGACGTTGTTATTTAAGATGATGATTCAACAATATTACATATAGGTACATTAGTGATGAAATATGCTATATTACTATCAAATATTTATGATGTACTAAAAGGTTCGGGCAGATGTTGTTCTGTCACAGACTCTTCTATGCTGAACGTATCTTACAAATGCCTCATTTTATGTATTCTACCTAATTTTTTTCGTATTTTTAATGTGTAATACATATAAATAGATTAATTTGTTCACAATTGAAAACTTACACAATTTATAAACGAACTAAGACACTTTTTTCCTATAAAAAAATGTTGAGAGTCAAAAGGTAAACAAGTCAAAATTTATGGTTATATTTATGTTTGGATGAAAAATCTATAGTAATTAAAAAATCAATTTTTCGTTAAAAATATAAAAATATTACCTTTCGGATCCAAAACTATCCTATCGTGCACATTGGAACTAACCATACAAATTAAGAAAATTTTATTGAAATCTGTTGGGCGATTCCGGAGATTTGCGCGTACGAACATTGTGAGACGAGATTTTTATACATTAAGAAGATAATGTAAACATTCGATTTTTTATTCAGCTGTGATGCACTGACTTTAATAGTGATTCCACTATTTTATATAATTTTCGTTCACGGGTGTCTTACGACCCGGGCAATCGAAAATACAACACACAACAATAACATATAACATATTTCAGCAATAAGGTTCACCACGCATGTTCTGAATGTATAGTGCGTAGTGCCTTTTTAGGTGAGATGAGACTAAGTTTACGCACACCCGCACACCTGTTGTTGGATTCCCCACATTATTGGATTATGCCATGATGATAGGAATTTATGAATAAATAAACCTGAATACACCAGGCAAGGCTGGCATTCAACAAGAAGTCAAAGATCCTTGAGTCAAACAACTTAGACTTGAAGCTCCGCAAAAGACATACAAAAACATATGTGTGGAGCATACTGATGGTGTCTTACCGAAAGAGACAGAAATAGACTAGAGGCTTTCGAGATGTGGTGTTACAGAAGAATAATGGGAATTTCCTGAAGGGACCATATCACGAATGCCAAGGTTCTCAACAGAGTTGAAGAAGGGAGGCACCTACTCAAAACCATCTCCGAGAGACGTGCTCGCTGGATTGGTCACATCTTGCGCCACGAGGGTCTCCTACATGAACTAATGTGCGAGGACATGAACTGCGCCACAATGTTGAGCTGAACAGGGCTGCAGAAGATAGAAAAAAGTGGAAAGCGAGATGTAGACTTTTTCTGCAAACCAATCCGCAGGATTGAGACTTTTGATGATGAAACCTGAATGATAATATTTCTTGAAAAGTCGTACACACCGCTTATTTTGGCGATCGAGCGTTTGCATTAAATATGGACTTATTTTATAGAATTGTGATGAAATAAATTATAATTTTTCCCATTCACCAGCATCGCTCAATACCGAGCATCGTCAGAATGGTGAACAATAGTGGTGAAGACCATCTACATATAGATTCAAAACGAGGATACGAATAATAGAGAAGGAAGAGGTAATACCAAGAAAAATAAAATACCCAAAAGACATCAAAGTAAAGAAGTAGGTACAAAAAAATTTAAATTAAGTAAAGGATATGTAAATATAGTATTGAAATGACAGCAATTATGAATATGACAAATTGCTCATGTAAATATATTGAATAATGGCCAGCAGAAAAAACCCGACATTAACTATTCTAATGATAATAATAGTGGAGTAGCATTAAAATCCATTTGTGCGTTAATCAGGTTACTGACACCTTTTTCTCTATTTATCATAAATTATGTAAAATATTGATCCCAGTTTGTGAATTAAGGAATGCTCACTCTCAAGTAAGTGGATCATTGAAAAAACAACTTTTTTTCAATATATGTATATACAACATAATTTCTACGGATACCCAACACTTAAGCAGGTATTCGAAGAAAAGAAATTCCATGGTAGTTATCAATACTTCAGCCGTGTTTAAAGTGTGTCTTTGATGATATTTCGATATTACAATATCTCTCTGATGATAAAACCTACATCTTCTGTCGTAGAAATCAAATTTTAATGAGACTCCGACAGAGTTTTGACACCCGACCAAAATATAACAAGTCAATAAAATATCTCAGAGTTTCCAAACTTAACCAATGTTAATATCATTACTTTATTGCTTTAGGAAATGTAGATTGGTCAACTTCCGCAGTTTCGTCGCATTATTTATACCTGTATCTTCAAATTGCATGATAACAGAAATAAACCAGTAGATTGTGTACTAAAAATACCATGCGAAGGGAATTGTGCAAACATCCTACATAAATCAATATTTTTGAAACAAAAACGCATAAATTTGGCAGTTAATAATCAAAACAGTATAACTTTCAAAATAAGTAGATTCCCCTGACCTAAAGTCGTGACTCATGTCAGCTCTGTATATTATTTGGTCTGTGGTAGATAAACAATCAGTGCTCGCTTTTCTTTGTTTCTTTGCAATGGGATATAAGTTAGTACATTAAAAAATCAACAAAAAATGAAATTGAACTAAATTGAAGTCATTCTCAAAGTCATTGCATTTATTATGCACGAATTACTTCATTCTATATTTTGTTAATGAATTGATCAGATTTGACATTTTTACTTGAACGAGGAAAGAATGCTAATATATTTCAATTAGATAACACAAAAATTCCAAACGGAATAAATAGTCATATAAAATTGATAATTTCTATTAATATAATTGCATATTCCTTCCAAACGAGTTGTCCTAAGTGGTAGAGTAATACTTAATAATATGTTTATGTAGTAAATTATTTGAGCTACTAAATTGTAAAGGAAAATACAATCCTTCTTTAAAGGTTCCAAAAAATATCGAATTAATAGAAGAAAACTAATTTTATGAATTTACTGCGTGATGTGTTTGAATTTGGTAAGTCGACGTTATTGGAGACAAAAGGTACAGGCTGCTCCAACTGATTTTTGAAGGGCGAAATAGAGGGACAGATAGCTCCTAACTATGTTAGTAATCAAATCGAAAATCTGATTTATATGAGAATAAAGTATTCCGAAACCAGATGAATAACTATCAGGCGATATATTGAAAATAAAAATTAAAGTACTTAAGTAAAAATAAAGAAGTATCACTTAAAAAAAAACGATATTTATTGACAAACTTTTCAACATCTCAATAGAGACGAAGTTGGAATATTATAGAAGAACCAGGAACTCAGGGACTCATCAGCTGGTTAACATGATCACTTTATGTTTACAAATAAACCAATTTCTCAATAGATGGCGTTACAAAAGGGTTTCTTCGTTACTTCGTAGATGGCAATAGTAATAAAGTCTTATTTTCAGGTGATTACTTACTCATTATTCAAATATATACTCTTACTCATTATTTCAAAATTTGCATTCAATAAGAAGGCATAATTGGTGAACATTGCGCAAGCGCATAAGGAAATCGCGTAAACCAGCTCTGTATGTGCCTTGAGTCCCTGGTTCTTTTATAATATTCTAACAAGGAAAAAAATCCAATGTTTGCGTATATGCAATAAAAAAATATATATGCAACAAAAACGACATTAATTTCTTCAAACAGCTTCATATATGGAGGTAGTTTTTCTATAACTGTTAGTTTAACCATCTCTGAAGATGAAAGAAACTCACCATTCTAGAATGTCCATCTATTGACAGCGATCAACATCGTATTTGGTGTGAGAAAAGGTCGCAGGAAGTTAAGAAGATCACAAATTAATAAAAGTATCTACTAATTTCTCAAACAGAACTTACAATGAATTTTGCAATTGACCACATTGCAAGTTTTATATGAGTTCCCATTATTTGTAACAGGGCTGAGGAAACCGGCAAGTTTTGTCCCGCCACTATTTCTGGTGAAAAAAAGCAAAACTTGTTTAGTACGTCATCCGTGACGTACCTACTTACAACAACTCTGCAACATTGGTAAAACGGCCCAGCGAAAACTGGTTGTTCCAGTGCTCTCGAACGAGTGTTTACTTGGAATGCCACAGTGATGTCAGATGTCATGTTATTTCAGATCCTTGAATCGGAATGTCAAGTATTTGAAGTAAATTTAAAGTCAAAGCAATATATTTAAATTACGATACCACAAATTTTACTTTAATAAATACTAATTATTTACATAGAAACAATTCATTGGCAGTTATTTTCCAAGTAAACAAAAATGATCTTAAGGCTCTTTTTAACGCCTATGACCTTGGGCATACGGGATGTACACAAATATGCACACTTAGGTATATACCTTAACAAGTATTTTATGTCACCGAATGATATAGAACATTTTTCTGTAATATAGAATATTTTTACGTGGCGAAAAGTAAAGTAACTCAAATCTCAGTCGATAGACTGTCAAAATATCTTTTTATTGAAGTAAAAATCTACTTCATAGGCATTGTAGTTTTTAGTTATTTTATCATCATCAGCCTGTATTTGCCCACTGCAGGACATAGGCCTCCCCTCTCCTTCTCCACTCCTCCCGTTCCTGTGCGACTCCCATCCACTGTGGTCCAACAATTTTTTTAATGTCGTCCATCCATCTGTTAGGTAGTCACCATTGTGGTCTCTTGTCGCCTCTCGATCTCCACTCCACCAGTATTTTCTTCCATATATTGTCGGTCACTATTGACATGTGCCCTGCCCATCTCCACTTATGCATGCCTATTCTCTCAACCACATCGGACAGTTTGGTCTAACTGCGTATCCAGTCATTCCTCTTCCTGTCTTCGAGTTTTATGGCCAACATTATCCTTTCCATTTTTATTTGTGCTACACGCAGATTTAGTTATTCACAGTAAAAAAATTAATTCAAGTTTTTTTAAAACTTATTTTACAAAAAAAGTATTTAATAAATTCAAATTTCAAAAAACTCACTCAATAGAATATTTCAAAAACATATCTCTTGAGAGATCTGGGGAAATTATTTTCAAAATTTACTATTTAGCCTACTACACTATGTCACAATAAGTCATTGTCACAATCTAGATACTTTATCGGGTCTGTTTTTAGGTCTGATGACAACTATATTATTTATTCAAATCAATATACTTACACGTTATCAACAATTCCAGGACAAAGGGGAATACCTAAGATATATAAGGAACATGTAATGTAGTAACTATTGCATTATTTCAAAGAAATGATTAAAATAAAAGGATTTTGATAAGGATCTAATCAGATTTTTACAGAAACTAGATATGGAATTACACACAAAGAAAACATTATTCCGTTACGTAATTATTTTTCTTGTAACAGGATTAAAATAAAATCCTGTGTGATTAAATGTTCAATAATTTCATTATTACCAATAAAGTCGCTGATACCTGAGAGCAATATGTGAGTACCTGGGTTAGTTGACGGAGTATGACAACATTTAGCCAATTGGTTTTCCCCTGCCGAAGGTTTTCAAATGTACTATCATCAAGACGATTTTCGTACAATCAAATGAATAATAATATGAAATGGGTGGGTAAAGTTTAAAACCTTTTTTTTAAATAAAGCCAAAATATAGTAGAATTACTTGCTTAAATTACGACCTATTATCGACTGGATTACGCGATTACTTTATGCGCCTCCGCAACGTTCACCAATTATGCATTTTTATTGAGTATCCTATCAATCCAATTTTCGAAAGTTCTATATATTTTATTCATATATGTATAATTTATTATTTATGACCAGCTTAGAACTCTGAAATTTCCATGTTAAAACTGTTTCTAGCTTGATTCATTTGATATTAGATAAAATTGAACAGTGTTGTATTTCTTCGATCTGCTGAAAGTACCACATTAGCTATTCCCATTCATTCTACTGAATTTCTCAGTTCCTCTTTTGAAGTAAGACTATGGAACACCTTAAGTAATACGTCTCAATCGATTCAACTTATAAATAAATAAATTGATGACTGAAATACATTTTGTGTCATCCAAAAGATTATTTTCGAAATGATAAACATAAACTAGAGGACAACAATATTATTTTTCTTAGTTTTACATACCACAGTTATAAAGTAAAATAAATTAGAGCGTCCTTGAAAAGTTACACCAGCACGTAATAATAATACTCATAATCATTTTTAAAATGAGTATTTTTATATCATACACGTTGAATTATCTGACAGAGCGGTGCATTACCTTTATTCTCGTAAAAACAATATTGTACTTAAAATTACACGATGACGCGAAGCGTAACACCAAGGTTTGGGTAAGAATAAACGTAACTCATTCTACGTGTAGTGATTTCGACAATAAACGAGCTCCGGTGCTGCTCTCTTTGCATACTAATTTGTTGATCGGAATGATAGTGATTTGGTACCGCCAAGGTTCAGAGGTTCCAATGGCACGCGCCGTGACGGTATCACGGAGGAATGACTTCCAAGACTATCATTGCGTGACATCACTCGAGGATCAGCGGGCGCTCTAAGGTGCCATGAACATTAGACGCCGGGGAGGTATATACATATATTAGAATTGATTCCAGCAATAAAGATTTCAAAATTTGTGACAACGTTCCAATAATTTTTGATAATAGATCCTATTTGTGAACCCTTAAGGCAACCACTAAAATATTATATGACCTGAACGATTGATAGTTTATATCCGTAATATATCCGTTTTACATTCAGAGGCAATAAACATTAACTATAGCCCTATTATCATAAGAATCATTTTCTCTCTTATAAACGCTGCTTAATCGGTCCCATTTGTGAACCCTCAGGGCAACCGTAAAAACAGTCTCGATAATCAATTTTTAATTTAAATTAAAGTTAAATTTTTAATTTCAAAGATAAAAAACGTTAGCCGCGACGGTTTTTATTTGATTTCATTTATCAAAACTTTCTAAATAATTTTTGTTTGTATACAATAGGAATGGACTTCATAACAAATAATTCAGATATTAACATTTTACAAAAAAAAATTATATAAGTACATACACAACAAACTATGAATTCAATCTACTATGATATAATTTAAGAGGCAAGTATGCACAAACATTCTAATGGGGAATTTAGTGGTGATCACAACCCACTCTTTTTTTCATAAAATAAATAAATACGCCGCAACTTTGCTGTCATCGACTTGCAAATAGACACTGCGTCCTTCACATACCAACTTAAGTATCAAAAATAATCGCATTACTTAATAGCCAATGACGCAGTCATTCTATGCTGTGAGCCATGCAATATTCTGCATGCAAAACAACACAGCCACTCATTGCAAAAATTCCTTGTTGATTTCATTTGTCAGGTGGATATGAGATATGACGCAGAGTCTAATGCCGAGTGGTCACTCTCTGTACTCAATTCATATGATTAATTATATCAGCAGTAAAGTTTTGTCAGCTGCCGCTGTTCCGAGAAACATCATTGCGATTGATTTAAATGGCGGTTGTATAATTGAAAGAACGTGCTAAAAAGTCAAAGATTAAATAGGCAGCCTCCTCAGTTATCTAAAAATACGATTTGTCGACACGCGACTGGTAATTTAAACAATATTAATGTGTATATTTCTAGAATCAAGTAAAATAGGGTAAGATCAAACAACAAATTAACTCTAAAACACAAATTCCTTCGAATTATTTGTTGGAATCTGAATAGTAGTGTATTTTATGTGCTGATGCATAGTTCAGATACAACAGATAATCCAGAAGCTAAACACAAATTTGTCTATATACTCAGACATACAAATCTATCGTTGGTCATATTTCTAATGATTTTCAAGAAAAACTATACAATTTTCTAATCCTTTTTTCAAAGGTCTGCGATAAGCAAAAAGGTTTTTTTTACAGGAATCCAGTCCTATATTCTTGGGACGACAAATATCCAGCTCTCTTTTGTGGTTTTCCCCTTTGGTCACCGACCCTCTGGGATCTCACGCATTACAGGTTTTAGCAGCCTTTCAATGGACATAACAACTAAATTTTTTTATATGGATATTTTTACTTTATTATCTAAATATATTTCAAAATAATATATTTCCTAATGAACTTGTTGAAATATTTTAGTTAATTGATTATTTTAATTCATTAGATCAAGTGGTCGTATTTTTCTATGACATTGTAACAATATCTATTCTATGCAGATAATTTGCACCCACATACATCTACTTTAAAAAGGTATTTGCGAGTTAATAATGCATTAGTGGGCGAATTATTTGCATAACCATGGTATTTTTTTCCATAATTAAATTATTGATTTTTCAAATTTGGATGTGTTAATTTTACTGTGATTTATTATCTAGACGACATTCGCGTTGAAAGAATAATGAACTTTTAAAAACTCACACGCAGCTTAAGTAGTGTATCGAATATTGATTTAACACGAACCCAATAGCAAATTGCCACACTTTGCATTATGTAAATGGTTTCACAGAACCAAACTGATCATACGTAATAAACTTTTTCCTTGACGAAAATCAAACCAGGGATCACGAGTCAGATGTCTAACAGTAGGTACCACAATAACTAAAGCCATCTGATTTGACTTCTGTATGTACCGTATCCTATTCTGTAAGGTCGATTACTAGCTGAGTAGAATTTTTTTTTTAAATTTCATTACACAAATCTTGCTCCTCTGAACTGGAAACACTCATTTGTAATAAATTGTCATTTTCCAATAAACTTACCACTTGCGCAGGGTATATTATATTAACACATTTTATGTTGCAGATTTAAAGCTTAAATTAAGATATCTACTTAATATCACAACGAAAGTCAATCAATATTATTGGGTAGGTACATACTTAAATTTCCAACATAGCAATAAAACATTTATTATGTTAACAATTTTAATGACGTATTTAAATGTTTATTACCTAAACATTGACTAATCACAAAATGGACCTTTCACTAATTAAACTTTAGGTTAAGATAATGTTATTCGATAAAATTCGCATAATAGACGATAAAAATAGTAAAATTCATATCCTAAAACAATTTGCATACGTAATTTTAGACATTAAAAAGTGAAGATATTATGTTGGCTCATATATATTGCCACAAAGCCTTGAGAAATTAATCCTAAAGTTATAAATACATTTTGTCAACATAGAGATTAATTAGGCAACATATAAATGCGCCTCAACATATTGGCCCATAAATTTTCTTGCTCCATATCTTTGACATCACACATTAAGTTTAACTGTCAGTGTACAGTTGTCGGTGTTCAATTCATACATTTACTGTTCAAGCAGGTGAAAAATTATTATAGAAATGATAAAGGTATTAGAAATATTAAATTAATCACTGTAAAAACAGAATTTCATTATATCATAAGATATATTACGTTATTTTTTCTATTCCTTGTATAGATTATTAGGCAGTTAATAAAATCTATTTTATTTTTAAATGCATCAATAACATTTGTAATTGCCACTTTATCAATTCCCAAATTTAAATATAGAAAATGTTGCTTCATCGAGGGTCGTACCCAAAGTCTGCAGCTCATGAGATATCTCAAGCATTTACTGAACCATCATAAAGGTCCTTAGCGCCCTTGGTATGATCTTGAATCATTAAACGGCGCTATACAAATAACTTATTATTAAAGGTCAACATTTATCTATATATTATTATTCACTCTGTTTAGTAATTATAATAAATAATTAAATTTAGACTAGATTTCAAAAACAATGCAAATGTTTCCTGAAAAAACTTGAGAATTTTCGCCGCGGATGGGGGGCGGTTACACCACCAAAACAAAAAAAAAACAAAAACGAAGGCCTCTTCTATTGTCTCTATGTCGTCCTGTCCTGTGCAGTCTGCATCCAGGACGTACCAGCATATCGTTGTATTTCATCCTTCCATCTAAGCTCTGGTCTCAAGTTATTTACCACTAACTACACATTTTATCTAAGAATCGTGTTGGGGCGAACACGTTATATCGATATATACCTAATGAAAAAAGTGACGTACATTGGCATTCTCACAATAAAAAATAATCGTATTATTTACGATTTCACAAATACCTTGCGAAACAGGTCACTTTCAGGTAAGTATATTTTTATTAATCGCGTGTTTCTATTTTATTATTACGTTTGCAAACAATACTGATTGAATAATGGTGTATAATAAAACACAACGTGTAATTTAATATTACAAAATCATAATAATGGCGCACAAACCGATGACGGCAATAAAAAAACGTCACTTGTTAATCTAAGAGGTTCCGTTTCTTGAAACGTTGAACGATGGTTCTGTAATTCATGGAAGAATGAAATAAACTATGTACATATTATGGTCCTTCATAGAATGCACTGAATAGTTAATAGCGCCCACTGTTATTTGACACTCAATTCCAATCCCAATATCAATAATCATAAAACATTGGGAAAGGAAACAGAAACAGGTGTCAAAAGTAAGTCCATCTAGCTACTAGGAAAAAGCTTGGCTTAGAAAAAGCCTTACAAGGTTTGAACGTTAGAAGAATGCTGTCTTGTAAAATATAATATTATAATGTATAATGAAATAGAGGTAATATCATTAATATAATCTCAATGGTTAAAATAAAATAAGAAATCATTTGATAATAAGTGTCAATTCAATAATTTCTACATTGTCCATAGATTTTTTATTTTGTGTTGCTTCTCGGGCAACTAATTGTTAGAGCTCGACAAGTACGAGAACGCAGCCAACAGTTTTAAACAGCACGGTTGCAAATGTATTGTTGCTAAGGTCAGAGCAATAGTAACATGCAAATACACTGCACAACGTCAAACGCCAACTAATTTTATTGATTGAATCAAATCAGAGTATATCACTGTACCAACATTGGTATGTGCATTGTGCATAGGTGACGTTACCTTTTGTCGAGCACCCAATAACAAGTTGCCATATTCTAGAGATGATATTTATCGTCTCATAGATACAGACTGAAAACACAATTGAAAAAAAAATCTCTACGTCGAGAATTGTACCAGGGGCCTTTAGCTCAGCAGTCAGATATGTAACCGAAGGTATCATTAAATTCATATTTATCGGTAAATTGAGTAAATTCTTAACTGCACGTCATGTTGTTAACATTATAGTATTTAGTACAACTATAACAGTTATATCTTTGTTGTTTCGATTAAAAAATCAATTGTTATATTTAATTGATCATAATTATAAAAATAAATACCATCCACGTAAGAACAATGATTTTGAGAGAACTCCGTAAGACCAAGTAACTGGCAACGGGTGATATTGAATAGCAGGTCTACACGCAATGTCATAATTATGAAACCCCTCAATGTATTTTATTGTTAACATTTCTTTGTACCCTTTACACAATACAAGTGGTGTGCTTATTGCCAAAATGAAATTTATTACAATTAAGTGTGATTTTTTTTAAAAGAATGAATATTTATTTCATCTACCTACTTATCACACAAATTATTAGATATCACTCGACTATCCAAAATTCAAACACCCGGCCCTTTTCTATGACTCCGTAGAAATCTACCGAAAACAGATAAAAATATTTTTCAACCCCGTTCCATGATTCCTTCAAACAATAATCTCTCATTTTCCTCATTTGTTCTTATTACTTTATTCTTTGTTCTATTACTTACTAGCAAAATCCCGGCAATCTTCGTATTGCTCGTGTAATAAAAAATGGTTTAACTTAAAAATATACAATTATAATTATACCCCCCCCCCACCCTCCCTTCACAACCTCCCGTCCCTTCGGGTCCCTCTACCTCCCTTCACTCACTATCCAGAATCTTATTATAATATGGCAGAGCGGTTAGCGCGCTGGGTTAGTAATCCAGTGGTCGTGAGTTCGAATCCAGTGGTCGTGAGTTCGAATCCTGCCTCGACCGATTTCGTTCACATATAGCACAAGCATTTATGCTTATTTTAGGGAGCGTAGGAAGATGTATATGTACTTGTTTAAGAAGGACATATTCATTAAAAAAAAATCCGTTGCAACCGTCTCGTCCGGTTCATAGGTCATATGACCTAAAACACGATGAAGAAGAAGAAGAAATAATTTTAAATCATCACTGTCCCGGGAACAACATTGATTAAAATTAAAATTACAGTGACATCCCTGTACCTACTATTTTTTTTTTCAGGTGACGTCACACGCGTCATTCGTCATTCGTCTGGTGAGCTCTACACACTACTTGGTCAATTTTGACCGAGTAGTGTGTATAATATTGTTATGTAGTGTAGTTCTCAGGAATAAAAAAATTAAAAACGTTGGGCGATTGTCCGAGGAGGTCAGTTGCAATAACCACAAACCAAATTTAAACTTTGCAAAGTTTAATATTGTCATATTATAAATACATAGCCAGTCTATAGCTGGAATACTATTTTTCAGCCTTCTCGAATTTCTCACGGGTTGGAATGTTGCGGTTCTGACCCAACCAAACCAGATACTGTTATACAATTTCGTTATTTTTTTTAAGTGCAAAAAACACTCAAAACTTTGCTAACCAACAACGTAGACTAAGTTTTTTTTTATATACCTACTTACAGTAAAAACACAACTTTGTCTACACCACTTAAATATATTTTTTTAATTTAACACAATTAAAAATAAAATCCCTCTACATGTTACGAGAACAAAGTTTCTAAATACCTACATGCAGAAAGGACTTATCATAGAAAAATATGGTTTATTGAATAAAATTTTTAAACAAATTAATGGTGCGGGTGTTGTCGCAGATGACAGATAATTCTAATTGATAGGTACCTATCCTAATCTTCCTGGTAAACGAAAACCCATTTCTTACATACATCTATACCTTGAACGTAGCAATTGTCTGCGCAAGAGTAAGACACCTTCAGTCTCAATACTCACCTATTGCTGTGCACATATAAAAAGTCAATCAACTAACTCCGCGCCGTGCGCATACTACTAGCAGTTAAAAACGTTCGCAGCATTCGCACGTTTATCAAAGACAATTTTTATTTATTTATTTTTTTTTTATTTATTTATTTATCACACCATATTTATAATGACAAAAATAAGTAGATTACTGCTGACCAACTAGGAAATCCTGTTCTAGGGCTAGCAGTTTACAATTTATATTGACAATTATATGCAATTATGAACCAGGTGATTTTTCCCGTTCCACACTAAATATGTACACAATCTCAACTTTCTGCAATCACAATCATTAGGTACCACAACAAACATAGGCTCACACAAAACAGATCAACCAGATCCCAATGTCCGCCATAATACCTGTCATAAATCCAATCTCTGACGCGATTTTTATTTCAGAGCCATAGCCAATTAAAGTGAATACTTGTTGAATCAGTGACGAGAAGGAAAGAAGAACTCAACAACAGGACAGAGAGAGAAAATAGAAGTCTTCTTCTTCTGCCGCTATCGCACAGTAACGATACAAGAAAAGAGTAGAAACACTATTCTAATCTAGTGCCTCACAGCTATAATAAATTAAATTATGAATAAAAATATACGTATCGTGAGAAATTTGACTTAATTATATTGTCGGTAGTACAAAACACTCAATTAATAAAATCAAACATACAAAGTCTTTTTATTACTTAACGCCCACATCAGTGTGTCTTAATGAAAGTAATTTAAAATTATTTAACGTTATATGATAGGTAATGGTGACCTATTAGGTGACTACAAGTATATAGGTAGGTAAACAAAAAAAAATACTTAAACAAAGGATGAAAAAAACCACCATGCGATATAAGAAGTCCTACAGGTTCGTTTCACCAACAACAATAATAAAAACTACTAAAGAATGTGAGCCAAGGTAAATAATAATAAAAAACTTGAGAGAAATAAAACGATTGGTTCAGATATCCAGCGGTGCTCAAATCAGTGATCGAAAGTGTGCTACAACAAAGCCAAAAGTAATTGGAAAATAAAATTATCCTCAATACTCTATCACGAATTTCAAACTTCCAAACACTTAATATTTACAAGTCAGTTTAAATTGATAATAGTTTAGAACTGAATTCGTAACAGTTTAGTAATGAATTCGTAACTTTCGGAGAAAAAAACAGATCCACAATCTACATATAAAAGAAGAACTTGATTGTATACGACATAATTTTAAATTATACTTTTTTAACTTTTCTACGGACAATTCTTGGTAGAACTCCATTGCAAATTATAAATAAATTTGGTATGGTATAAAAGTTGGTATATAAGTTTTTGTTTGGTATGGTATATAAGTTTTCAGTTCTACTACTTACACTGACTAGTTTCGGTCATTAATGTAGTAGAACTGAAAACATTGGTTTTATTTTACCATACCAAATTTATTTATAATTTTAAATTATATTCAATGAAAAAAATGGATGGGTTTAAAAATTTACATAAATTAAACATCATAGTATCTATTTATTGAGTTTTCTCAAGATTTTTTTATGATTTGTAATTTTCACTGAACCCAATACCTAGTACAATTCATAAAAAAACTCATGATTCTGAACATGTTTCCCGGATGGATGATGAGCGTTCTCCGAATGTATAAGACACCTTTCCCGAAGGAAGACGAATAGAGATAGACCTGATGCCAAGTTGAGTTGGCTGGACGATGTGATATATGGTGTTAGAACAATTGGAGAATACTGATTGCCGATAGGGAGGAATGGAGACAATTTCTTGACGATTCCAAGGTCCGCAGCGACAACGTTTATGATAAACTTTTTTTTATTTAAACATTGGAATGCACCACGAGTGTTCACTTTATACCACGTCTTGAGAACGACTTTATTGGAAATTATTTAACTGAAATCTGAGGTAGGGCAAACAAAGGTAAAGTTACAGTTCCCTTTACCCCAATTGGTTATATACAGATTGAGATACTAAAGTAAACTATGTACCTACCTTTGTATGTATATAAGAAATACTTAAGACCTTATCATCCGTTGCATGCATTGATGAAAATATAAACGCCCGAAATCTCTGTTAAAGCAGCTCCCGATATTGAGACCTTCAATTTTACGAGCTTGTCTCCAACTCTTGATATGGGAAAGGTTGTTTTATTTTGTTTGTTTATTCGTGTATAAGTGGATAAATACTTATAATATCTGGAAAGGAAGTATGTTTCAGTGTGGTAATAATGAAAAATGGTATTGTTACGTCTGAAAATTGGCTAAATGATGTCTCTAAATCTGCTCAAATATTTAGACATGGCAGAAAATGCATGAGAATGTATTGCCGCGGTGAAAAGGACGCATAGTTGTTATCGGAAAGCAAATTGAGTGGGTGCACAGTGCAGATATCCCAAATTTGTCTTCTTGCTTGGTTAATATAATATAATATGTGAAAATCACCCCTCTCCACGGCGAAAATACCTTGGATATACCTTGGACGAAGTGGGCATATAAATATAAAATATTTTATATGCTAAAGAAAGCAAAATAAAGAAAGTATAATCAAAGTGAATGACCGATGAAGTTTTTTCATTTCAAGTAAGGTTTGTTCTTAAAATGCGAAAAAATCGACAAATCTTAGGTTTCCGATAATTTAAATCGCGTACACCATTTTGCAGCGTTAAAACCCTTTTTAACGCACGCGATAGTTACTCTTACTATTATGTAACTTCATAATATGATGTGATATTACTATAGTGTATTAGGCGGTTTTAATATATCATGTTTTCAGTAACTAGATTTAGCCCCCTTACAGTGTGACAAAACAGTTTAAAATAGGATACGAAATGTATAAAATCTTTGAATTAAAATTTAAATCCTTTTTCGAAGAGTTTTATATAGTTTATAAAACAACATTATCATAATTAATTTGACAATATAATAAATTAATCCAAATAATAAAGATGAATATGGGCATAACAGTTATTAAATTTGCATAAATAGATAAATATATATTTGATTATCAGCAAAAAAACACGTAGGTACATCATTCTTAGCCTCCCACACATGAGATTGAACGTTTAGATATAATAGTGATTATGGCGTCATTATAATCAAACAAATCACTTTTCTACAAAATATGTTTACATAGTAAATCGTGGCTTTGAATATCTTCAAAGGAAGCTGGAGAATGGCACAAAATATTTAAGGACACCAAATCGGAACCTAGTCAACAAATGAAGTTCATTTCCTGGAAGTATCTACCTACCTGGACTTTTTTTATTCTCCACTTCTATGGAATAGTAGAGTTGTGATTTCACAATTCAAAACTATATTTTTTTTAGTCGATTTCTCAACAGGTATCATGTAGAGAATGTAGGTATGTTAACTAATTTCGACGATCGAGCGTTTGCAGTGACTGGAACAAATGCACGGAATAAGCTCCCACACACCATCAAACAAACCGAAAATATATCTTCGTTTTGCAAATCTTACCAGAATCAAAATGATTTAACGTAATCAATTTTTAGCGCACTTGAGGTGAAATACTCACGAAAACGGCGCTATGTAAATTATCCAAATTATTATTATATTTATAATTTAAATTAAGTTTCATGTTTTGATGTTTTTGTATGTATAACGTATATACCTACTATTAAATTTTGTGGCCCACTGCACAAACTAAAAATTCTATCGAATTCAAATCAATATAATTTGTGAAAAGTGCATTGTATTGAAACTGATTTTTTTATGAGACAACCATGTATTTCTTCTCTTTCACCTATTTCATCTGTACAAGTTTCAAAATGCTCTCACGTCTTGGAAAACTGAGTTTTTTTGAAAATATATTCAATGAAATGTACATGTCATACATACATACGATCACGCCGTTACCCTATTCGTTGTATTCAGAGAGAACTGAACGCCACACTATTCGATACAATATATTGTCTCATTTATATCCATGATCAATAGTGATATATGTGCTTCATAAAAATGCAGTCAAGAATTGTCAATCTTTTATGATAAAAAAGGCCACACAAAAGATGTAGTGTAGAGTTAAGCGTTGGTCACTACCCGCACATTATAAGTTGGTTCCTACCTTTTTTAAAAAGTTCACCTGGCGAGGGAGTTCAAGATCTATTCATAATAAGGATCACACTGAACAATGAGGGTACGTCTCAAAATTCAGGTGCTGTTACTTTCAAGTATGAATCTCATAATATTATGTTCCCACAAGGTGTAAGTCTTGGATCAGGAAGAGATAGGTTCACATAGACTATTAAGTCTTGAAGGTAATTAGATAAAGGTACAGATGCTGTGATATTCTTGTGACAGTAGGTACCTACCTATAGTATGTATCGTGAGAAAATGTATCTTTGACTTGGCACTCTTGAAGGCCTGCGGTACATACAAGTAGGCCTAGGTAGGTATTATGTCTAAACTATAAATGTATGAAAAACAGTTTTGTCTATAAATAATAATTAATTGTAATTATATCACTTGGGTCTTGCAGATTTTGTGATCTCGAAGAACAATTTTAAATCCTTTGTGAACTTCTGTCACAGATACGTACGGTGCCTTACTATTGGAAGATCTTGGTCACACCTCTGATGCTCAAAATATAAAAGGATCTAAAGTCAACGACATTCGATTGTTCTTTTTGCACTATGGTGTTGCTAATTTAGAGGGCTCCGTGAGCTACTTTTCGTGTTACGTATACTATGAATTTTGATTTTATCACTCGCTTTGCCGACTACGGTCCCCATATGCAGAGCAGATGGTGGTGGAAGTAGCGAATTGTAAATACTTCCTTGCATCGTGTATAAATGACGATGTTATTGCCAAATGACGATTTCTTCATACTAAACAATGTTTTGAGGTGAGATATTCGCGAAAACGGCCTAAATTCCCATAAAAAGATTATTAAAAATATCCTTTTTACAGCATTTTTTATAATTACTCCCTAACTATGTGTCGTAGAGAAATAAATATTTTATATGCTTGAAGAGTGCATAAAATCAAAGCGAATGACCGATAAAGTTTTTTCATTTCAACTGAGGTTTGTTCTTAAAATGCAAAAAATCAACAAATTTAGGGTTTCGGATAATTTAAATAACCTATAAACCTTTTTAACGCACGCGATAGTTACCCTTACTAACACGTAATAGCATAGTGTTATAGGCGGTTTTAATATATCATGTTTTCAGTCACTAGCCGTTATAATGTCCTCTTAATAAATATATTTCTCCTTCACTGGTTTCGAACCCAAAAAAGACATTATTATTGAAGTTGACTTAAAAATAATTCGCGCATGAATATGGTTACCTTTATACATCCTCATACTTAACCCTAAAATAAACAAATGCTTGTGGTTAGGAGAACGAAATTGGTCAAATCATAATATAATAAATATGATGCTCCGTTCCTTCTGCCGAATTTTAACAGGGCGCAATGGTTTGTAGTCATATCATCACGCCATGTCCCTATTTGATTAAATTTCGATATGTTGAAAATCAATTTATTTATTGATGTTCGTTATCTACATATAAATAGTCAGCCAGTTAATCGAATATTTTATTGTTACGGCAGGAACAGTGTCCATATTATATTTCTATGATGAAAAAGGATGGATGGTTAAACAGAGGCGCTAAGGACTAAGGTGTTGTACATAATATATTATAATGTAAATTATCGCCTAAAGAATATATAGGCAGGTCCTTGTGTTGATAGTTTTACATAGTCCTCAGGTACCTGACCTGCATTTTGAGTCCTTGTGAGGTTCATTTTGTGGTATATTATTATGTAGGTATCTATGTATGTATTTGTATTTAAACATAGAAGGCTCGCGACTATTGTTTTATTTTTTGTTTTTTCTCTACAAGTCTTACCTTATTAAGTCAATCAGTTGTAGAAAATTTATTTAAAGATGACATATTGTAGAAGAGTATTACCTGAAACAAAAGGAAAAAAAATATTAGTTCAATAAATCATTTTGCAACAAAACTATAAGATATATATCACATAATCGGTATCAAAATGTATAGCACCATTCATAGAGTTCTAGTTAAAAATGGTTTAATACCGTGATATTTTAAAAAACATTATTAATTTTTAAACTTCTTTTATAGGTATTATTATATCTAAAAAGGTACACAAATCAACGTTCATTTTTTTTTTGGACTTACATAATATTATACTTAGTATAAAACATAAGACTTTTATGTGGTCCTTTAAATTATATTATGTTACCTAGTTCAAAAAATGCGCCACGACTTTATAAATATGTTTTTAAAAATTAAGGTTAGATCTATATAAAAATATTTTATATAGATCTAATCTAATATGCTGTGAGGTACCGGCTTAGAATTATGCTTCCACTCTTTTCTATTATTATCTCTCTCAACATACATTTCTTGCTTCATTCAGATCCATGCGTCGTCTCAGACACGCTCTTATATTATTCTAACATCTCCATATTCCAAAATTTCATTTCTACGATCACTTTTCCTTGGCCGACCTCTACTTTTCGTTTGTATTTTATCCTTTTTTATCAGACGGTCATCGCTCATTCTTTCTATGTGACCAAACCACGAAAATACGACGGCCAAAGTAACATCTCTCACAGTTTAGCAATGAGCTTCACCGCACCCATTCTGAATGTACCTACAGCATGTTTAAGTGAGACGATGTGGTGCTACGCGCATGTGTCGTACATCATTTTATAAGTTGATGCACACCCGCATACGTTTCGCTGGTTGCCACACATTGTGGGATATGCCGTGTTGGTATGGAATGATGAAAATATCTAGTCAGATAGATTGCATAAGATTCAATTACAAAGAAATTTTGCGCCCTTGGAATGATCCTGAATCATTAATAAATAACAAATTAAATAAAAATAAACACCGGAGATCTAAATATAACTGTATTTTGATAAATTGGATAAGTAAATACTTTGACCGTGACTGGTGTGTGAATATACACACATGTGTCGTACTTCCTTTTATAAAGTAATGCACACCCGCACGCCTATTACTGGTTACCTCACACTGTGGGATATGACGTGATGGTATGTATGTAAATAACTTTTTAATTGTCATTAAAACAACTCAGCTTTAGCAACCTCATTCTACCAAATTATTTACCATGTTCTTTATTATTTTGTAAAGAAACAGTGATTAATTGTTTTATATTCTAAGAAGACATGCGTCAAACTTAAAATAGGTATTTATATTTATACTTTTATACAAATCTAACTAAATAAAATCATATTCCAACCTACTAGCTTACATGACATAATTAAATGAGCTCCTCAATATGTTTTTAAATGTCACTGAACAGCGGAAATTCATTTTACGATAACATAAAAATAAAGTGAGTATTCAAATGATAATTATTTATAAAAAGAATATTAAAATATGACGTGACGTCACTGGAACTGAATGTTGTGGTTTGATGCGATTGTGAACGTATTATTATTTGACATGCGCACTAACACATACTTATATACTCGTATGGCGCATCAACACTTGTATACCATGCATCCGATGCATTATCAGTTTTTTGTCTATGTCAGGAATTGTGAACCAATGGTACGAGAAAACAATTTTTGATTATTTCGGCAGTTAGGTAGGTATATATTAAAAACGTAGTTAGGTCCTTTTATTTACATAATTAAATTGCACACAAACAACACTAGGTATAAAATTACAATGAGTAAGCTTATAATAGTGTAGTAGTAACCTAGTGTCAATTACTAGTGGCAAACCAATTCATATAAGTAATAACAAACGTAACTGGGATGTGAATGTGTACCTAGTGGGTGAAAATGTGTAATGAGGTGTTATCTTGTTAAGCTGATTTTAAATTGGACAGTAAGTTTTTCTATTGGTAAGGTTAGGATTAAAGATAGGTTAGATTAGGTCAGTAGGTAAGATTAGGTCCAATAACTTTTTAAACTTGAAAATTTAATGAACTACGGTTAAATTTTTACCTCTGCGCGATCACTACTAGTAGATAATGTATTCTTAAAATCCCATGAAACGTTTCACGAAAAAGTTTTTGTATCCCCGATCTGACACAATGTCACCAGACATGGGAAAAGGACAGGAACCCATGGTGCTAGGAATTACTTTTATTATAACCTGCCTCCTTCTTATCTATGTACATCACACTACATAATATATAATGTTTTCAACTTTTTTATGCAATTCTCGGTATTTGGCTATTTATATACTTAATGGAATATGTGACCGTGTGATTTAGGATCATGTTAATGTTCGCGGTCTCAAATTTCTGGAATGCGCCAAGGCAGACATAATCAAAAAAATATATAAATAATCTTTTACCGTAATCTTCGTTATTGGCCCCAGATACAATAAGTGAAAAAAAAACACAATTAATTATATTTTTACGGTTTATGTAATCACTTGCAACATGATACATGTAATCGCAAGAAAGCATTGAATAAAAAATTGAATAGGTAACTGAACTATTTGGATAGCGATATTTTAACCAAATTTTTATAAATAGAAACTAATAAATAACTTTGATAAAGGCTTATAACTTGATTCATATATGTAATATAGCTACTGTAAAATCAAATTTAATTTGTAATGTAATCTATAATTAGTTACTAATAAAATATTTTTTTGTACTTTTTATTCAGTGTAAATGCAGTTGAAATGAGATGCTAATAATTAATAGTAGGACGAAGTATGACAGGAAATAATAGAATAAAGAAAATGGTATTTGAGAGAATGAAATTGAACACTTTCAGATGGAAAAAAACGCCCGAAGAAGAAAACAATTAAGGCTGATATGAGTGAAACTTCCAAGAGAGCGATGGCACGACTTTCTGAAGGAGAGAATGTGAGAAGCCTGAACAACAGACAAGCGTGTGTGAGACGATGCATAAATGTTGATGAAGCGATGGTTACGTGGTAAAGAAATATGTGGCTTTCGGTCCTCTCTGCCTTCCCTGTGAAGGACATGGCGTAGTACTATGTATGAAAGTACATAATATGTACCATTTTGATACACGGGTAATTTTCTTTTAAAACTCAGGTACTGTTAGTAAAAATGCTATTAGTGTATATAAACCAGCAAATGAGCAATTTATGCAGGTAGAGTTCGACAAGTAAAATGATTTTCTTGTTGAGCTCTACCTACATATTTTTAATTATTATTTAATTTTATACAACATGATTGCAAATGTATGGTTGCAAGTCAGGCCAAAAGTGACACGCAATAGGCTACACAATGTCGAACATCAACTGATTTTTTTTTGTTTATTGAAATCGGTATTCCTGTGCCAAAATTGGTTTGTCCATAGGTGACGTCTACCGCATACTTTCGCTTGGTAAGCTCTACGAGTCGTCAAATAAAAATAAAAATTATTGTCAATTTTCTTCATTTTTACTACATGTATTTATAAATGTTTTATCCTTGTTAATTGACTTAAAATGAGGTTATATTTAATTCGATTCGTACTATAATTTCGATACATTGTTTAATTTATATAAAAAGAAATGAATATATCATATGTTGTTGTTTTAAATATATACGAGTATAAAAATGAATATTAATTCTATGCTTTGGTATCATTATAAAGATTATTATTAAACAAATCATCAAAAAACGTTCCGGTTGAAAAATCAACAAAAATATATCTATAGTCGTGAGAAGGAGTCATTAAAACTATATTGTTACGTTGATTAAATTATTAGATATAATGTATCTTTGACCTTCGAAATGTTTATATCAATTATAATTGAATTAGTCATTTGGGATGTTATCCATTTATGGACAAGTTTTCCGCAGTAAATGTCAAAATAAATTTGCCATAAGTGACTTTCGTCAAGTGCCATATTAGACAATCACGCGAAGTCATTTTGAAAAACATGCAAAAAGGTGATATGCAGATAAATGCAAGTATGCCTGATGGCGCGATATATCTCCAGAATATGAAGTTAATTCAGCCCAAAACTTATATGTGCCAGGTAGAAGATCCAGATGGGGACCAAAGCACATATGAAAAGAAGTGGTGAGGCAGGATATACACCAAGGACAGTCCAATCGCAAGGCGTAGAAAGCAGACCCCACCGTCGTCGTATGGGACAATATTGCTGAGGAAAAGAATAACAGATGCTCCATGATTTCCTCTTAGGACTTTGCTCCGCACTATCTTCAATAGCTTTGTCGAAAGAACGTGCCATCAGAAAGAAATCTTAGATACATTTAGAAAGATTGTAAAAAAAAAACAAAGTCTTTGACTTTCGATATTTTAACCAAACTTATATAATCAATAGCCCAAGTTTGGGATAGTTACATTAATAAAACAGTTAATAGCGAATTAGCGAACCGTTAAGTAGTTACTATAATTTGGTGTCGACTAACAAAAAAATGTTTTCAGTAAAGAAGTTTATTATGATCAAAGTTTTAGTGGAAATGGGCTATAAAAAAAAATAATAAATTGGCCCCTGATATACGTGGAACTAAATCAAACTAATACACAGAAGCGCCATTACATATAAGTGAACAGCGCTTTATAAAGCAAATTCTCTATAACAACAAAATTAATACACTTTTAAATTTGTGTTACAAACTAAACTTATAAATTCTCTATTCTTCGGGATTACTCGGATTAGGTACACTAAAAATGTATAGTTTTCCACTCAATGCATCACAGAAAATCCGTTCTCAAAACTAATACTTACTTAATATTTTGGTCATTATTGAAGATATTATTTATTTTATTAAAGGTAATCGAATCTCTTTGTCTATTCAAATAGCGATGCGACGTGATTGTGTGCATAATTATACTGTGAAATAAAAATTCAAATGTTTCTAATATTCCTGATTAAGATTCGTTTATATTCAGTTAGAATCACGTACCGAGTGTCAAATTCAAAACTCATACAAGCAGTATGACTAAATCAGATTACACTTTTATCATGGTTAAAATTAATTCAATATGATGTACCTATAAAATATAATACGATGCCATTTAATAATAATAAATACCTACAAGACATGGACAGACAAATATTAATTATCAGCAATAACTCAGATACAACGATGTCATTGGATACCTCGATTATATCAAGAAAACTTCTTGGTTTAGCTAGGTAGGTACTTATATTTGAATAACATCTGATAAGTTCAACGATGATTTGTCAACGTATTCCAATGACACAGTAAGTATATTTATGTGATAGTCAAGTACAATTTGAAGAATAAGAAATAAAACTCCAATTCAGTAACTTTTTGAACTAAAATAGGAACTAAAATGTATAAAAATAGTGTTCCGTAGATAATAATTTGAACTCAAATTGTCTATGGCGCAGACTACGCATGCGTACTGCGCACTGTCCGGCCATACTTATTTATGTCATGTCACCGTGATGTCGCCTAACCTAACATTTCAATTGATCTGCATTAATATTCTTTGTTTTCAACATAATGCGATACGTGTAAATCATCCATTTTATTTTTTTTTCCATACACAATTTATAGGTGTTTTCATCTTAACTAAAATATCCCGGAATGCTGTGAAAATATCTAGTTCGCTTCCAATTAAGTGTGAACTAAAATTTGGTACGTTTTGACAGTTGATTAGACTAATGTGGTTATAGAATAGGTAATTGAACTAATTTGTGACATACTTGGAGTAAGAATGTTCCTATTTCAGCGTTATAGAAAGTCAACTTGGACTAAGTTGAACAGAAACGCACCTATTTTAGCCGGAACGTACTTAAAAAGTTATAGAATCGGACGCAATGTTGAATTGTTTAAAACATTCATATTTATCTTATTTAGAAAACACCTCAATTTTATTCTCTGAATTGATATAAATAACATTTCAATATTGATCAATAAGAACCAAAAGTGTACAACAGCTTACCAATATTGTACATAAGTTAGTTTAGTTAATTTATATACGAATCATTCAACTTAATTAATTATTTGTTGATTTAATACACCTTACAAAAAGTTTTGAAGTGACAAAAAAAAACAAAAACACAAAAAAAAAAATTTGAAAAATTCTCAACACGTCTTCGAAGTCATTCATCAAGACTATGGAATAGTCAAGTCCGGATATAAAAGCCTCATCTAACTGAATATATATTTTCAAGTAAAATAAAGAATAGGTACTTATTTTAACGTAAACCCCTGATCCGGATTTCTTCGCCTTGTCCTTCCCAAATTCTTTTTTTTTTGCTGTAGTGGTTTTTTGTTTTATTTTTTTATGTAATTTTTAGTGCATGTGTTTTTCAATCTTAGGTTATATGAAAAACACGAAAACAAAGCAATAACCATCGGTTTCTCTATGCAACTAAATTTATACAAATTTATTCAAAAATATCTGCACAAATTATTCAAAAATATACAAATTATAATCGCAAACAAAGATAATTTGTGATTTGTTTAAACATTCAGTCCAATGGATAACTAATTCAGAGTGAACCAAAAGGATTCTTTTGTAAACAAAAACAGTGTCGAATTATACAGCCTTGAATGCAAATCACTATGGAAAATCAACAGTCCAACAATAACGTCATAATGTGAGAAACTGACGTACTTCTAAGATGAGATACTAAACTATCTTCACATTGCAAACAATATTTATCAGATATGCTGTCTATATACCTATTATTACTAAACCCACGATTCACAGACAATTCTTAAGGAAACCTCAGGCCTTCAAGTTACCTTCGAGACGATTTCGTTTTTCAAACTGAATGTGACGTCACATTGAAGAATCCTCACAAGAGAGCGGAGACAGAATATTTTGAATAACTACGAGAGAACAAGTGAGGAATACTATGATTCTTTCTGCAGATTGTTATTAAAAAATATAATGCATACCATCACGCCATGTTCCTTACGTGGTAAGCTGAAAGGACCGAGCGTCGTACTCCTCTATTTTTGCAAACATTCCTAACTTCCTTTACACCCATGTATCGTCTCTTACATGCTCGTCGATTATTCAAGTTTCTTATGTTTCCTTCTTTCAAAATATCATTCACATGGTCATACCATCCTTTCTGGGGTGGCCCCTGCTATTCACTCCTTTGTTTTGCCATTGTATATTTTTTTGGTCGGTCGTTCATCGTTCATCTTTCAATATGCCCAAACCACCTTAGGCATTCACTTTCATTTTACTTATAATATCCTTCTTTATCTTGCAATCTCTCCTTTTTTCTCATGTTTTATTCTATCATAATATATCGTTCTATTTCATCTTCTTCTTTGTGATCTCATTTCTACAGGATTTTTTTCTCCTATCATGCGTCTTCTGCCACGTCCATGTTTCACTGGCATACATCAAAGTAGGCACTACAGATCCATTATGTACGGCAATTTGGTTTATTTTGAGACGCTTGGATCGGATATAACTAATCATTATCAATAATAACTGTGTGCTGTCCTTAATAAAATAAAATAAAATAAAATAAAATAAAATAAAATAAAATAAAATAAAATAAAATAAAATAAAATAAAATAAAATAAAATAAAATAAAATAAAATAAAATAAAATAAAATAAAATAAAATAAAATAAAATAAAATAAAATAAAATAAAATAAAATAAAATAAAACAAAACAAATCAAAACAAAACAAAACAAAACAAAATAAAATAAAATAAAATAAAATAAAATAAAATAAAATAAAATAAAATAAAATAAAATAAAATAAAATAAAATAAAATAAAATAAAATAAAATAAAATAAAATAAAATAAAATAAAATAAAATAAAATAAAATAAAATAAAATAAAATAAAATAAAACAAAACAAAACAAAACAAAACAAAACAAAACAAAGCAAAATAAAATAAAATAAAATAAAATAAAATAAAATAAAATAAAATAAAATAAAATAAAATAAAATAAAATAAAATAAAATAAAATAAAATAAAATAAAATAAAATAAAATAAAATAAAATAAAATAAAATAAAATAAAATAAAATAAAATAAAATAAAATAAAATAAAATAAAATAAAATAAAATAAAATAAAATAAAATAACTTTTTATAGCACTGTTGATAATCAACTTTTTATAGCACTGTTTTATGGTAACAAGACCATTTCAAGGGCGCTTTTGCTCAATTGTTGGCACTGCAAAACAAAGAAGAAAACAAATATATCGCAGTGTTTTCCAATTGGGTACCTAAATAACTAAATATTTAATCTATTATAGAATGTTCTGTCATTTGTCAAAAGTAACGGGTGAACAGATTACCTTTGTACAACGATAAATGTCATCAATGTGTAGCTATGCTTTATTTATTTAACATGGCTACGTAGGGGACACCAGCAATTAGGATTTGGATCCATTTCACACTTCCGAAGCATTGGGAATGGTTTGCAATGTTCTTAAGAAAATATGAATTCGGATCTTAAAAAGAAAAGGTGCAGACTTTACTTTAGGGTTCCTTAATGGCGACACATACCTTTAACGTATCTTGAAGGCCCAAGTCCTCCTTGTATTAGACTCTGAATACGGGTATAAATATACAATTCACATTGTTAGGTACCTACCTTCAATCATCTCACGGATCTTCTAAAAGACTGACTATATCCGTATTAGTAACCAAAGGTCATGAAATCATTTTATTATATAACATTATAAGTATGAAGGTCTTGCAAACATGTTATGGATGCTGCATTTGTTAATTGATGGTTTGAAAATATGAACAAGCCAATATTACAATTTATTATGAACCAATAATTTACTGTGAGAATCATCTCCGTTGGCCAATGATACCACAAAGTCGTGACATTCATTTACTTTTACTAATCTATGGTCTATAAATTCCTAAATATCCGCATTGCATTTTAAAACTCCAGAATTCTTATCTTGCTCACATCATATAATATGTAGGTACACTGATTTTTTTTGTTAATAGTAACAAAATTTCAGGTTAAAATTAACCAAACTATAGCAATCAAATGTTTTGTGAAAACAGCCAAACAGTACAGTTATAAATAAATAAACCTTCAATGCTGAATGCACGGGTTTGGCTAAAACGCAGGTAGCCAGTTTTTCAGGGTATATCTTCTGCGATGGATGAACTATGTCGCTGATACATCCACATTACAAAATATTACAAACAGGGAGACAAAAGCATGATACTAGTAAACTCATTTGATGGATATCTACTTAAAATAATATGTGTTAGAGTCGAGTGATTCTGATCTTAGCTCCAATCAACAGCATAATATATTAAAGCTATATGTTTAGATAAAATTCAGCAATACCTTTGTATGGTTTATGTATGTCCAGAAATGCTTAAATATATTTTTTAATTTGTCTCTTTGGTTTTATAATTGTACCTCACAGTACCTCAAAAACAAATTCATTTGTTTATCCAATTATGGACTTCACTCCGATCTCCTGTACGTGCAATGTGCCTATCCGTAATTCAGAATTACTCAGCTCTTCGTTCAAAGTACAATCAGTAAGACATAGCCAAGTTCAGATATTGCGTCTTCTAACTCACTTTATATTTTCAAGAAAAATTAAAGAATGAATATTCATCCCTGAAGTATTTTTGTTTTAATTGTAATCTTAGTGTAATATATATTTTCTTTGATTTTTTTTGCTTTCTTTCTTTTGTTGTTGTACATATACATTTATTCATACTTTTCAATCTGGTTGGTTGGAAGAAATTGCCTAATGGCAATGAGCCAGCCAGTGTACAATATATTTGTTTACATTATGTACAGAAAGATAAATAATTTATTACATATAATAAATTATTTAATTGCCGAATCGTACGATATTTGAACAGTGAATACCTTGAGAACAATACTGTTACAGTGTCAATTAATAAAACATGATGTAACTTTTGATCAAATTTAAATAAAGTTTATGTCGTAATGTCATAGTAGACAGCCATCATTATTGTATCTATTTCCTGCCCGCCATACCGACATAGTAATGAAAGCCTGAGGAATTCTCCATACATTCGATTAAACAATTCACAGTTTCTCAAAGTTGATTCAAGAAATATCTTAGTTTCGTCATAAATACGGAGAAAGGACAAATTCAATACACAATACCCCTTATTCAGTAGGTAAGTATTGTAACTAAAATAAGAACATACTAAAATTGTAGATTTTAGATTTACGGTCTTATTTCAGCGTTATAAAATACCTATCAACTTGGACTAAATCGAATAGGAACGTACCTATTTTGGCCGAAATGTTCTTAAAAAGTTACTGAATTAGACGTATTTTGAATAATTATAAAAAATATGAAAATTTCATAATTATTCATAATACGTCTGATTCAGTAACTTTTTAAGAACGTTCCGGCCAATATAATTACGTTCCTATTCCATTTAGTCCAAGTCGATATTTTATAACGCTAACATAAGACCGTAAATCTAAAATCTACAATTTTAGAACGTTCCTAATTTAGTTACAATAGTAACTGAATAGGGGGTATTGACGGATTATACTTTATGATATACTGTTTTACAATAAGCTTAGATATACACAGATAGAATAAAGTTTGGTAGTAATCGAAAAATATCTTTAAGGACCACATGGGTTACGCAGAACGCAATTTAGGTTTATTGCTTAATAGTTCCGCAAACCGACCAAACCTTTTCTCCACCGAAACATGTCAAGATACCGATATTTATATTTGTGTTGGAAAAACAATGTTTATTTGGTTGAACTCCATTATACAAGTAGATAATATAACAATTACTTTTACTTGTAGTTGTCGATAATGATTTCTTCCTGCATGACATTATCTAGAATTTTACACTACAGTTCACTTCACAATATTTTTTTTTAAGATTTTTATTTATAATTCACATGATTCTAATATTTGGGCATCACAAAATGGAAATCCATATTAGAATTATCAAAAACCTATTTAAACTAGCAAAATAACATGATTCACAATTACATAAAGAAAAAAAATAAATAATACAAATTCAACCACACAAATAACACTACTACTAATTTTTTTATTTACATACAGTTTACTGATTAAAGATTAACTATTTATGTATCTAAACAAGTTTGAGAACACTTTGCTGTAAAATGGGTCCCGTCTTACGAACCCATTGAAAGGATAAAGCATTTAATGAATTCTTTTGGTCCCATCATTATCAAATGTATATGTCCTTTAAAAACATATGTTATCATTTAATAAACCCCAACCTAACCTTGACAATGTCATGGATGCAGTATGTAGAATCAATAGAAAATATTCCCATTCAAAGATAAAATATGCAGGAATGTTATGTTAGTAGACGAAGGAGACATTGAATTGGTGGGACTTGAAAATGGGAATAAAATTTTCAAATGCATCCATTTAGAAACGGGAAATGATGAAATTATCAAAAGAAAAAGAGATAATCGAAAAGGTTGTCTATGTGAATAATTAAAATATCTCTAAATATTTTCCAAACGTCAGTTTCCGGCCAATTGAGGCACTGTCTTAAAACCAATGATAAAATAATCATTGAGTCTCAGATCAGTATTGAGTCTCTGGAGATATAAGATTTGTAGTTTAGATAGGTACCAACTAGCAAAAAAAGATATTTTTTTAACAAACGTTATGACAACTGGTTCGAGTGAAATAGTGGGGTGGAATATTAATTTTAAGTTAAATAAGATCTGCAATACGTATCTCAAAAATCGATAGATTTCCAAAATATGCTGATGCTTTGCAGCTCTAATACCTGACTTCGGAGTCAAAGATTCCGAGTTCTACTGCCAATGAAGATTCAGGTTTTAAATGTGTTTTCAGTCCAGAGATGCAAATTTGGACGAGAAATTATTTAGGTATGTTTAGAACAAAAAAAATCTCCAAAATGTATATAGAATGATACGTATCATAGAATAGGTTATTTTTCAATTTAAAATTAATGTATTTTGATCTAAGGCGACTTAAGATTATGAAAAAGTAAATGAAATATGAAGATATATGAAGACTTAAAGCTTATATCGTTTAACCAAACGTCTGTGATCAATTCTTGGTACCACAACAATATCATATAAATTATTCAAAACAAATCTCCGGACACATTCAATAATACATGTTATATACTATATGTGTATTTATTTAAATAATATTTTTACATTATATAATAATAGTTATGTAACCATTCTTTAAAGCATATTAAGTACAACTAAAAAAAACGTTTTGGTTTTCTCGGAATATGTCACTATATGAATATAATTATTACGTATTTCAATATGGGAATAGATACTTTAACCATTGGAACTCAGTTCATTGAAGTAGGTACACTATCATGTTGACTGCATACTATAAAAACATCAATTAGTTGATTAGTTGATTAAAAATGATATCTTCGACTTACTACCTATATATTTCGTTATCCTGACGCCTGAACTAACGTTCCTGAATGCAATTTTCATTAGAGACACAGTTTTTCTTTTATGAGACGAATAATATCAAGAGTCTCTAAAATGTGGCAACTTGTTATGAGATACAAAAGAGATATACAATCGTGGTTTCACTGGATTGACGAATCCAGGCCCACGAATACAGGCGACCAGAGTACCAGCCAGAATAGGCAAGCCACATGGGATTGCGGCCATGGATGCGGGATTAAGGGGCCCCTTTATGACTCGAGTAACGCTCACCACTCACTCACCAATCTCCGACTGATACTCCACTCCCCTGCGCAACCAAATTCAATAGGATGCGGACAATGCTGCTTTTACCACCCTATCCAAAAAAATAATATTTTACCTATAGGGAGACCCAGGTCTTTAAAGTAGGAATATAAAGATTTTGCGGGCAGGCCTCTCGCCCTCACCTCTATTTTGAACTGTTTCATCTACCAGTTCCTTGTACATGTTTAGTTTGTTTTGGTGGTCTTTTGGAATATTTGTGTACCATGGAACAGTCAGCTCCACATAAATAACTCTTTTCAACGAAAGAGAGTAAATTGTCAAGTCAGACCTAAGTGACGAGATGCAGATCTTATTTGGAAGGTTATAATATCTTTCCGTTCTCGTATCCATTAGGATATTCCAATCATCTGACAAATAACCGGTCATAGTCGCCGTAAATTTATAGCGGACTTATTAAAACTAGTTATCGCTCAAAGGTCAAAATGCGACCGTAATTCGTAATTTCTTATTTCATTAGAAAGAGGGTATCTTGCGATTGGTCCCATTTCAATTTGGTCAAGACATGATCATGGGATTCAGGATAAATTCATAAACTCTACAATTTACACATCAGCGATTAGAAGTTTTTACACAACATTGTCCGATTTTAAAAGGAGCGTTTCAGAGATATATTTTATTTATATTTATATATTTAACATCTTGTATTTTTAATACCTACATATGTATTTAATCGAGATGGAACATACGATAATTAATATCAAACTCTTCAATATGCAAAGTCGTCTGCAATTAATAATTCTTTACCACGTCATCCGAATTGGATGATTCATTTTCATTAGAATGATATTACTTCTGAGGTGGTTCCATCTGAACTAAGCCAAGAGATTTGATGATTGAAACCATGAGAAATCATGAAACATGTGAAGGATTTGTGTATTATTATATAGGCGTATTGTATGAAAGATAATATTACTGTTGAACACACTGAGATGGTTTGGCCACATGGGTAGAATGAATGAGGAACGCCTGACGAAGAAAATATACAATGCGGATAGGATTGGATTGAGAGGCCGGGGCCGCCCAAGAAAGGGATGGCACGACCATTTGAATGATATTTTGAAAGACGGAAATGTTAGAAGCGTGAACAACAGACGATGTATGAATGTTGTCGAAGCGATGAATGTATGTTAAGATAGAAGTAAGTGGCGTTCGGTTCTCTCTGCCTACCCCGTAAGGGACATGGCGTGATGGTATGTATGTATGTATAATATTAGGTACTACATACATACCATCATGCCATGTCCGTAATGGGGTAAGCAGAGAGAACTGAACACCATATTTTTTCTATTTTTACAAACATTTATTTATTTAATATATCTTTACATTTACATGTCACAATGATAATATACATACAATAATCAACCTCACTAGGGCTGGCCTGTATTAAGGTCGATAATTTTACATAAATAGTAAAGACAGTAGGTACTTATAATATAACATTAATAAAAAATAGTAAATAACATAACATAAAAGTATAGCAAAAATATAAAACCATAAGAAAATGAAACATTCATTTTATAATTCATTTTATAAAAGTATATTTCTTAATATTTCATTTCTATTTGCAACACAGATGTAAGGGTCGACCTAGAAAGAGCTGGCATGATCATATAAATGAGATTTTGAAAGAGGGGAACATACGAAGTCAGAACAATAGGAGAGCATGTATGACGCGATGTATGAATGTAAATGAGGCAAAACAGGTATGTCAAGATAGAAGAGTCTGGCGTTCGGTTCTCTCTGCCTACCCCAAATAGGGAAACGGCGTGATGGTATGTATGTATTTGCAACACATTATGAACTTATGTATAAATTATAGTTTTCTGCACTCCTCCATATAAACTTTTACTATGCCAAATCTCACACTTTTCCATGAGCGCAGTTTGCATAAAAATGGAGAAGTTTTCCGTCACGTATAAATATTTAATTGAACATTTTTTTAATTGCATATACCTATGCAAACATGCAATTAAAAAAATATTCGATTTACATACACATTGGTATAAGTAGGCAAACAAGACAAAAATGAAATAATATTTCTGGCGCAGTTCAGGGGTGACATCTGTGCGAGACACCGTCATCTCATTTACAAGGACTTTCATTGTGTACAAATAAACTAATTTCTCAATAGATGGCGTTAAAAAAAGGCTTTTCTGTTACTTCATAGATGGCAATAGTATAGTTCCTTATTTTCGTGTGAATTGTTACACACTATTCAAATATATAGAATTTTCAAAAATTACATTGATAAATGAACTCAATAAGGAGGCATAATTGGTGAACGTTGCGCAAGCGCATGTGATCACGTAAACCAGCCGATGACAGGTTGTATGTCCGGTAGGCGCCTTGAGTTTCCGGTTCTTCTACAATATCCCAAATTTGTCTCTATTGAGATTTAAAAAAGTTTGTCAATAATAATATTTAATTGTTTTTTTATATTTTCAGTCGTTATTTTACTAATTGAAATACCAAATACCTACATAAAGACGGAAGTCGCCCAGATTGTTAGAGGAATTAAAATTTAAAGCATTGAATTAATCATAAACAAATACACATTGTTTAATATTGTCAGCAGTCATTAGCGAACAAAGCCTGTATTCATATAACATACATATATCTCTGAATATTTCTTAACATTGTGTTATATTTTTATAACAAAGAAAATCCGTAGCACTCTGAACGATTTTCCAATAATACGATACAAGGCTAAACATTGCAACAAAAACACAAATAAACATCTCACAATGAAAATTGAAATTAATCCGAAGAAGGTTACAGATACGCTAATTAATTCACTGGACTATCAGCAAAAAAACAATGCAATGTAAATAACAAATTGATTGCATTACAGGAAACCAACGTCGACAGTCTTCGCTTTATTTACATTCATGCATCGTCTCAATAATGTATAATAGACATAAGACTCGCAAAAGATCACTCTGAAACATGAAGAACGAACAGTGCACATAAATGTAAATCAAATATAGCCGATCAATTTGTTTCAATGTTAGAAAAGAGTTGGACTTAATAAATACAAGACTAGAACTAGCATAACATAAAACAGAACATAAAATTAGAAGTTTTAAATTTATATTTTTCATTTTAATTTATAATGGGTAAGGTTATAGATAAGATGGATAAATTTAAGAATCTCAACAGTATCCTTTGGGAGACCCTTGACCCTGATATGGAGTTCAGGTGCAGAATTGAGGAAGCAAGAGCTGCTTTTAATAAAATGATATCCCTCTTCTGCAAAAAACATCTCATTATGGACCTAAGAAAGAGGATGATGAAATGGTATGCGTGGTCTGTGTTATTATATGGCTGTGATATTTGGACGCTGAAGGTCAATACCATGGTTGGAAGCTTTTGAGATGTGGTTGCATCGCAGAATACTTAAAATCCCTACAGTCTTCATTTGACCCAGAACAACCAGACAACTTCTGTCTACAATAAAGATCCACAATAGCATATCTAGGACACATAAGGAGGGGAGAAAAATATCAGTTGATTCAATTAATACTAGAGAGAAAGATAGAAGGTCGTCGAGGGACTGGAAAGAGATAGATGCCCTGGCTGGGTAATATTAGGGAATGGACGGGCTTCAGAACTGTGAAGCAGATATTCCGGGCAGCACAGGACAGAGAGGGAGTCGCCAACGTCGGGGGTTCCTGACAGGGCGCCAGAAAAAGAAGAAGTTATACAGAACCAGCAGAAAGGAAATACGAAAAAAAATGAGTACAGTGAAGAATAAATAGCAAGTTTCTCGGTTATATATAAATTGATGTATTTCCCCTTGAGTCAATTATAATAATTTAATAAGTTAACATTATAAATACACAGTTGAACATAAATAACGAGTAAAAAAACTATGGTATTTTAATCGAATATTTTTATTATTGCATATACGCAAACATTGGATTTTTTCCCTGTCGGGAGTCAAAGATATTTTTTAACAGATTTTTAATTATCTCAATAGAGACGAAGTTGGAATATTTATTGTAGGAGAACCGGGAAATCAAGGCACCTACAGGGCTTACGACCTGTCATCGGCTGGTTTACGTGATCACTTTATGCGCTTGCGCAACGTTCACCAATTATGCCTTTTTAATGAGATCCCTATGAATTCAATTTTGAAAGTTCTATTTAATACATTGCATTGTCACCTCAGGGCTCAGATATAAGAATTGTAGCTTTCATTATTTACAAAAAAAACAATTCTCTCAATAGATGACGTTACAACAAAATAAATAAAAAATAATAAGATTGTTGTTCATAATTTCACCCATAGATGGCTGTAGTAAAAATTCCTTATTTTCAAGCGAAAAGAATTTCAGTATTACAATATGTAGAACTTTCAAAATTGAATTGATAGGGATCTCATTAAAAAGGCATAGGTAATTGGTGAACGTTGCGCAAGCGCATAAAGTGATCACGTAAACCAGCCGATGACAGGTCGTAAGCCCTGTAGGTGCCTCGATTTCCCAGTTATCCTACAGTAAATATTCCAACTTCGTCTCTATTGAGATAATTAAAAATCTGTTAAAAAATATGGTATTTTATTCTCCAAAATAGATTTTGTATGAATATTTCACTGTCAATAATATAATCAATTTACTCTAATACGAATCTCATATATCACCCAAATACTTTCTCTAGTTAGGCATAACGAGTATGGTCAGCAATAAGAGGCAAATTTATTAGAACACCGTGGAAGTCTATAGAAATTTTCAATGTGTCTAAATGACCCTTATAAACAAACATTAAATGCCACTAAATTATTTAGAAATTTTATATTGACAGTGATTGGTGAAATTTACATAAGAAAATAGTTGCAATCAATTATTTTTAATATATTTTTATACTCAGTTTTATCCCCTTTCATATAATACAGGTTTTAATAATTAAGAATGCTCACAGAAATGAATCCATGGTTTTATTGTTACTAGTGATCATTAAGAGGTCAAAATTCGCCCGTTTTTTGTTATTCATGTTTAATTTGAAAAGTCATTAGAAATACCAATTTTATTGTTTCACAGTATATTATGTATTTTACTTTTACATGTTCTGTATTTGAATTACTGCATTTGACATTGGTAGTATAAAAGTAAACAATCTATTGTTTGACGTAATATTTTTTTATTTAATTTAATACTTTCTGCAGTCCTTCTCAATGTATAGTTTAACTATGCCAAATTTCAAACTCCTCCATGAGCTCATTTTGTTTTAAAATGAGTTCGAAAGGATATACAGATATTTATTAATATACAGATTATTTTTTTACAAAACATGTCGTTCATTTACTTATTTGCAGCATTTTTATTATTTTACAGCTCCAAATCACAAATACCTATAATTTTTAGTTAATTTTGATTCATGGTTCTCTTTGCCTACCTCAAATAGGGAAAAGGCGTGACAGTATGTGTGGTATGTTAAAAAAACGCATTTGTAATTCCATACTATGAATAAGCTATTGATATATCAGTTAGTATTAGATATTGCATATGTTATTTCGACATACAATAGCTTATTTTACACAAATTTAAGATAACAATACATATTTTAACAGTTTGTTTCGTTTTTCCTATAAAATTTAATACAAAAATAATGTAAAATATAGTCATTACATATAATCAAATTTATCAGAGTGACAAAATGTTATCAATATATTCATTTATCATGTGGACAGATTTATTTACATACAATATTCATATCCGACAAAGCTATCTATGTATTTACATTGGAAATATAATATTATGTAATTTTTATTTTAGTTTAAATGTATGTTTTTTATGATTATATTGATATATGAATACCTACTTTTTGTTTTATTATTTGTAAATAAAGAAGCTTGTACGTTTCTAGTGCATCGGTAGCAAGCTATGAAGTGCATTATAACTTTATATACCTATACTAGGTCATCATGGCGCGGCAAGAAAGAGAGCCGACCCTACCTAAAGTAGCAAAAAGAAAAAGAAGAATGATAACACTTCCTAACACCCTGTGCACTAAATATTGTTTCCAGCCCAGAGAAGCAAAAATGCGTATGATTTTTGATCAATTTCTCCTCTGCTGGGTATCGAACGCAGGACGTCAGCCTACAAAAGCCAAGCGGCTTACAACTTAGCCAGGTCGGTCGAATATACCCGATTTAGGATCAGAAGTATATAGACAAATTTTACACTTAATAAGAATAAATTTAAATATACACTGAGTCAATATGAGTTTAATCATCAAAAGCTCTAACAATTAAGAAATAGAAAACAAATAATGTCAAATACCTTTTTCTTTTTAAATTATGTCATTATTTTAAATGTCCACATTTTTTTAATATGCGAATCATGTATGCTACATGTATTTTCTATTTATTACGTCCAAGAGTATGACAAAAAAATCCGGCATAATTTAAAAATTTCCGTGGCTATGTCTCGAATTCCATTAGGCAATTTCCAATTGCAATTTCTTGCGTAGCGGTTCACTTCCTTTACTTGAGTATCCGACTAAGTCTTTGCATCAACATTATGACATCATTGTGTACCTATATATTTATGTAGGTATGAATATTATACTATAATCGAGACATTCTGTATTTAAGGTCAATAAACCAACATTTGTATAACCGTATTAATACATGATATATCACATTCATCTAAATAGCTTGTCTTATAGGTCAACATTACTACAAATTCCTCATACACTATATTTTATACATAAATGTCTATAATAATTTATAGACTTAACATTAATAGATTTAAATCAATAAACATAATAATATATAATATCTAAAACTTTTTGAATATGTTTTAAACATAAGTGGTCCTAGTTCGATACCTTGAGGAACACCTAATAACTAGACATTTTATGAAAAATAAATTAATGGATCTAGGGAAAGGACTATGCATTAACTATGACCTCAGGATTATGTTGACTCTTGTACGATTTAAAAAAAATGTTTATATCTTCACACCTTGAGACCCAGACATGATTCACTCAAAACTGCGGCATCACGCTGGAAGACTAATAATACGTATAGTTATGATTCAAAATACAAAAGATGAATTATATCGACTCTAGGTATTTAATATATTTATGCCACCAAACTTCTTGAACCTTTTCGCAGTGGAGGGGGACGTTTTGTACATAATATACCTACCGACCAAGAAAAAAAGGCACCCACTTGACGGGTTCAAGTTATTTTACATTTACTATAATAGACTTTAATCTTGATCGTGTTATAATCATGTAACATGTCAAACTGTTTCGTGTAAATTGAAATAAATAAATTATATTATACCAGGGCAATTTTTCATTCTTGACATTAGCAACTTTATAATAAAAAGCGTTTAAGGAATCAAACTATATACAACAAGAAATAGAGCGGGGGCGATTTTAGATTGATATCTTACATAATTTTATTACACTGGGATCGATCTTTTAAAATTAATATAATAAATTGAAGTTAATTTGATCAATAGGACTGGATCAAACTTAAGGCTAGTTCCAGAAAAGTAATTGCAATAAATTATTTTGTTTTGAATTCATTATACAACTTTATAACAATAAATCAATTCATATAAAGGCTTAGATGTCAAATGATTTGAAGTGATATTGTGGATTTTATACAAGTATGAAAAATAACAAGCAATTACAGCTCAAAAAGCTACCCTGGCTGTTTTTTTCTTTTCTAAAAAAAATGTGATTACAGTTGAGATTTTTAATAATCCATTGATCTATGTAAACAAAGAATACTTTTGTATTTTTTGTACCAATCAAAGTATTATTATATAAATAAAAATATTTTTTGCTAGAAACAAATAGCTTGATGGATGAAACCGACGTGTTGTCCAAAATTGAATAAACAAATCAATGCTTGTCTGAAGAAAAAAATACGAATGAATAACAAAAAAACGATTTAATCTAATCCAATGAGTTTTTAAAATAATAATAAAAAAAACAGTTTCATTCCATAGCGAGAGTTAACATACAAAAGGTCATACACAGCTAGTATCTTCAAAGATTTAAATTAATTCAATATACGTATGCTTAATAGATATAATATGTAATTACGACACTATCCGAATGTCAATAGAGGCAAAACTCATAAAATTCTGCAGCAAAACTCGGCCGAGACAGAAAAGGTAAGGTGGCAGAATGATTGCTTAAGACCTTAACTGAAATATACTCAATACATATGTAGTTGCTCCAACAGCTGCACTATCATGTTGTATTGTTTTACTAAGAAAACTATGGACTGTAGACGACAAAGAAATATCCAATAGGTACCAATGTTAACTCTGTTTTGCTGCATTATTTAACACTTAAGTGATGGTCTTTGTTAGATATATACAGGTCAGTGTCATTAATGAATTAAGAATCAAACGAAAGGTGTGTTTTAAATGAATAACAAATAAATTTCTTATACCGGTGTATATATTTACTTTACATTTTAATCATATCTAAGAAATCATTATTCCATTGTTCCAAGTAAAACTATTGCTATTTTTCCGGCACTAAATCGAATTAATTATTTCAAACAAAACCGGATATTATTTCAAACGCCAACTAAATAGTTCGATGAACAAAATCTTATCAACATTTCGATTCGTAATTATTGACTCATTGCAAATAAGTGTACTTATCTTTATTGTACTAAGACAACTTAGTACTTATAATAAATATAGGTCTCGATTGTTGCTCGCAACATTGACAACTCAGCAAAATCAACACGTTGAATAGGTATTTAGGTTATTTCACACTCTTTTATGTTTTTTTTTAGCACAGAACTGAACCCACGATGTGCCGTGTCTTGAAATTTAGCATTTTATGCCCCCCATATCACTGGATGCGTTTACATTTATATTTCTTTATTTTGTCTCATTTTAATGGCTGCTTAGTTTTGGAGTCTCTAATTGATTTGCATGCGATTCATTTGTGATCCGTCCCATTTACACGATGGATTAGGCCTTTATCTAATGACAGAAATATTGAAACTACATACAGTTAAAAAAGCAGAAAAATAAAAAAAATATATAGGTATCGATTTTGGTATTGCTAAATACTCTAAATTGGAGTCTTGGACTTTTTTCAGTCATCTATTTCTTTAGAATACCAATTATTTAAATAGAGGTTAGGTCTATTAGACATTTAAAAATAATGAGCTACCTTTTCTCTAGATTTCATTTATATAGGTATTATTATTTCAGTATTTTTTCCAATTGTCTATTTTCAATTGTTTCGTTTTGTAATTAATAAAAAAATTGGAAAAGATTGATATTTTATAGGTTTACATCAAATATATTTTAGATCGTATTGTTTTCAACGTTCACAGACCAATAATTATATAAAACGTTGAAAATCTTCTTATGTAAGAATTAATTAAACTTTTAATTTATATAATATTCTTACAAGATGTAACACAAAAAGTGTTCATTAATAGACAGGCCGGATGACAACTGATTCTCTACATAAAAGTGTACTGCGGAACAAATTTGAAGGAGGAAAGAGAAACGGAGTTGTGTCAGGGGCGGATACGAATCAGCTAACAGAAATACTACTTATTATCCAACAAATCGATTGTACAAAACATTTACGCAGACAAAAATATACAGAAACAATAGATGAAAGTGTAGGTTATGACCCGAGCTCGTACGTCAAAAAATCATAATAAATAAGTAACTAATAAACATTAGGTACACATTGCACGAAGATACCAGAAATCTCTCAGTAAGATGATATGTTATAAAAAATATAAAAATAAGAAATAGTAAGATACGTAAGTAAGATTCATAGTAAGATACGTAAGTAAGATACTCAGTAAGATTCAAATGAGTGATTGCATATTATACTTAGTTGTTGCAATACGATAAAAATCACCGAAGCATTCGATTGTTTTAATAACTTCAACCTTCGTGATTACATGTCGTTATAATTACAAGTATTTACATTACGACTTTCCACACGTCAACAACATTGTAATAATTCCTAATTACTCCGTGAGTTTCGCGCCAATCTAGGCAGTTTTTTTGCTAAATACCTATAAATCTAGGTATATAACATGAACAAAACATGCGTGAGCCGATTAAACATATGAATTATGTAGTTATGGAGACTACTTTTTATTTTTAAACTGTTTCCCAGGGAACTAACGGGTACTGAAAAAAAAAACAATAAAAATTTGGGATACTTGGGGGGCAAACGTACTATTTTCAACTTAACTAAGTATTATCCGACGCGACGCTTAGGCAGTTTTTTTACTGTCAAATCTGCCTCATCGTCGGATTAGGTATATCTAGTAGTTGCAAATAATGTAATAAGTGAGTTCTATCGAGAATTGTCGATCGACAAACTAATCTTAGTAAGTAAAATCAACGATCGACGGTGTTTACCGTAAGGCAGAATAAACTATCGACTAATTAGTAAGTATCTTTACCAATATCTTCGTACCTAGTTACTCCTTGACAATGTTGTGGGTCTGAAGAATTGCCAATTAGCAATTATAAAACTGCTAATCTGTGAAAAATAATTAATTAAATATAGTGTGTTGCTTACCTGTGTGGATGTATCGCTCAAGGAAGTGTATGAAGGCGCTCTACTATGGAGTGGCTCAGAAAGACTACACAGAGATGCTGTGGAGCTGAGACTCACAGAGTCAGCCCTGGATCGTTGTGGAGAAACCTGAACGTGTTTCAGCATTCTGGAACAAATAAAAACAAAGAATAATCACACAATAAATAACAAAAACACGCTAATAACTATTCATATGTACATACATTATCAGATAGAGGAAGCAGATTTGCTTCTATTGCCTCGCCAACATTATTATCTACATCTTCTCAAACATATTTTTCTGTCAATCTATTCTGTGTTATGTCACTTGCTTTTTACGTTACATTCATTATTACATTTTTTTGCCTAATTGACCTTCCTTTCTCATTCTTTTGTATTTTTTCGTCAATTGTTCTTTTAATGTGGTCGTAAACAGTTATGATAATTTCATAAAAAAATAAACTATAATAAAAGCTGGACGTCACCACAGATTATCCATTTATATGAACATAGGTTTCCTATGTGAACTAGGAAACTTGAGGATTCAAGAATTAAAGTAAACAAATCTATTTTTAAAGATGAACAATACTATTATCACCAAGAATTGTCCACTGGGAAACAAAATATACAAAAGTTAATACCTAATCTTCAACTGTACGCGATTTGACATTTCATTTCATATTTGAACTTCTATTTGCACTATAATATCGGGCTACAAACAATCAATAATTCATTATTGGATGGTTACATTGTACAGAATATGGAAAAAATAAATTGTATAAAAAACTACAAGCCTAAAATAGTACAATGATCGCAGAACAAGTAAGTATTTATATAGATATAGCTATTCCAGTTGATGGAGAAAGATAACTTCCGGGCCTAAGGCATATTATTCAGTTCACCGAATACCCAACGATATTGGTAACTACTCTAAATTCTTCTAAACCTGTCCTGTAATGCAACTTGTTATGCAAAAACTAACATTCCGACAGCCAAAATACTGTAATTCATAAATGCGTTGCTACCTTTAGACAACACCCACGCACTTTTGGAAATATAATTAATTTGCTGGGTCTATTTAGCCGTAAAAATATGTGAATTTCTATAAAGCGATTAATATTTATAAAGTGCCGTTTAGTGATACCATTTCACTCTAAGGTCTCTATGACATTATTGAATACTGTACGAAACAAAATAGTCTATGTATAGTAATTTGCTGAAATTGGCAATACCGGACAAAGTATAACACTTTAAAGTATATATTTTCCAGCAAATAACTTGAGAATTTTCGTCATGGAAAGGGTCCTTTTCAAGGTTCATTGGGCATGCGGATAAAGTGGTCTCGAAGAAGAACTTTACAGCCTTCAAATTGTTTTGCATTGTTATGGTGCTTTTCCATCTGACATAAGAAATTACAGAGTGTCCCTGGACAACTCTCTGATGACCAGTTTTACACAGTCACAGGCTTGAAGTAATCTCACGACAATCCATGTTTAAGAATATTATTTTCACCGACATTGATTGTCATTTTTACACTATTGTGCTTCTAGAGCTACTCTTCGCGCCATGCATCCTTTGTCTTTCTTACTAGCGATTTACGAAGGGCCAGTTTTCAGTCACTACCTACCAAGCAAAAAATACGAATTTACGCACGTGGATTTTCAAGTTGTTGTCGATAACTGTATCAATTGTGAAATAAAACCAAATGCTTAAAACTAAATAAAGTATTATTATCACAATACATTGTCAAAATCTCCGTCGATAAAATCAATAAATACCTAAATATTAATAAATAATAACACCTTGGTTTCGTAGAGCAGCACAAAACTGAACTATCAGCGCCCTGAGAATGATCAAATCAATAAACGGCGCTATAAATATCCCGAATATTATTAATAATTTTCATATTCGAAAAATAAAAAAAAAACATAGATAAGTGTCAGGAATTTTAATGTCATCTTATCAAACTCCAAGTATGCTTTACATATTATTATATTCCAATGAATTGAAATATGGCATTAAATATTACCTCCTATCACTACAATATAACCGATGATGAATATCAAATATATAATTTGCAAGCTAATTAGATAATTTCGTCCTTCAATAGATAATTAGGATTAAGTTTTGATTTAGCGGTAATTAAGATGTATTGCAATCAAGTAATTAATAGGAAGGAACCTAATAAGATAACACTCAATATTATAACTTCAATGTCAAATTATTGAAATATCGGTAGCATTAATTTGATTAATGATTATATTTAATTCAAAACAAGTGAGTTGAACCTAATGTTCAACTCTCCTACACATAATAGTATATACCTACATTAATATTCACTATTTTTTTATCACGCTTGTAACCACAAAATGTGGTTTCATGAAGTAGTGTACAAAATAACTTAAATCCATATTTGAGAAAACAATGCCTACATTTTTCATTTATTGACTTATACTATCACAGCATATCCCACAAAACTCCCTTCTAAAACGTTCGTTCTAAAATTGTAGGAACGTTCTAAAATTGTAAATTTTAGATTCACGGTCTTATTTCAGCGTTATAAAATATCAACTTCGACTAAATGGAATAGAAACGTACCTACCTATTTAGGCCGGAACGTTCGTAAAAAGTTACTGAATCAGACGTATTATGAATAATAATGATATTTTCATAATTATTCAAATTACGTCTAGTTCAGTAAATTTTTAAGAACGTTCCGGCCAATATGGGTACGTCCCTATTCCATTTAGTCTAAGTTGATATTTTATAACGCTATAAGAGCGTAAATTTAAAATCTACAATTTTAGTACGTTCCTATTTTAGTTACAATAGTTACTGAATAGGGGGTATTGGCGGGTTTATTGCTATATGGCAATATCTTCCAACCAAACAAATCAATTTGATGAGGTGTATGATATGTACGAATTTATCTGAATGAAATAATAGAAACGTAAAAATCAAACAAATACAAATAAAAAAAATGAGGGGAGAGGTGAGGAGGGAACAAGGAAATGATAAGGAGACAAATAACAAAAATGAGGGGAGAGGTGAGGAGGGAACAAGGAAACGATAAGGAGACAAATAACAAAAATGAGGGGAGAGGTGAGGAGGGAACAAGGAAATGATAAGGAGACAAATAACAACAATGAGGGGAGAGGTGAGGAGGGAACAAGGAAATGATAAGGAGACAAATAACAAAAATGAGGGGAGAGGTGAGGAGGGAACAAGGAAATGATAAGGAGACAAATAACAAAAATGAGGGGAGAGGTGAGGAGAGAACAAGGAAACGATAAGGAGACAAATAACAAAAATGAGGGGAGAGGTGAGGAGGGAACAAGGAAACGATAAGGAGACAAATAACAAAAATGAGGGGAGAGGTGAGGAGGGAACAAGGAAATGATAAGGAGACAAATAACAAAAATGAGGAGAGAGGTGAGGAGAGAACAAGGAAACGATAAGGAGACAAATAACAAAAATGAGGGGAGAGGTGAGGAGGGAACAAGGAAATGATAAGGAGACAAATAACAAAAATGAGGGGAGAGGTGAGGAGGGAACAAGGAAATGATAAGGAGACAAATAACAAAAATGAGGGGAGAGGTGAGGAGAGAACAAGGAAACGATAAGGAGACAAATAACAAAAATGAGGGGAGAGGTGAGGAGGGAACAAGGAAACGATAAGGAGACAAATAACAAAAATGAGGGGAGAGGTGAGGAGGGAACAAGGAAATGATAAGGAGACAAATAACAAAAATGAGGAGAGAGGTGAGGAGAGAACAAGGAAACGATAAGGAGACAAATAACAAAAATGAGGGGAGAGGTGAGGAGGGAACAAGGAAACGATAAGCAGACAAATAACAAAAATGAGGGGAGAGGTGAGGAGGGAACAAGGAAACGATAAGCAGACAAATAACCCAAATGAGAGGAGAGGTGAGGAGGGAACAAGAAAATGATAAGGAGACAAATAACAAAAATGAGGGGAGAGGTGAGGAGAGAACAAGGAAACGATAAGGAGACAAATAACAAAAATGAGGGGAGACGTGATGAGGGAACAAGGAAATGATAAGGAGACAAATAACAAAAATGAGGGGCGAGGTGAGGAGGGAACAAGGAAACGATAAGGAGACAAATAACAAAAATGAGGGGAGAGGTGAGGAGGGAACAAGGAAATTATAAGGAGACAAATAACAAAAATGAGGGGTGAGGTGAGGAGGGAACAAGGAAAAGATAAGGAGACAAATAATTTTGCATAATTTACAAATATTTTTGTGTTAAATTCTCAAAGGGTAGCATAAAGAGAATGTCCATTGTGAATTGCTTATTGATGCTTTTGTATATCGTTGTTTTAGTTTCCAGTAAATAACTTTATTAAGTATTTGCGTCATGGATGGAGCGGTTTACGTATATACCAACAATATAATAATAACATCAACCATAAAAATACAAATTTTCTCTCTGCGCACCTCACGTGACGTACCTAACTCAAGAAGTTTGCCGCTAACTATACAGCGTTGAATCAAATTTTATTATCTGTTTGCTCTCCAAACTATGAGTTAATTGACTTTGTATTAATTTCATACATATAATTTGACCATACTAGTTTTACATAGACAATATCGTTTTTTCTGTATTATATTAAAATGTTTTCATATTCTGATATTTTAGTCGGTATCAAAAATTTCGATCCAAATGTTTACATTGAAAAGAGCTCCATAAAAATGCATGCAGGAATTTTCAACACTAGGGAAGGAAAGAAAATAGATATTCAATTAGGTAGGTACATATATTTATTATTAACTTATTTTTTCGTTTCATAATGGAGATATATTTTTATTTTGGGAAATCCAACAGCTTGATAATATTACAATATTTTTTTTAGATAGAGTAAGAACATTATATAAAGAAGCCACTTTAGTGGATTCCACAAAATTTAATATATGTAGTGTCATAAAAAAATAAATATATGAATATGTTTTTTTTTGCTAAATTTATTTTTCTTTTCTGTGATTTTGTTTTCAATATGAGTTTTATGTAGGTATGTTTGTTATTAAAATTATAAATAAAAAAATAGTAAGGCATCAACAAAAAGTAGAAAAACAAGATTCTTGGAAAATTTTCGTGATTAATAGTAAATTTTATTCCAATCCATGACTGGAATATACATTAATTTATACAATCCTTAAAATGTTGCACAAATAATATATTTTCCTTGTTCCTTATATTTTTAACTTTTCCTCAAGATATTTTAAGTTTTTGAAAGCTTTTGGTTCAGTAAAATTGATATGTGACGTCATACTTGATAAATTTAACAATATTACATTTAATTTTTATTTTTTATATTGTTTCTCAGGCAACTAACAGGTAGGTACTATGTCAAATATTAATTTAGCACGTACCCAATAACAAGTTGCCACATTCTGGAGACTTATGATATTAATCGTCTCACAAATCCAGACCGAAAACACAATTAAAAAATGTGTCTCAACCGGGAATCGAACCCGGGACCTTCAGATCACTACCTAACCAACTGAGCCACGAAGGCCGGCATGCCATGTTTCCATAATGGGGTTAATAGAGATTTGAGCGCCGTAACACAATAATATTTATCAGACTACAATACCTACATATTTACTTATTTTATAATATCACTACGTACTTGCAGGGCTTTCGACCTGTCATCGACTAGTTTACGTGATCACTTCATGATTTTGAGCAACAATTTTGTTTATTTTTAGTTATCATTTTCAAATAGATGGGTCGGTGGCAGAGCGGTTAGCGCGCTGGGCTAGTAATCCAGTGGTCGCGAGTTCGAATCCTGCCTCCACCGATTTCGTTTACCTAAGCACAAGCATTTATTTGCTTATTTTATGGAACGTAGGAAGATGTATATGTACTTGTTTAACAAGGACATATTCATTTTCATTAAAAAAAAAATGTTTTTATTAAAACTCAACACGCTAATCTTTCCATGTAATAGATCTCCATTTGTTTCATTGTCTTCATTTATACTCCTATCGTCTTGTTAAAAGCATTATCTCAAGTGCATTAAAGAAGATTAAAAAAATGTAAAATACAAACCTGAAACTTTTGGTTCAAAAATCCACAAGAAACCAAAAAACAATGTCACAAAATATAAATTTCATCCAAGTTTTTGAAAATCAAAAACACGAAACACTACACTGAACAACATTGTAAAAAAAACATTAAACAAGTTCAATCACACACAAAAAATACATTGTTTACATCAATTAACGCGCGCATATTTATTTTTGTTTGTCATAAAATAATCATAAACAATTATTTGAGTTAGATTGTGTATTTAAATAAACATCCCTTTGAAAACCCCACAGATAAACATTTTCTAAGAAAATATGTTTTTGTTTAGTCTGGATAAGAACGATGCATTTAAAGAAACGTATTTAACACTTTTAAATACAATTTAGTATTTTTATTCTTAGTAAAAAATGTATCAAAATCACCCGAACAAATCACATAGTCATTTTGACAACACAAAGCGAAACACGCGTGTTCGTAATTCGACCGCGAAAAACAAAAATCGCTATTCTCGCGACGCACACACAACACAATTCGTTGGCGCACAAAACGCATATGAGAAGTGAGAAGCGGTCTCATACAAAACAGAGTACCAAAGCCCGAAGCCGACAGTAGCACGCTAGCAAACGTCAAATTACGTCCGCCTGGCGGCGAGTTTCCAAACTAGTCGACAAGTTAAGTCAAAAGATACCAAAAATACGCGGTAATCCAAAACAGCTCTGTTTAAAACCCGTTTGACATTTTTGTTAAGTGTCTTTATATTGTTCTGTTGTCGGCTTTGATTGGGGAAATTGAAATCTTCACACGGGTGTCATTCGAGTACGGTGGTAAACTCGCGAGGAATCCGGTCCGCTAGACATTTTTTCAATAGTTTTTTTTTTTACTTTCTGCGGTTTTGATCCGATATCGAGTTTTATGTAGGTATTGTAGGTATATTATTATCGTGATGGCTGTTGCGTAGTATTTAACGGCATTGCGCTTAAATTAGGACAATAATTATATCGTGTGATGCAATGAATCCTTCTTTTATCGTCTAGATTTGTGAATTATTTATCTATCAATAAGTGGTATGGAGCGGTATCGCGGTTTTGCTATAAAGTAAATACCTAGTGGACTTTTTTTTGAGTAGATAAATAATCTTATAGAAAATAGTGCATTCACTGCCTTTTGAGATAAATAAGATGATAATACGGAATGGACTATATGGTTATTCTCCTTTTTTTTCTTCTTCACGGGATTCATCACCTACACAATAGTTTATACGGTGCCACTATTTTTACGACCGGAATTGGGGGGAAAAGCGTTTTCCCGCCAAAAAGTGTCTATTTACACGAAAAATTTTCTGACGTCTTCTATGTTTTTAGGTCATTTATAACCATAGAAAGCGCAGATAAATCAAAATACAAAAATATTTACCTTTGTCATTTTTTCAATGGTCATAAATGCATCATGGAAACCAACTTGAAGAAAAAATAAATAATATTGGCATCTTATTACATTTACTTAATTTTATAAATCATTTTTTCATCGAGATCTACAATTATAACAAAGTATAAACAAAGGTAAATATTTTTATAACTTGATTTATCTACGTTTTCTGTGGTTATTTTTGGTTTTCGACGAGTGTCTCGGGACAGTAAAACCAATGGCTACCATAGAAAAAATACATTTCATTAAAATCCATAGATGTCATAGCTAGATCCCTAGAAAGTGCACATACTTCAAAAGTTCTGACAGCCAGTGAATGATAATACTAAAACATCGTTGATGTATGTATAAATGTAGGTATTTCTATAATACGAGTTGTTTTTTGTTTATTTTTTTTAATAAAAAAACTATTATGTACATCAAACTTTTGTAAATAAATATAAATGAAGTGTTTAAATATATTTTGAAAAGAATATTAGCCGTTTTACATAATCATTTATATTAAAATTATGTTGATTATGTAGGTTAATTACAATTTCAGTGATTTTATATCAAAAACTGTTTATTTTATTGAAATCAGACTTTCACCAATATTTTCTTCATTAACTTGATAATAGTATAATTAACTTGATAATAGTATAGGCTATATAATATTATGAAAATATATCTTGAGGCAGCGCAAAAATAAGATCAGGTACGACGAACAGACCTTTCCTTGGGCAGCCCATTCCTTTCAATGGCATTTATATATGGAGGCCGCAACCTCCTCTTGACGCAAACATTTTCGTTTATCTATAAATTTAAATTGCTATAATATCATCTTAATACCTTGATGATATAATATAATTATAGTAAGACGGAAGTACCCAACAACAGAGGCACGAAGAAGAATTATTATAGTAACAATAAGCCCGCCAGTGTACAATTATATTTGTTTATATTATGTACAAGAAGATGTATAAATAAATAAATAAATAACTGGAAAACTTACAAGTAGTTTAATTAATTTATATTGAATTTTCAGCAGCGACTACTTTAAAATAATAAAGTTTTTGTCATAGAAAAATATAATATAGTGATTAAAATCTCTTTTCTATGATAGTGATCAATCAAATATAGCAAGAGATCAGAAATATGGATAAAGGGTGGAATATCCCAAATTGAAACATCAATTTACTGAATAACTTATTTTGAAAACTATCAGTTAGATATTTTACAATAAATTTATGTACACAATAAATGTACAATGGGAGGTTTATTGCTTGTTGGCGATATCTTCCATCCAACCATATTCATTTGTTGAAGTAATTAATGTGTATGGTATGTAACCTGCTGCTTAAATGGATAAAAATGTTGTGAAGTAAGAAGTATTGTGCACTGCACTGGGATACTGAGTCTTTTGGTATCTGAATAAACAGACAATCCGTGTTCTGAGAAGAAGTAAAATTGATTTTGAAGATAGATTGTTTATACATATTTACATTAAATTTACTTTGTTTAGTGTTTACACTTTTTATTTTGTGACAATTGTGGATGCACAGATACTGCCATATAAAATATACTTATAGCAAATTATTCTTATAATTTGTTTCTAATGAAGAATATATTCACTTATGTTACTCAATCACACTTACATTACTGACTAATTTCTAATAGTTTTATTTCTAAATGTCTCATGGCATTAAAATCTTTATGTGATTAATATAATATAAAGATCACTAACCTACATTTTTAAACCATTACCAACCTAGCTTGTGGTGAGCTCTTACAAAAATGGGGCTATATAAATTATCCAATTATTTATATAATTCAAAATATGTACAAAATGTTTAACTAACTACCCAAAAATATATTTGCAAAATTTACATGAGGTAACGAAATGGACGAAAAATGTTTTATAATCAGCTCTAGGCTTATGTACTTAATACCTATGATATAAATTTGAAGTCGATCAGACTTATAGTTTGGGTTCTAGAGAGGACACAAAAAGGATACGCCGTACATATAAAAACATCTTGACGAAACTCAAACTGTATACTCTCTGTAGTTTCTGGCAAATCGCCGTGGAGGGGTCTGTATATGTACCTAACAACCGAAACGACACAAATTTGCGGTATGCGCACCCTCTATTTTGGTTCTACTAGTTTGCCGGTGATTATACATGACACCCATTGAGAAATTGATGTAAAAAATATGCTTAAAAATTGTGAAATCATGACTCTCTACTATTCTATAGTCATCATTCGTCCTTTTCCTCATGACTGAGGATAGCGGCTGCAGTCCGTTGCCACACGTATGGCCACGTATGTTTTGTGCTGAACGCAGAGCACCAGTCACCGAAGACCCCATTGTGGACTTAACCAAATCACTCCATCTGGTCGGTGAGCAACCACGAGATCTCCGTCCCTCCACGCTGCCCATCAATACAAGCCTCTCGAGGCAGTCAGGTTCCCTTCTGGCAATGTGTTCAAATAATTGAAGGATACGTCTGTAGAAATACATAAAAAATAAATACATCTTGATACGTCGATAGACGATTCCTCGATCTTCAGCTCGTCTAGAATTGACACATTCGTTCTTCTGGCTGTAGTATAGTGATTCTATAGCAGTGGAGAGTAAAAAACATTTCAGTGAAAATGTAATTCTGTGGTGTATTAGCCAATGAATAAACAAAAGTTGAATCTCACTTTGTTTATTACAATAAATAAGACAATTACAATAATTAATATATAAGTATACTATTTCAATAATTAGCATGAATAATATATTTTATCAAGTAGGTAAACAATCGACACAGTGTATCATATCGTTTGTGATAAAGCAATACCTCGTAACCCACTCACCAAAGATTTTACAGGAGAGACAAAAAACTTACATTTATACATTTTTGTGTTGTATTTTGTATAATTATGTTTTTTATATATTTGAAATAAATCTTTTAATGTGAAAAGAAGAAAGCATGGATGGCATTAATAGCCGCGAAAGGATCGAATAATGAAGAAAGAGCAAAAGAGAATTATAAAGTATGCAAAAAGGTAGTCAAAGACACAGTAAAAAGGGAAAAAGATGGTATAAAAGAGAAAGAAAGCCTGAAAATAGCCAACGACTTTCATGGAAACATGAAAATGTTCTGGAAAGGCGTAGCGAAAAGAAAAAATGGAACTGTGAAAGCTTCGAAAGGAATAAATGATAAAGATGGAAAAATAACTATGGACGAAGACGGCGTGAAAGAACGATGGAAAGAATATTTCAAGGAACTGTATGATAGCGGAGTAAGTGGGGACGTGAGTCAGAGAACATGGCAAGTAAGCGAAAGTGATAAGGATGAAATAACGCAAGAAGAAGTATTTGAAGCAGTAAAGTAAAACACGCGAAAGCGGGGAAAGCTGCCGGATATGACAGTGCATCAGCTGAACTTATAAAATATGGCGGCGAACAGACGTTGGAGTGGTGTCTCTCTCTTTTCAACAAATGTTGGGAAGAAGGACACACTCCCTCAGACTGGAGAAATGCAGTCGTGGTACCTTTGTATAAAGGTAAAGGATCGAAGCTCGACTGCAAAAACTATAGAGCCATAAGTTTATTAAGCTCAGTTGGTAAGATGTATGCAAGGATCCTGGATCAAAGAGTGCGAAAGATTACAGAAAGCAAGATATGGGATGTCCAAGGTGCGTTTGTGGGCGGCAGAGGATGTATAGACCAAAATTTTTTTTCTGCGCACGGTCACAGAAAAGGTTCTGGATAAAAATCAGAAAATTTTCTGTGCCTTCATAGACCTAGAAAAGGCGTATGATAAAGTTGTTAGAGAAAAATTATGGGATATACTAGCAGTGTATGGAGTGAAGAGCAAGCTGATACGCGCAATCGCGTCATTATATGAGAACAGCGAAGCATGTGTTCGTGTCAACGACACAGTGACAACGTGGTTCTCTATAAATAATGGCGTTAAACAAGGGTGCGTGCTATCTCCATGGCTCTTTAACTTGTACATTGATTTCTGCATAAGAGCCCTTAAGGATGAAAGCAAGGGTCTGAAATTGAGTACTGTAATGGTGCGAGATTTGATGTATGCAGACGATAAAGTTCTATTAGCAGAAAGTATGGAAGAGTTACAGTATCTTGTAAGTCAGGTATATGAAGGATGTATAGAGAATGGACTTAGGATGAATGCCAGCAAATCAAAGACAAAGCAGAACAGCGTGTAAAATAAGAGTAGAGAACGAATGGCTCGAGCAAGTCGACGAATATGTGTACTTGGGAAGCATATTTCAACGGAAGGGACGACTCGATAAAGAGATCGAAAGAAGAGTTATGGCAGAAAACAGAGTGAATGGAGCACTAAGACCAATTATGAATGATCGCAACATATCAAAGGATGCCAAAGTTGCCATTCATAACGCCGTCGTAGTGCCAACCTTGACGTATGCAATTGAAACCTGGACATGGCAGAAGACGCATGAAAGTAGAATAAATGCAGTTGAAATGAGATCGTTAAGAAGGATTTGTAATAGAACGATGTATGACCGGGTAAGAAATGAGGACATAAGGAAAGAATGTAAGATGAAGAAAGATGTCATTACTAGAATGAAAGTGAACACATTGAGATGGTTTGGTCACATGGGGAGAATGAATGAGGAGCGCCTGACGAAGAAAATATACAGAGCGGAAAGGAATGGAATGAGAGGTCGGGGACGCCCAAGAAAGGGATGGCATGACCATGTGAACGAAATTTTGAAAGACGGAAATGTTAGAAGTGTGAGCAATAGACGAGCATGTATGAGACGATGCATGAATGTGGACAAAGCGAGGGATGCGTGCCAGGATAGAAAAATGTGGCGTTCGGTTCTCTCTGCCTACCCCGCAAGGGATATGGCGTGATGGTATGTATGTATGTATCTTTTAATCATAGGGTATCTAAATTTATGTGAAATATAATATTTTTTTTATGTGGGATATTGGGTATTGCTTCCCCAAAAATAACAAAATTGTGGCTTACGAGTAATTACTTTTAACAAATTTATGGATTGAAAATCCTAGTGCTACAATAAAGTCACATGTTTTACAAGTATTATGTGCAATAATAATAAATTATTAATTCATTTAAAAAAACAATAGAATCCATTACATATTGGCTATTTTCCTTTTGCACGTAGCTTTCTTTATCCAATCACAAAATTCACCTAATGATAATGTCGATAAAGACATAAACTTGCACACTGGAACATTTTCTTTATCTACATTTAAATGATGGGCAAAAAATTCATGGCTGGATTTTTTTTGCTTGGAATTTTGTTTTTTATAATATAGCATATACAAAGTGAAATATAGAGAAAAAAAGATATATATGTAACTCAGAGAAGAAAACAATAAAAGACACATTATAGAAAAAATCTGTTTATTAACACTAGAGTACTCGGCCCTTCAAGTACTCCTTGAGTGCTCGCACGGAGCACATGTGTCACCCATTACAATTAGCAATTTTTGATATTTTATTTAATGGAAATAAGAAAAACAAGTCCATGGGGTTTAAAAGATCTGAAAATGAATACTGCCTTTATGTAAAATCAACAGACAACGGTTACATATACTTACCAGTATTTGTTGACGATTTGTTGATATCAGGTACTGAAGAGGAAGAGGTGTCATATGTAAAAATAGTCTAAATAGTAATTTTAAAATTAAAGACCTTGGTCCTGCATGTAATTACTTGGGCATGACTATTCACCAAGATATGGTTAAGAACCAAATTAAGTTAAATCAAACTGCCTATCTCACAAACATATTAAGAAAATATAATATGCAAGATTGTAAATCTATGTCAACTCCGTTAGGTGCTAACTTTGATCATAGTAGCTTAAAAGGAAAATCTTCTGAGAGCCCAGAGTTAGAAAGTAATTGTAGAAGTTTAATTGGTGCTATGCATGTATGCCATGTTATGCACAAGACTAGATCTCGGTATTTGTTTGAGTATACTAAGTCGCTATCAATCTTGTGCTAGCAAAGAACTATGGTCTGCCTTAAAAAGAGTCCTACGTTATATAAAGGGAATTGTAAATTTAAGTTTAGTGTTTGCATTAGACAATGAAAATATTATTGTGGGCTATGTAGACTCAGATTGGGCAGGATATAAAGTCGATCGTAAGTCAACTGCTGGCTATGTTTTCATAGTGCTAGGATGCACAGTTTCATGGATGTCAAGAAAGCAAGCAGCGGTTGCCTTATCATCGACTGAAGCAGAATATGTAGCAATAAATTTAGCTGTAAGTGAAGCTTGTTGGTGGCAAAATTTGATTCATGATTTCAGAGTGTATGATGAAAAGGTAAAAATAATAATTTTTGAAGATAATCAAAGTGCGATCAAGATATACAAAAGTCCATCTCATCATACAAAGCTGAAACATTTAGATATTAAATAACATTTTGTAAAAAATAAAATTATTAATAATGGTATTAACATTGCGTATATTCCAACTAATGAACAAATAAGTGATATGTTAACTAAACCTCTTGCGAGAAAGATATTTGTGTACTCAGGGATGGATTAGGATTAGAATGAAAACAACAATTTTTTTAATGTAAAAAAATATTTTTTTTAGACATGGTATTCATTGAAGAGGGGTATTGTTAAAAAGTGGCAATGAACACTAGTTTTAAAAAATGTTTTAGCGTAGATAAACTGCTCCCTGTCTACTTATCTCTGTGTGCCTAACTCTGTTCAATTTTGTTCAATGGTGTAAGACATATGTAAAGTTACTGTAAAGGATTTCCACATAAATAAATACATACAAGATTAAATATATATATAATATATAAATAAATTATGTATATAAATGATATATATATATAAATGTCTTTTAATATATATAAATGATATTACAACAATTTTCATTGTAAATTTTTAACAGACGTTCATCTGCATCAGACTTCAACCAACTTTTCGTATACATTGATAAAATGGCTGGGAAAGATAACCACTCTACTGTAAATAGTTTCGAATGTGATGAATGTAGATGTCGATATAAACATGAAAAAAATTTAAACGCGCATAGAAGAAATATTCATGGTATAACCACTGCTTGTAAAATAAATCCAGTTACTAAACAGGTAGAATGTAATCTTTGTAAATGTGTTTTTTCTACTAAATCATCGTTATTAAAACACAGAAAAAACGTACATAATACATCCAAAACCCGCAATTGTAGAATAAAGTGCTCAGAATGTTCTAAACATTTAGTTTCCTATAAAAGGTTGAGAGAACATTTTGTAAAAGAACATGAAAAGGAATTTCATATTGAAAAACTGACATTGAAATGCAATGAAGGTAAACTCAGACTTTATTTATTATTTAAATTGATAATACATTACATATTCTTAGAGAAATTGTAGCATTGAATGTATTTTTGATTACTTGACAAAATTGTTAATTTTTAGATTTTCTAGAGTGGAAGGAAAACTATGAGAGGAAGAATTTTTATTCTTATGTGTTGGATACTTCTTCTAAGAAATGTACATCTAATACAGTCAAATATTACTATCACTGCCATAGATCTAATTCTTATAAAGGGCGAGGAAGTAATCAACGATCTATAAAAAATATAGGAACAAACAAAATTGGAGCAGCTTGCCCATCTACAATTGAAGTGGTGGTTAAAGACGGCACATATTGTGTTACGTTATTTAGCACTCACATAGGACATGAAGCTGAAATTGGCAGAATAACTCTCCAAGCAAACGATAGAGCTAAACTTGCAGGTAATCACCAGAATGCATCTTTTTGATAATGTATTCATTCCTTTATTTTTATCATTGTGCATCAATGAAAGTGGTTTGGGCATGATGAGAGAATGATTGATAAAAGTGACTGTGGCCAACAGGAAGGGTCTCAGAAAATGGATATATGGTTATAGACGAGGAAAATGTCAAGGAAAGATGGAAGGAATACTTTAAAGAGTTATATGAAAGTACGCAGTATGACAGTGTGACGTACGAAAGAGTACCAATAAATGAAATTGAGAATGACAGAAAAAATTTCAATAGAAGAAGTTAGAGAAGCAGTGAAGCATGCACGTACATGAAAGGCTGCGGGATTTGATTGCATACCAACTGAATTTATTAAATATGGTGGCGAAAAGACGATAGAATGGTGTCATTGCCTCTTCAACAAATGTCGGTAGGACATACTTCATCAGATTGGAGGAACGCAGTTATTGTGCCCCTTTTAAGAAAGATTAGAAATTAGATTGCAAAAACTACCGAGCTATCAGTCTGAAGAGTTCAGTTGGAAAACTGTATGCTAGGAGCACAAGGAGCATTTGTTGGAGGTAGAGGATGCACTAACCAAATTATTTACCTTTGAATGGCTACTGAAAAGGTTTTAGCTTAAAACCAGAAGCTTCTCTGTGCCTTTATAGACCCGGAAAAGGCCTACGACAAAGTAGACCGTGAAAAACTTTGGAAGGTTCTATCAGTGTCAGTGTATGGAGCGGAGACCAGGTTAATAAAAGGCAATATCGTCTCTCTATGAAGAAAGCCAAGCCTGTGTGAGGATTGAAAAATCTGACAGGATGGTTCTTCATAAATAAGGGAGTAAAACAAGATTGCGTATAATCACCGTGGCTCTTTAATCTATACATTGACTACTGAGTGAGAGCACTAAAGAATGAGAAAATTGGGCTGAAACTGGAAGGTGTGACTGTATGTGACCTTGTGTATGCAGATGACGAAGTATTAATAGCAGAGTGTGTGAAAGACTTGGAATGTTTGGTTAAAATAGTATTCGATGGATGCATGCAAAATGGACTGAGAATGAATGCAACTAAATCGAAAGTGATGGTTTTTGAGAAGAGCCAAAAACGAACAAAATGCGAGATACGAGTGGAGAATGTAGAATTAGAACAAGTGGATGAGTATTTATATTTAGGAAGTATATTTCAGCGTAATGGAAGACTGGAAAAGGATATTGAAAGAAAGATAACGGCAAGCAACAAAGTGAATGGTCCATTAAGATCTGTAATGAACGACCCTGTTATTTTGAGTCAAGCAAAGCTCGCAGTACACAATGGCATCGTTGTACCGACTCTAATGTATGGTAGTGAGACATGGACATGGCAGAAGACGCATGAAAGTAGAATTAGCGCGGTTGAAATGAGGTCCCTAAGACGAATGTGTGGTAAAAAAATGTATGATAGAATAAGAAATGAGGATATTACATGAAAATGTATGATTCGAAAGAGATATTGTGAGTGAGATGAAAATAAATGTTTTAAGGTGGTTTGGCCACTTAGAAAGAATGAATGATGATCGACTGACGAAAAAAGTATATACGGCTGATAAAAGAGGAACGAAAGGTAGACGTCGACCAAGGAAAAGTTGGCACGATTACATTAACGTTGGCACGACGGGTAGCTGGAGGTGGATAGAGAGCTGTGGAGGTCTCATGAGGAGGCCTATGTCCATTACTGGATGAAGGAGGGCTGACGTAGAATAATACAAGTTAATAACCTATTAATAAATCTATGTTGATGTAAAATGGTATAATTAACAAACACAAAAATAAATATAATTAAACTGTTTAAATTATAAATGAATTTGGTATGGTAAAATAAAAACCAAAGTTTTCAGTTCTACTACTTTAATGACACTGACTAGTTTCGGTCATACAGTGACCATTTTCAAGTAGAACTGAAAACTTTGGTATTTATTTTACCATACCAAATTCATTTATAATTTGAAATGGAGTTCCACCAAGAATTGTCCATAGAAAAGTTAAAAAAAGTAAACTGTTTAAGAAAATTCTTGATTATTCTAATCATTTGATATTCAGGTTTGAAAAAATTTTTGCTCTTCTTTACAGGGCGGTTGGCAGAGGGTGTTACACTTCAAAGAGTGCTTGATGATGTAAGAGATTCTGTTTCCTCTGTAGCAGTTGATAGAATTCAGTTGCTAGAACGGAAGGACCTTCATAATATTAAACGTGATTTTCATATAAATTATGTAACGAGAAAACACGAAAATGATGCAATTAGCGTAAAGCTCTGGGTGAATTCAATGCATGCTCTAGAGGACAAGAATCCAGTGTTGCTCTATAAAGAACAGGGACAAGAGCATTGCATATTTGAAAAAAATGATTTTGTTCTAATAATCATGACTGAATTTCAGTCATATCAATTAAGTAAGTTTGGAGGAAACAAAATATGTATAGATGGTACTCATGGGTTAACGAATTATGGGTTTCAATTATACTCGCTTTTAGTGGTTGACAACTATGGTTCCGGAGTTCCAGTTGCGTTTTGTTTTTCAAACAGAGGAGACACAACACTGTTTAAGGAATTTTTTATGTCTGTTAAGGAGAGAATTGGAGCTGTGAGCACGAACGCATTTATGTCTGATGATTTTCCAGCTTTTTATAATGCTTGGTGTGAAGTAATGGGGCCCGTTCCAAACCGCTTGCTTTGTTCGTGGCACATTCAAAGGAACTGGTTCCAGAACCTAAATAAAATTTCTGTGATGTCTAAAAAATCATTGATTTATAAAACTTTGAAGGTTTTGCAAAAAGAAACAAATATAGAAGTTTTTACAACAGGCTTAGAAAAAACTTTAAAACAGCTGTTGGAAGATGAAGACACTCTGGAATTTGGGAAATATTTCAAAAAAACATATGTTTCAAGAGCTGAAATGTGGGCTTATTGTCATCGTAAATATATTGGAATAAACACCAATATGTATTTGGAGTCCCTGCACAAGAGAATCAAATATCTGTACTTAGAAGGGAAGAAATGCAAACGCTTAGATAAGTCAATAAATGCTCTTCTGGGACTCGTACGTGACAAAACATTTGAAACGATAATAAGACTGTCAAAAAATAAATTATCTGACAAAAGTATTAAGATAAGGGAAAGTCACAAAAGCAGCGGACACATAACAGAGGCAATGGTAAATAAAATTGATGAGGGTAAATGGCTTGTTGCTAGTTCCAGTCTCAGTAACACAAATTATTTAGTAGAGAAATGTACTTCAGAGAGAACATGCCATTATGTAAACTGTAATTTAAAATGTATTCCATGTACCATTTGTATTCATTCATTTAAATGTAGTTGCATAAATAATGTGATTCAGCTAAATATTTGCAAACACATACATGCATGTGCTCGTTTATGTATTCAGAGTAATACTGAAGATGTGCAGCAAATTGACTCAAAACAATGTAAAGATATCATACAACTTTTGCCTTGTGAAAATAAGACAATGCATTCTAATACTTTGAATGAGATAAAGACTAAATGTGATCTTATTGTTGGGTTAAGCCAAAGGGCAAATATTAGTGACAAAAGTACCCAAGTAGTTTTTGATTATTTGAACAAAGCCATTGATGAATTAAATAAGGGCGAAGTAAATTTTAAAAACAGTGAGAATGTGAACACTAAAAAATGCATAGAAAAGCAAGTAAAGTTCACAGCAAAAAAAAAGCATAACAAATCAACTCAAGAAATTCCTTCAGTTGTGGAAGCCCAAATAATACGAAAAAGTTTTATTGTGAATGAGAAAAATGTTCTTAATGTTCACCAGAGTTTTGACCATACATATTTTAAATAATCTTGCAATATTCTGTAATACAATGAGTAACTTATTATTCATCATTATCTAGAAAGACTTTATGAATGGTGTGAATTGAATAAGTTACCGCTTAAAATGTCAAATAATCACTTTCTTCAATATAAAAAATAAGATCACCTTTCAATATTCTATAAACAATATAATATTAACTAGGGTGTCCAGTGTCCAGTGTATCTGACTTGGATGTAATCTTTGATAAGCGACTAACCTTTGTCATGCATATAAATGATAGATGTCGTAAGGCTTTGAAGATTTTGGGCTTTGTTCTGCGAACCTCTAAGAATTTTAAATCTTTGTTAGCTGTAAAACATCTCTATTGTTCTTTAGATCGTAGTCAATTGGAATATAACTCGACAGTTTGGTCACCGCATTAAAATATTCATTCTAATACATTGGAAAATATTCAGCAGAAACTGTTACGTTATATTAATTTCAGGCTTGGCATATCCTTGTATGTGTATGACATTAACTATGATTTCCTTAGAAACTCATTCAGTCTGCCTACTATATGGTTGGATGGAAGATATCGCCAACAAGCAATAAACCTCCCATTGTACATTTATTGTGTACATAAATTTATTGTAAAATATCTAACTGATAGTTTTCAAAATAAGTTATTCAGTAAATTGATGTTTCAATTTGGGATATTCCACCCTTTATCCATATTTCTGATCTCTTGCTATATTTGATTGATCACTATCATAGAAAAGAGATTTTAATCACTATATTATATTTTTCTATGACAAAAACTTTATTATTTTAAAGTAGTCGCTGCTGAAAATTCAATATAAATTAATTAAACTACTTGTAAGTTTTCCAGTTATTTATTTATTTATACATCTTCTTGTACATAATATAAACAAATATAATTGTACACTGGCGGGCTTATTGTTACTATAATAATTCTTCTTCGTGCCTCTGTTGTTGGGTACTTCCGTCTTACTATAATTATATTATATCATCAAGGTATTAAGATGATATTATAGCAATTTAAATTTATAGATAAACGAAAATGTTTGCGTCAAGAGGAGGTTGCGGCCTCCATATATAAATGCCATTGAAAGGAATGGGCTGCCCAAGGAAAGGTCTGTTCGTCGTACCTGATCTTATTTTTGCGCTGCCTCAAGATATATTTTCATAATATTATATAGCCTATACTATTATCAAGTTAATTATACTATTATCAAGTTAATGAAGAAAATATTGGTGAAAGTCTGATTTCAATAAAATAAACAGTTTTTGATATAAAATCACTGAAATTGTAATTAACCTACATAATCAACATAATTTTAATATAAATGATTATGTAAAACGGCTAATATTCTTTTCAAAATATATTTAAACACTTCATTTATATTTATTTACAAAAGTTTGATGTACATAATAGTTTTTTTATTAAAAAAAATAAACAAAAAACAACTCGTATTATAGAAATACATACATTTATACATACATCAACGATGTTTTAGTATTATCATTCACTGGCTGTCAGAACTTTTGAAGTATGTGCACTTTCTAGGGATCTAGCTATGACATCTATGGATTTTAAAGAAATGTATTTTTTCTATGGTAGCCATTGGTTTTACTGTCCCGAGACACTCGTGGTTTTCGTCTATGGTTGAGTCGTGTAAATAGTCGTAGCCTAGTTTATATTATTCTGCAGTAGGTACCTATATTACGGGTGCGGTTGTGTCTATTCTATGATATTTAATTATTTAACGATACGAGTTAAGTGACAGGTATGTTTTATGTGTACGGGTTCCAGGTTCGACGATTTATTATGACGTGTAAACAGGACACGTGCAGGATAGAAAAATGTGGCGTTCGGTTCTCTCTGCCTACCCCGCAAGGGACATGGCGTGATGGTATGTATGTAACCAGGACGCGGGTTCAAATTATTACTAAATATTGTAAGTGAGGGACGGGGAGTCAATTTTTACAATTATTTGACGTTCTGTACCTATATAAAAAATACAACAATACTCGTCAATACTGGCATTAACATGGTGATTTGTAAATACAATTTCGTAATTATTTATAAGCGTATGTTTAACATCAATTTATCAACGAGTTATCATGCAAAAAATAATATAATATTTGAAGACAATAGTCTAATATTCAGTAACAGGCAATAGATATCTGACTACTGCACCAAAGGTGCACTTTTAAATTGCACACATACAGTTTTAAATTGTATATTTAGTCTGGATCGATAGTCTCCAGAATGTGGCAACTTGTTAAATTATTATTTGACATAGTACCTACCTTTTGTATAGATGCCTGAGAAGCAAAATAAAATAAAATGACTATTATTATCATAGAATGTAAATTAAGTAAGTAGGTACATAGATTTTTATTATAATAATACTAGATGTAGTACTCCGTGCAAAGAATGATCGCGCGTTTGACGTTTTGTGGTCTGCCAACCAAGTTGTCAAAAATCCCGCGGATAAAAGTCTCGCTTCGATTAATACAAAATTTGCTAATCACGACATCTAGTAGGTATATTATAATGAAAATCTATGATAAAGTAAAGAAACTTAGAAAGACAGCTTGAGCTCATTAATTTTCTATAGACAACAGTCAATTTTACCTCTTTGATTTCATCTGTCAAAACTTTCAAAATGCTATCACGTTTGGAACTTTGTTTTCAATATTTGTTCGGGAATATAATAGAAATGCACTTAAAATGTGTTTAGTGATTGTTAATCTTTCAAGACGAAATAATGTATACCTACTTGTAGTGTTCTGTAAAATTGAGGTTTATATTATTTTTGTATATTTAATTAGTAAACTTCGTGAAAATGAATTTTTCTTCTGGGTAACGATCATAAGATTGGTTTGCACCATCGATTTGCAATTTTCCATTATTTTCATTTAATTAACAGTTAAATCATGTTTTGAAATGTATCTTTATTTATTATGACTTTAACTGTTTTTTGAAAAATCAAATCAACAGTCAGTATTTACAATATATTTAACAATATTTTTGATGAATTTTAGTTTAACATCTAAAAAATTCAACGGATAAGATGGGAATCCAGCATATTCTGGGGTAGGTACTTGGAATTATCTTTTATTGAGAGATTATTCAAATATTATATTTGTTAACTGTCAAACTGTATACAGACAATACCTACTATAATTTGTCCCCGTTTTTAGTTTCAAGACGATATTGTCAGTATTTGTTGAGTAAATGAGAAAACGATAATGCAGTTGTGATCTTAAAAATCGATTGCAAAATTCTAATACAGAAAGAAAAGTGAAGTTATTAAAAAAGGGATGTAGTAAAATAAAGAACAGCTATGGTATAAATATATGTAAAAATTGTAAATAAATATTTTATGATTTATTTAAATAGAGCTATATATTACAATACATAGCCTTATCTATAGTATCGTTAAAACAATTATTTCTCTTTTATATCCATCGGCATGCTTTCATATAATTTAAGTCCATTACTCATTAGAGAATTCTGCGTTGAGAATTTCGTTTGTGTGTTTCTCTGTTTCTTGTGTCATAGAGTTTTATTTTTTGATATAACTTATTTTGGTTTTCAGAATTTTTTGTATCATGTCATAAAGCATTTTATGCATAAAAATTAAATCATAAAAGTATATTTTTGTTTGACAGACAATAGGTTTACATAATTTATCATTTTATGTTCTAACTATGACGTAGTTTAATGCATCCTACGTAATTAAACATGTAACAATTATATTGTTTATGATTAGGAAGTACGTACAAGTCATTTAATTATTAACAACTATCTATTGTATTTGCCAAATGAATGTCGTGAGTCGTGACAAAGCTACTGCGTTAGTCATAAGTTAAGGTAAAAGTTTCTTAATATCAAGTTAGTTAATATGGTTGGTGATTAGTTATTAGGTGGACACCTGTATTATACGTAAATCACTGACTACTATAAACAATAAATGATTGTTGTTTATTATACTCTCGCCTTTCAAAACAACCTTCGCTAAGGATAAGGAAGAAATAGTATGGTAAATACTCAATAGATACCATTACTAGTACGGTTCTAAGTCGTGAACCTACATAATATTGGTCTTGATTGTATTCTTGTTTCTAGTGCTTAGTGTTCCATAATAGGTACATCAAATTAACACAATATCACTTAAATTAAATATTACAATTTTATTGAATTTATTACCTCATTAGTCGAAGCCTGTTCAGAGGTAATACCTACTATCAACAATTACTCAATACATTTTACATAGAGAACGGACTGAGGATGAATGCCAGCAAATCAAAGGTGAAAATTGAAAAGAGTGAAAATAGAACAGAATGCCAAATAAAAGTAGTAAACGAATGGCTCGAGCAATGGACGGATTGATAAGGAGATCGAAAGAAGAGTTATGGCAGAAAACTGAGTGAATGGAGCACTTAGACCAGTTATGAATGATTGCAACATATCAAAGGATGCTAAAGTTGCCATTCATAAATATATAATAGTGCCAACCTTGACGTATGCAAGTGAAACCTGGACATAGCAGAAGTCGCACGAAAGCAGAATAAATGCAGTTAAGAGATCGCTAAGAAGAATCTGTAATAGAACGATGTATGACAGGGTCAGAAATGAGGACATATGGAAAGAATGTAAGATAAAAAAATATGTCATTAATTGAATGAAAGTGAAGACATTAAGATGGTTTGGCCACATGGGGAGAATGAATGAGGAACGCCTGACGAAGAAAATATACATTGCGGACAGAATGAGAGGTAGGGGCCGCCCAAGGAAGGGATGGCACGTCCATGTGAACGGTATTTTGAAGGACGGAAATGTTAGAAACATGAACAACAGACGAACATGTATAAGACGATGTATGAATACCCTCGACGCTGTCCAAAGGCGTGCTATACGTCTGATTGATGATCCATCACTGACTGATGGATTGCAATCAACAGAACACAGACGCAGAGTCGGTATTTTAAGTTTATTCTATAGATACTACCACGGGAATTGCTCAGAAGAACTTGCATCTTTGGTCCTTCCTCCACCCACTCGCAACAGAGTCACTCGCTTTACTCAATCGCAGCACCCATTCACAGTGGACCTTCAACATATACGAACAAGTCGCTTCTCGAACTCCTTTATTAATACATCAGCCCGACTGTGGAACGATCTTCCGAATTCTGTGTTTCCACCTTCGTACAACCCGGGTCTTTTTAAAATCCGAATCAATAAACTCTTTTCTAGACTGCAAACCCCTCCCAACGCTACGTAGTGCGCTTCTTCGGAAGAGCAAAATGGACCCAAATCCTAATAGCTGGTGTCCCCTACGTAGACATGTTAAAAAAAAAATGAATGTCGACGAGACTATGAATCTGTGTCGACGAGACTATGAATAGAAATAAGTGGCGTTCGGTTCTCTCTGCCTACCCCGTGAGGGACATTTTGTGATGGTATATATATTCTCTCGAGGTATAAAAATATAAAGAGTACACAATTACGAGTATATTTGTATGGGTGAAGGTAATATCGCTGTCGTCAAGCCAGAAGGGCGTACATACGAAATGACTACTTTACAGGATTAACAAAAAAATATTTATTTCTGTAACGGTTCAATCTATCCATTTAGAGAATTTTTTTGGAAAATTTTGCAAAAATGAAGCTTCATCGAGGAGTATTACCTGTTGGCGCAGATGACAGATACTTCCTTTTTGTACCTATCCTCATCTTCCTGACATACCTAAAATCACCATACCTACATCCATACCTGAACGTGGCAACAACAATCTCGCCTCTGTTCGCGCGCGGGCCAACCACGTTCACCAGTCTCTCGAGAATACGCGTCTTTGAACCATCTCGTGTTACACAAGCGCCGTGCGCCATACATATAAAAACATTAAATTACGTTCGCGGCTTTCGCACGTATATTACAGACAAAATTGTGAACATAGTTTTATTGAATCAGTGACGAGAAGGAAGGACAAACGCGACAGAGGAAAAGAAGAAACCAGCTGGCACAGTAAGTCCACTCCTTTTCATTTTCCGTCTAGTCCAATCTGTTCTTTGCCGATATCGCACATACATATTTTGGTCCTTTCGAGCGGATCAGTAATTCGCAATTACTGACTGTATAAATTGAAGTAATTAGTTCGTGATTTCACACAATTATTTTCATTTATATTTATGTTCACAATAGTTGTCTTAAAATAGATTATTTATATAAAAATAATCATCTTTTATGCGTTTCTACGTATATATTATACGTAGATTATATCTAAATATATTTTTCTGTATACCTACAATATATTGTAATTTTGTAAATTTAAATATAAAATGTCCGACAAAAAGTTATTGTCGTTACAAGCTAAACGCGATCGAATTATATCGCGATTACAAATAACATATGATTTATTAAAAGATAACTCTAAAAAAGATATATTTTTATCGCGTTGTACCAAATTGTTGGATTGGTATAATGAATTCGAATCATTGCAAGAAGATATACATGAGATACTTTTATCTTTAGAAAATAAACATAATGAAATTAGTCAGTTAAATGCCATATCCACGCAAACTGATCAATTATATTTTGAAATCCTATGTAAACAAAAATCCTTTCAGTCAGATATATGTGAAACATCCAAAGTTACAAAAACACATAATAATAATAATAATATAAGACCGCCGATTATTAATCTACCTACATTTAACGGTATCGATATTAAGTCTTGGTCATATTTCTATTCTATGTTTAAAAGTGTTATCCACGATGTACCTACATACTCAAATATCGAAAAGTTTCACTACCTATTGTCTGTGGTATCTGGGCCGGCGCTAGGTATTATTAAATCTTTGCCTTTAATAGATGAAAATTATCACATCGCGTGGGACATATTAGTAAATCAGTATCAAAATTCGCGAATATTATTTGCTCATTATGTCGACGAGATTCTGAATATTCGCACTCTGCAATCTGAATCCGCTTTCGGAATTTCTAAAATTTTAAATACTTTTCAAGAGAATATTCAAGCTCTGGAAAGTATGAAAATTGAAAATTTATTTGATAAGTTTATCGCGCACATGGTGATAAAGAATTTAGACGTAACCACTCGTCGCACTATTGAGTCGAAGCTCAAAATTGAAGAAATTCCTAGTTCAGAAACTGTCTATTCTTTTCTTAGAAATCATTGTCGCACTCTAGAAATTGTAACGCCAAATGTTAGTAAAGAGAAAAAAGGTCATATTAAAACATTATTATCATCAAACAATCCCCATTTTTCAAAATGCCCTTTGTGTAGTGGAGCACATTTTCTATATAAGTGTGCTCAATTTATGGAAATGTCTCCGTATCAACGCAAAGAAAAAATACAGAGTCTTAATCGTTGTACTAATTGTTTCAAACAACATGCTTATAAAAACTGCAATTCAAAATATACATGTCGAACATGTAGTAAACGCCATCATACTTTATTACATTTTGAATTTACGCCCTCTAATGATTCGACGCATCAAGGCACCGGCGCGGGCGTCAGTGCGCCGGCTACGGCCCTGAACGCTAGAGCCGCCGACCGTAATATGTACTCGTGTCGAGCCAATTCAGTTTTATTAGGGACGGCGCAGATCCAAATAAAAAATAATAATAATATTTTTGAATGTATACGCGTTGTTATCGATAGCGGTTCCCAAGTTTCTGTGATTACATTGGAATGTGTACGACGTTTAAAATTAAAAATTAACAAATGCAACATACCTCTAAACGGTTTAGGAAATTCAATAATAAATAATTGTTTAGGTATAACAACCTGTTTTATTAAACCGAAAAATAAAACAGGACCAATGCTCAAATGCACCGCTATTGTGATAAACGAAATTACGTCACATCTTCCTGCATGTAACCTTTCTTCGAAAATAATATCACAATTTCAAAATTTATATTTAGCCGATGAGTTTTATCACAAACCAGGTCCAATCGATATGTTATTAGGCGCTGATATGTACCTAGATATAATAAATAGTAATAATCACGAAATTATTCGTGGCACCCCTGGTGCAATCAATAGTATATTTGGTTACATAATAACGGGACGAATTGAAATGAAACAACATGAAATTTCTTCTTCATTTTTAATTGAAACAAATACCTCTTTATGTGACATGATAAAACAATTTTGGGAAGTCGAAGAAACACCTTCGTATTCGAATTTAAATACGGATGATAATTTAGCTGAAAGCATTTTTGCGTCAAAACATTATCGCGAGAATGACGGGCGATATGTAGTACCGATGTTATTGAAAACAGAAAATATACCTATCAACAATTCCTTTCAACTCGCAGACACACGATTAAGGAAATTACAATTTCGTTTTCAAAAAAATCAAGATTTAGGAAATACCTACGGAAATTTTATACAGGAATATGAAAGTTTAGGACACATGAAACGCGTTCCTATTAATTCTGAATCTTTTTTCTTGCCCCATCACTGCGTTTTTAATCCTTCTAGCGATACGACGAAGGTCAGGGTAGTTTTCGATGGATCAAGTAAAACCGAACCTGATAATATTTGTCTGAATGACTTGCTTCTTAGTGGTCCAAAACTGCAAACAGAAATTCCGTGCATGATGTTAAATTTTCGATTTCATAAATATGTTTTCACTGCAGATATTTGTAAAATGTATCGACAAATATTAATATTACCATCCGACCGTAAATTTCAACATATTCTTTGGAGACAATCTCCTGATAGCCCACTCATTGATTTCGAGTTACAAACCATCACATATGGATTGTCGAGTTCCCCTTTCTTAGCAATCCGAACTTTACGACAACTGGCCATGGATGAAAATTCAAAATATCCGGAGGCTGCACGGGCACTTGTGGAAGACTTTTACGTCGACGACTTAGCCACAGGCGCTGAAACCCTCGAGTCGGCCTGTCAACTTAAAAATGATATAACTGCACTGTTAAAACTTGGACAATTAGAGCTAAGTAAATGGCAGTCAAATTCGCCTTCACTATTGAAGCAAGATTTTATCGGAACTTCTGAATCAAGATCGTTTGATAATACTGAAACCGACAAAATTGTTAAGTTATTAGGCATTCAGTGGCTCCCCCAAACTGATAACTTTACCTATGATATAAAAATTATACCTACTGAGAGCTGTACAAAAAGAAATATTTTGTCAATTGTGGCTCGACTGTATGATCCATTGGGCTGGATTACCCCTGTACTCTTTTTCGCAAAGTGCTTGATGCAAGAGTTGTGGAAACTGAGGGCCGATTGGGACGATCCTGTTCCATCCGATATTCAGAATAGGTGGGATACATTTGTTGGCCAACTGTCACTTCTTCGTACCTTAAAAATACCTAGATATTATAATACATTAAGCACCAGTCGCTTGATCCTCGTAGGATTTTGCGACGCGTCACAACTAGGTTACGCGGCCGTCGCTTACTTAGTAAATTTAAATACAAATACTACTCATCTTATGATGGGAAAATCGAAGGTAGCCCCCTTAAAAACACTGTCTATTCCACGATTAGAATTGTGCGGTGCTGTCCTTCTAACCAAACTTATTAAATACATTATGTCATCCGTTAAATTTTCTCAACAGATAGAAAACGTTTTTCTTTTTACGGATTCGACTATTGTGCTAGCGTGGATTAAAACTCCGCCATATTCATTAAAAACATTTGTCGCAAACAGGGTTGTCCAAATTCTGGACAATGTACCCACTGCTATTTGGAAACATGTTATCTCGGAAGAAAATTGCGCCGATTGCGGATCTAGAGGCCTTCTTCCAAAAGACATTGTTTCACACCCCTTGTGGTTTTCAGGACCTTCTTGGCTTCATAAGCACAAGAATGACTGGCCGTGTTCAGTCAATATCGAACTTGAAAATATACCTGATATTAAATCAGTAAATACGAAAACTTTGATATCTCAATTAGTACCGAATTCTATTTTATGCAAATATTCGTCTTTAAATAAATTACAACGCGTTATTGCTTGGATATTACGATTCGTTAATCGATGTAGAAAATTCAATATAATTAAGCAAAATCAATTATCTCTTACTACATTCGAATTAAATGCTGCACTTACAAAAATTATCTGTATTGAGCAAGATACATATTTTCTTGATGAAATAAATAAATTAAAAAACGGAATCCCATGCTCACGTCATATTCAAATTTTAAAGCCATTTTTGGATTCATGCGGAATCCTCAGGGTGGGCGGAAGATTACAATATTCAAAATTACCATATGATAGTAAATTTCCTATTTTACTTCCGAAAACATGTCATTTAGCATATCTCATAATAGATTACTATCATAAAATATATCTTCACGCCGGACCGCGAAGTCTTCAATCCATGATATCGCGAAAATATTGGATCTTGGGAGCACGAAACAAAATTCGTTCTCAACTTTCTAAATGTATTATATGCCATAAATTAAAAGCGACTGCGTTTCCCCCACTCATGGGTGACCTACCACCCAGTCGTGTCCAGCAAAGTCGTCCTTTTGCAAAAGTAGGTGTCGATTTTGGGGGTCCTTTCCTTTTGAAAGACCATAAGCGACGCGGAGCGAAATCTTCAAAAGCGTATTTATGTTTATTTGTTTGTTTATCCACCAAGGCATTACATTTAGAAGTAGTATCTGACTTATCGTCTGAAGCATTTTTAGCGGCACTCAATAGATTCACAGACCGCCGTGGTTTGTGTTCGGAAATTATTAGTGACAATGGTACGAATTTCGTTGGTGCGAATCGTCACTTGAAGGATGTACATAAGTTTTTCACAACCTCACCACAGCGTGAGAAAATTTATGATACGCTTTCAGAACGGGGTATCATTTGGTCTTTTTCTCCTCCATCATCACCACATTTTGGAGGTATTTTCGAAGCAGGAATAAAATCTGTAAAATATCATTTAAAACGGGTCATGGGTGAAATTCAATTAACTTACGAGGAATTCGCTACGCTGTTGACTAGAATCGAAGCTATTCTTAATTCCAGACCTTTATGTCAAATAAGTACTGACCCTGAGGAGGTCGATGCACTTACCCCAGGTCACTTCCTGATTGGTGGGAATTTAATGTCTGTCCCAGATTATGATTGGTCTGAATCTCCTTCAAATAGGCTTAGTCGTTGGCAACATCTCCAGAAGATGTCTCAACACTTCTGGAAACGCTGGCACAACGAATACCTCAATACCTTACAACAGAGATCAAAATGGTCAAGGTCTACTCCAAACCTTAAAGTAGGACAGTTAGTACTTATAAAGGATGAACGTCTTCCTCCTTTAAAATGGGTTTTAGGAAGAATAACACATGTCCATCCTGGAAAGGATAACGTCGTTAGGGTTGCTACTGTTAAAACCCAAAGCGGTACTTTTGTTCGTCCTGCATTAAAATTATGTCCATTACCGATCGAATAGGTAAACATAATGTATTTTTATTTATTTATTTTTTTTTTAATTTTATACGACCAGTTAGCGTCTTTATTTTCTTTGTTTACCATGTTGCGCCTTCGCTTTATTTAATTTTATTTTTATTTTTCTTTGTAAGACCATGTTGCGTCTTCGCTTTATTATTTTTTTTTACCATGTTGCGTCTTCACTTTATTTGTGTTTTAAGACCTAGTTGCTTCTTCATATGTAATTTGTATTATTGAATAAAAATTTGTTTTGTGTACTTATATATAAATATACTCATATTATGTATACAGACAACTTACGTGAACATGAATATAGGATAAAATATTGTGTTTGCTTTTCTTTTCTTTTTCACTTTTAATTTGCAGACCAAATTAGGTGGGCGGTATGTTGGCGCAGATGACAGATACTTCCTTTTTGTACCTATCCTCATCTTCCTGACATACCTAAAATCACCATACCTACATCCATACCTGAACGTGGCAACAACAATCTCGCCTCTGTTCGCGCGCGGGCCAACCACGTTCACCAGTCTCTCGAGAATACGCGTCTTTGAACCATCTCGTGTTACACAAGCGCCGTGCGCCATACATATAAAAACATTAAATTACGTTCGCGGCTTTCGCACGTATATTACAGACAAAATTGTGAACATAGTTTTATTGAATCAGTGACGAGAAGGAAGGACAAACGCGACAGAGGAAAAGAAGAAACCAGCTGGCACAGTAAGTCCACTCCTTTTCATTTTCCGTCTAGTCCAATCTGTTCTTTGCCGATATCGCACATACATTACCTAAATTTCAATAACTAGTGAATTTCTTATATATTTTACACATACCTACCTACGCCCCTCTGGCTCGCTGATGTTTCTAGATGTAGACTCGATTTTGTATAGAAAATTCATAATTATTGTGGGACGTAAAAACAAATTTTCTTAAATCTTCGAATCATAGAGAAAAATATATATGTAGCTTAATATTTATATTTATTTTTGACGTATATGCACGTTTTGATAGCAAAATTGAGACAATTGGGCTTCTTCTTAAGCTTCTGCCATTTTTAATGTTTGTAGATACGCCCTTCTGGCTTGGCAGGTTTCTATGGCATCATCAATTTTTTTGAAAGCAGGTCGTATCATATTATTTTCTTTTTTCAATGGTCTCCCTGACCTTTTTTTTAAGTATTTATTTTTTTATTTACATGACGTTATATATCTGTCTGCAAGTGTCAAACTGAATAAGCATCGAGAGCTGTGATTCCAAGACTAGGTATATAACAAAGACCTTATATACTAATTATAAGGTCTTTGGTATATACCTATAAATAATTAAAGATTCTATGCAAATTAAATCATGCACCTTTTGTTAGTAAAGTACTTACCTCTCTCTCTCTCTTCCTTAGCTTGTATCCCACATGGTGGTGGGGTCAGCTCTCCTCACTGCGCTCCTCCACTTCGCCCTATCCTGAGCATCGTCCTCAGAGACATCACATTCCTGCATGTTCTCAGCAGGAAAGTACTTACCTATTAATAAAATATTGAAAATTCAAGACATGCAAATTTAGTACCTAACCTAGATAAAACTAATTCATATTTGTACATAATAATAATTGTATTATTCAACGGATATTGAAATGATTTTACTATTGCGAATATCTTGCATAGATACATTAGACATACTTAAACTAGTTTAATAAATAAACCATAATGGATACTTACAATGCATTAATTTACCAAATAACATCAATAGTGTTCGACCTACATTATTTTTGTAATCTATATCTACGTTTATTTTAATATTATACTTACTGTACATAATATAGGTACATGTAATCCCCAATTTCACTAACACATTGCTCGATTAGATTACTTGTGAGATAATTTCAATGTTTATTCGTTAACATAGTGGAAGTTCATAATTATTTATTTATTTATTTAAAAAAAAATCAACACAGACAGCGTTTGCTGGTATGAGTGTTGACATACATACATTTTGGTTTATATTGACATTTTGTGTTATACAATGTGGTGAACAATAACATTACAATGAAGTTTACAAAAAAAATAAATGAAAATTCAACCATAGTGGAGCACAAAACAGTTAGCCGGGTGTACAGGAAAGCTATTTGAAAGCACTATCATGCAGTATGTGTTGTTTTAACTTTTTTTTTTGAAAAAATGGAGTTTTTGGCAGTGCACCGATAACTCCTGATATTTTATTATGCAAATTATTGACGTGTGGCATCCACGACAGTTTTTTGTCTATAGTTAATCCTAGGTATTTTATGTTCTGTAGTCTCTCAATTTCAACATTTTCCATATTTATTTTTATCGATATGTTTGGTTTATTTCTTTGTTTGTATACTAAATATTTACACTTTTCCTTGTTTATTGTTAATTTATTGTATTTAAGCCAGCCCATGATTTTTTTTTAGATCATCATTAATGATTTTTTCGAGGTCAGTTTCACTTTTAGACTTATACAATATTGCTGTATAATCTGCAAAAACTTTGTATACACCTTTAGACCTATTTTGCAATTAATTAATTATTTTATAAATTAAAATATTTATAAAAATAAATAAAAACACATACATAATTTAATCTTATGAGACATTGTTCAACTTGCATATTTACATACTAATCAAATTAAACATACAATAAAACTTTTTTTGAATATTGAATAAAGGGTTTTAAATCTTCGCTACAAATCATATGTTTATAAAAAGTTTTTAAACTGAGAAGACATTGAGGCTACATGAAATAAGGCTATGATGTAGACATACAGAAATGAAATGTGTAGTGTATGATCAGTTTTGATGTATTTTTCTCACAGAGACAATGGTTGAATGTCACACAATATGGTAATAATGTAGAAATATAGAAATCTCAGTAAGTATAGATTAGATAAAACATACTGTGGATAGATCAACTTGTCTGTCTCGGATATGAACTGAGACGCGCACTTTCTTTGAATTGGTTACGTGAGACTTAAATCGACCCCATTTTTGTATAGAAAGATAATATGTATATTGAATTGGACGAGTTCTCTTTTAACCCTTCACTAGTATGAAATAATGGAAAATATGAAATTTCAACTTCAATTAGGTACTCATACTTCATAACTCAAAACATACGAAGCTTAAGAAAACATACGAAAAGCAATATTTTGAAGTTTCATAAATGATTTAAATTAAACATAAAAGCTATAACACAGGCAGGCTGGACCTTGTGGGATTTTTGTGTACACAGTCGATATATTGTGATTGATATTTTGTTTATGTATATTAATAATAATAATAATGAACACTTCCTTGCACCCTACGCAAGTGACGAGTTTATTGCCGTACGGCAATTTCTTCCAACTAACCAGTGTTTCCAGCCCAGAGAAGCAATTTTTGCGTGAGAAACTTCTCCTCTGCTGGGAATCGAACCCAGGACGCCCGCAGAGAAACCGAACGGCTCACCAACTGTGTATATTGTATGTTAACCGTGTTCCATATCTTAAATAAATAAATCTTATTTATTATCAACGTAGTCTTTAAAGACTAACGATGTCATATAATAGTTTCAAATGCTTGCATATATATTACTTCAGTCCCGCCTAAATTACCTTACCTTACCCTACGCCTTAATGTTTTTGCGCGTACATCTTAGTTCTATAGATTTCATATTGCTATAATATTATTAAAGGTAAAGTACATTAACTTGGAGCTGATTAATTTTATATGGACCATCTGTCAATTTCTTCTGTTTTGTTTTATCTGACAAATCTTCAAGATAGAGTTTTTTTATATTAATAATAAATACTTACTTGCACCCTGCGCAAGTGGCGAGTTTATGAAGAAAGTAAACAAAAATTATTATAATATTGCTTTTCACTGCTTGATATATTCATACATTATATTTATTTATTAACTATCATCATCATCATTTCCTGCCCCTCTATCCCAGTTCATCCGGGGTCGGGCCTCCTAATCATCAGTCGCCATGATCTGCGACTCTGGGTAGTCTCCTGTGGGACACCTTGTGCCGCCAGCTCCCTCTCGACACTCACCATGTCGCTGGCGGTCTGCCTTTTCCTCGTGGTTTTGAGGGGATACCGAGCACAGTTTTGACGGAGTAGGTGTCCTCCCTTCGCATGACATGTCTATAACATCGCTGTCTGCCCTCTCTCAGTTTCTCTTATTTTATTTATTAACTATGTATTTGACATATTTTAACTAATGTTTATTAGAACTAAAACATTATATATAACTATATTTTCGTTTCGTTTTATAAAACTTTATATACGAGTTTTAATAACTTTTAGTTAATAAATAAAAGTAATAAATAAATTTTCACTTAAGAATCATTTATGTCCGTAATTTAAGTACCTACCTACCAATATTAAAATATCATATTTCTTGTAATATTCGCGTGAGTAATCAGAAATTCCCCGTACCTACAATAAAACACGTAACGTAAGAGAGTCTTAATAACCGGTTAGCGGTAACTTGATGGAGACAGCCTTGCAAGGCCGTCATATTTTCATCGCTGACAATCCGGACCACTGGGACTGGGACATCTACCTATAACTAATTAATCAGTTACTTAGACATTTTATATCTACTGACATTAAATTTGATGGAATATTAATGAGTCTTTGGTAAACTTACCCGAATATTCACTTCTTCTCAAATAATATTTACAAATAGTTTGAAGTTTTTTTACTTGCTTTTGTATTTATTGTTAATCTCTGTTTTGTATTACTTTCATACATTTTAAATCATGCTGTGTAACCACAATATTTTTTATTCATGTAAAAGGCTTAGAGCCGTATAAATTAACAAATATATTAACATTACAGAACGAATTCAACACATTTTTGAGACTCATGAATCACAAATTCGGTAATAACTACAAACATAAGTTGCAGACTTTACAGACAATACGAAGGGCCTCAGTAGGTACCTTTATGACATAATAAACTTCAATATTGACTGTACAGAGCTTTTAAAAAATATCAATTTTAACACGCCAAACAGACGAGCATGATGCACCTCAACGTTCTTTGTAGATAAAAAGTATACTAACGCGGCTCAGAATTCGCCACTGTACCGATGCCTTACCACATAATAATAATTTGGAAAGGCTGACATATTATTATGTATATGTCCAAGACCCTTTTCGGGAGCCACATTTACAGGAATAATACATTGTTTTGTTACCAGTCTGCATTTAAGTAAATATGTACCATGAATTAAATTTGTAAGTTGCCTATTTTCAAAATAAAAAGAAATAAAGTTATAATAGTAAAAAGAATTTTATGAAATAAATTAATTTCAAATATTATTAATATTATCAGTGTTATCTTTGTGGCACATTTTACAAAATCAATGCAATTTAATTGGCTGATTGAAAAAAGCTGATTAGCTTGATCGTAATTTATACTTAATTTTGTAATTGTAATATTAAGTCGTTCATATACAGCAACACTTTACTTTAGTTCTTGGTACTAAGTCTGGTTTTCAATGTTTAATATATTTTGTGTATAGCTATTTCGATGGTCTTCTTCTTATCGTGTCGGTCAGACTACAGCCCCCTTCGCTCCCAAAATGCCACAACTCCAACTACTTTGTCCTCGAGGCGGGCTCGCTCCGCAAAATCTCTCCAGTCACACTGTTCGGGAATCAATGGACATGCGAGGAGATGCTCGGTGTTCTGCTCCTGCCCACACTCACACATCGAGTCCTCAATAATTCCCCATCTCTGTAGGTTCTTCTTTGTGCGGCCTACCCCAGTCCTAATCCTGTTTAACGTTTTCCATATTGGCCATGGGAGGTCATGGCCTGGTGGTAGGGTTTCCATTGGAGTGTTGAATATAGTCCCTTGCGATTCCCTTGCTGAGTCCCTCCATAGACGTTTTCTCGCATTCTCGGGTGTGTCTGTCAAGGGGTTGGTTGCATTTAGGAAGCTCCTCCTGGACTTGAGGCGACTAATTGGTGGTTGGTGTCCATATAGCATATGTCTCTGGTCAGTGATTTGCTTACTTCTCTCCGCCTGTGCTATCACCTCCCGCCGAATATTTGGTGGGGCAATTCCGCTGAGAGCATATATTTTGTTTGAGGGTGTTGGTTTAAGGCATCCTGTTATGAGTCTATTTGCCTCATTTAGGGAAGTGTCCACTTTTTTTGCGTGCGTTGATTGCCACCAAACAGGGCAAGCATACTCGCCAGCGGAGTACGACAGTGCTATCGTGGATGTTCTGAGCACGTCGGGACTTGCTCCCCATTTTGAAGCAACCAGGTTCCGTATAATGTTGTTCCTAGCAGCCACCTTTTTCTGTGTATCTGTGCAATGGGTTCTAAAGGAGAGGGTTCGATCCAGTTTAACCCCCAGATATTTTGGTTCTGCGCAGTTCTCCAATTCAACGCCCTGCCAATCAATTTTAAGCTTTCTTTTAGCTTCTTTGTTTCTTAAATGGAATTTCGATGGTGTGTATGCGTTTAGACCGCAGCCAAGTGTCCTAGACCGTTTAGACCGTAAGTCATTATTATAATTTTGTTTTGCTTTCTTTGTAGCTTTTGGATTTCCGTCAAACCTCGAATGATGTTCTTCCTCAGTTGTCACTTATCCTGTAAATCAAATTTTTTTAATATCATTTTTTTTCGGATATAACGAAATTGGTCACGAAGATGGGAGTTTTATTAAGAGGACATATAACGCTAAACTTAGTGACTGAAAACATGATATATTAAAACCGCCCAATGCACTATGAAGTTACGCGTTAGTAAGGGTAACTATGGCGTGCCTTAAAAAAGGTTTATACGTGATTTAAATTATCGGAAACCGCAAATTTGTTGATTTTTTGCATTTTAAGAACAAAACTAAGTTGAAATGAGAAAACTTTATCGTTCATTCACTTTAGTTTTATGCACTCTTTAAGCATATAAAAGATTTATTTCTCTACGACACATAGTTATGGAGTAATTTAAAAAAAATGCTGTAAAAAAGGATATTTTTAATAATCTTTTTATGGGAATTTAGGCTGAATTTTAAAATTGTGTGACGAACATTCACTATAGAAATGTTGAAAAAACTTATATTATTTTTTCTAGAAACACACTGTTTAACATATTTGAGGGATTTGATTTGAAATTGAGGTGTTTAGGTTTATATGGCCACTTAACTATAATGCTTAAAGGAAGTATTTTTAGTACGGAAAACCACGTTTAATCCATGTATATTGCGTTTTTAGATCAAGTTAATAATATATCTCTTCCACTTTATGCAAATCATTTGCAAGTAAGTGTTAACTAGTAACATTCACATTATGGATAGTATCAATTTGAGACCATCAGTATATTTCTCTATTTGATCTTGTTTCTGACTAGTTATTTGAGTAAAAACATTATCTATGTAGTTAAATGGATATCAAGAACAGTGTTTTGAGAACACGACCACATTTTACGATCAATTCTTTAATATCTAATCATGCAGAGAAATAAATTCATTAATCCAATAAAATTAAATCTCCTTCTAGTTCTCATAATGTAACTGTTAAAACAACATTTAATTTTGAGGCGAGTGGTTTCACGAGACTGCAATTATATCTTTGAACGGAAAACCCTCGGAAGAATCTTTGGATAAGTAAGCCACAATCGAATATGGTGTTATAGCTATGACGATTAGCTTTCTTAAGTTTTATATGACCTTAATATCATTTGATTCAAATTTAAATATTTCAATGACTGGGATATGTTTTTTACCTGTGAAATTGTGTATCTAAAGAAATGATGGAGATGAAAAAATCCAGTGTTGGTCGTAATTGTGTGTTCAATACAAGGCCATAATCGCATAAGTCATTACAGTACCGAAGACCATCAATCTCCCTACACTTTAATTGAGTCTTGCAAATGTAACACATTTTCTTCCAGTTTTATTGATCAGCATTTCTAACCAATAAAAGGAAAAAATACTTAAAAATGTATTCTTTTATTTTTTACTGAATCTCTCTAAAGAAATTAATTAGGTAAGCGATGTGAAGATTAGGTGCCAGGTTAGTGAAAATGCAAAAACTTTATTATGTTTCCATATACCGTTTTTTTAACTATTTTATTTTATTTTTATTCATAAAGGAAACATACAGTTTTATAAATATATTGTATAGGTACAAAATAATAATCAAATAAACCAGCAAAGTTTCCATAAATGGTTAACAATAAGATACTTTATGAAGAAAGAGAACATCAGTTAGGTATAGCAAGAGGAAGAATAAACAAGATTAAAATAAAACATAAAAAAAAAACAAAAAATAATAAAATAAATAACCAGTAACCAGTAAAGAAAAAAAAACAAAACAGTTAATACATACCCACATATAAGTTAAAAAGTTTTCTTTTCACACATTAAAAAGTTTTCTTTTAAAAGCTGCAAAATCGTTATTTAGAATATCGATTTCAGACTTAACGACAGAATCATACAATTTACAAATACGTCTGACAAAAGAGTTCTGCGCATAATTAGTCTTACACATAGGAATAGCAAATAATTCATTCGATCTAGTACTGCATAAAGGGCAACGAAAGGCAATTTTCTCCAACAGATATGCAGAATCCACAGTGCAGTTCACTATTTTAAATACAAATACATGATATACATATAACTTACGTATTTGCGTTGTTTCAATATAACCTTTAAAAGTATATTATATTTAGCTTAGGTTTTTTCGTGCATAGAGATTTCTTGTATCAAAAAATACAAATCTCACGAAATCGAAATATATCTCAAAGATTTGTTGCGAACGATGGCTTTTGTACATTTCGATGATTTAGCAAATTTAATACATCTTTATTAATATTGTCTAGACATGTTTTTAATTTTTATTCAAAGAGTCTGTCGTTTGACTATAATACATACTAAAGCTTTTTACTATTCCCACGGACCAATCAAAATAAGCTATTTATTGTTAATCGATGCGTCGTTTTAAATATTTCACTGATTGGTGACGACTATGAGGAAATGTTTATATCCTTGTATAAAAGTTCACTTTGAGACGACTCCGCTGTTAGTAGGCGGATGAATGTAATGATTCAGCCGCCAACAGATGATGGAGTAAGGAAGGTCAAAGGTTCTATCGCAGATTTTAAGGAACAATTCATCCCACTCGATCTGATAACACATGTGCTGAATGGTAATGATCGAACAAGATGGGGTCAAATGATGGTGCCTGAAATGATGAAGCCGAGTACAGGATGGACAATACCCAGATTTATTTTGAATGTGAATACTAACACTTGGTATCTACCTATTGATAAATATTTTGTACATAGTTTTCTAGTATGAGCGAAAAAAATTGTGAAACCCATAAGACAAAAATTATACTAGACCCCATTCTCATTTTGGTTGGTAAAATTCGTCATGTTTGTAGTTTATATGAATATGCTGTGAGGCAACGGGATAGAATAGTGCTTCGCCTCTTTTCTTCTCTCTTCATGGTTACAATCCTAGGATTGGTTTACACTAGGCACTCCATCTCTCCACATACCTATATCTGTTGTCCATCAGCCACTTTATTTCTCGGTTGCTGCTAAAGCGCACATCACTTATCACCTGGTCCATATAACTGTCTCTAGGGTGGCCTCAATAGTTTCTTCCCTCTGTCATTCCTTCGGCGATAGTAAAGAGTAGACGCGGATGCCTGATGTTGTGGCCTATCTATTTGGATTGTTATTGAGCAACCCACTTTAAGAGTATTATAGTCTAGTTTCTAAGTATCATTTTTTTCTATTAGGTACTTATCATTGTTTTCGGGTATCCCGTAAGAGCAGGATAATAGAAAAGCAAAATGACATCCCACATAGTTCAGCAATGAGGTTCCCCATCAATTTTGAAGCAGTGCAGTGTTAGGCGAGATAAGACTGATGTTTGGAGATTCCTTTTATAAGATAAAGGTAACACCCGCACTCCTATCGCTGGTTATCTCACATTATAGACTATATCGTGATGGTATTAATTAATAAGTAAAAGTATTCATTTTAAGAAATTTAGCCAAAACTTTAATGATATTTATGTATGTATGAGCACAATAATGGACACAGAGCAGACCCTTGGGGTATCCCACACTATTTTTGTAAAGGGGAGTTTGGTTTAATGTATAATACATTATTATTTTTAAACAATGATTTTCGATTTAAATATTTTTATTCATAATCTTTGATAAGTAGGTACACACGATTTCATTACAGAAAATAAGCCATCCTTTATTGCTGGTTAATACATAAGTGGGTGCAACTCGATAATTTTACTTTATTAACTCATGGATCACAACAATTCGACATTTTTAAAATTTAATCTAAATTTACTTAAACGATAAAAATTAAAGAGATCGAGAGAGTCAAAGTGGACTCCAGGAAGTGTCAAAGTACCGCCACACAACCTTGAATTATTTATTACATAAACACAACATAAATTTCATTTTACTTTTTAAAACTCCCCCGCACTTAACACATCACTTAAACTTTACATACATTTGAAGAACCCACGCTAACAATAAAGCCACTACAATTCACAATATAATACATAAATATTCACAATCCTTATATGGACATACGCTTAAAATATGATTTTACAAATATTGAGTAATATATGTTTTTAACGTTTATTATGATGTCTGTAAAATATGTAAAGCAGGCCTGACACGAGGTACAATTTGAACTCATGTGAATAAAAAAATAGATCATGCAGTGATTTCCATCATTGTCGATTTGTTCAAAAGGATTTACCTATTTCTTAATAAATCGACAGTATTAACTTTAGTCCCGTGTGAGAGATTGTACGGCTCAGTGGACTTTTATGGATGAATTTTGAAGCTCTCGTGTTTTTTTTTTATTTTTACATAAAATAAAAATATTCTTATATAATATAAAATAAATATTTTAGGGGTCTCGATGACGCAACCAAAGGCTCAGGAAAATCCGTAGCCACACAAAAAGTAAATTAAGTACCCTAATATTCACTTCCTCTCAAATACTTAATCAACAAATATTTTGAGCTTTTCATTCATAGATAAACAAATCAAAAAACTATCGATATTTGCAATCGTAAACTAGAGCTATTTATCTTCTTCGTCCTGCTTATCCTCAATCACCCGCCGAATAGTCCGTCTCCATGTAGGACGGTCTTGTGTAGATCGAATGGCGTCAGTGATAGAATATCCTGTAACGGGCTCGTCAAGGTCGCTCCATCGGGCCTGAGAGGGACATCTGAATCTTCTATCCTCCACGCCTACTTTAGAGCTATTAATTTATTTAGTAACATCTTGTAGGTATATATAATTTGTACACTGGCGGAATTTTGCCAAAAACCAATTTATTCCAACCAACCAGAGTTGATATCAATAAAACAATGTGTACTATGGCAAAAAGGTTATGTTATGAAAAAACGAGTGGGTTGTGGCCAACACTAAACTCTCCACACCATAGTAGGCGTTCATTTTTTCTTATTGAAATGATGACAATCTCTAAATGAATTTTTATGAAGTACATTTCTATTAGATTCTTAAACAAATATAAGATTCCCAGAGGACAAAAGTTTTCACAATACACCATACACACAAAATCATTGTCACGAAACTCATAGTATGTATTTTCTGCGTGATACCTATTGAGAAATTTTAAGTAAAATTGCATTACTAGCAAGATGAGCATGTATGAGACAGCTGTAGAGAGGACACAAAAAGGATAATTCCGTACGCCGAACGCCATACATACAAACACATCACGACGAAACTAACAGTGTGAGAAATTGGTGTACAAAATACGCTTAAAAATTGTGAAATCATGACTCTCCACTATTCCATAGTGTGGAGAGTAAAAAAAAGATAATAAAAATAGCAGAAGATAAGCAAAAAAAAAAAACTCCATTACTCCATTTTGTCCCTTATTAGGTACTGCTGCAATAAGATAATATGACTATTTTCACAATATGACACTCAAAGGTGAGTCGAGATAGGTACTCGTTTTGGATATTTCATCATTAAATATATTATTGTTTTTTATGTTATGTAGTACCTACGTGTATTCAACTTTTACAAAAATAAAAAAATAATGGGTATTTTAAATCAAACAAATGATTTGGTCTACATATATATTTTTTCCTGAGTCCAGGACGACCGTTTCAGCTTATTAGGCCCTTATCACCAGTTGATAAGGGCCTAATAAGCTGAAACGGTCGTCCTGGACTCAGGAAAAAATATATATGTAGACCAAATCATTTGTTTGATTTAAAATACCCATTATGGAATTCTACATATTCAACACCGTCAGCATTGACAAAATTAAAAAAAAAAAAAAAAAAATAAAAAAAAAAAAAAAAAAAAATTTAATACTATAACAGTTCAAAGCAATGATAGGATAAGGAAAGGAAAAGGAGAAGAAAAAGAAACCAGTTTTTTCTGACATTTTTTGAAGAGGGTATATGCAATTTTATAAAAATAATCGAAGATATCACTTATTATCAGATAAAATTTTTTGCTATTCATAGGGAAGTTAAAATAGTGAGGATAAAAATTACTTTGGGTAATTAGTAAATACCACCTACATCTTACCTAAATATAATTGACAGGTAGGTATAACATTTTTACTCTCCTTACAGATTTAATTATGCAACGATCGATAAATACGATTATTAAAAAACATTCACTTGTATTATGTAATATGCGATATTATGCTTGTTTCAATTTAGTAGTTGGACATTATTGGTCATTATGCAAATGGCAACTAAGTTGGATTAATACTTAGTTTGAGTTAATATAATTAAATTAAACACCCATCTCAGTTATTATGATTGTGTAATTACATATTAAGATAAAATAGTCAAAAGCTGTTTTAATTAGATAATATCGCACGTTCATCAAATAAATATAATTTTTCTGATATAAAACCTGTTATTTAATCTTATCAATTATGTAATAGAAACAAGTGGGTTATGGCATTAAATGACTACTTTAGTGAATTTGACAACATCCATGTAGGTAAATAAAAAACATGAGGACACTCTTTTCAATGTTGTCAAAATAAATTCATAAAAAAACTCCCCTTTATGCAATAAGCTTTTTGATTGTTATATTTTATTTATTTATTTTTGTTAATAATTATAAATCAATTTACAAATATACATACTAATATAATATACACAAAATATAATATTTATTTTATTTTATTTATATTGTTTACTTTGTAAGACATACAAAGTTGTTCAATTTTATCAAAATATCAAATGAATAATAATAATAATAATAATAAACACTTACATGCACCCTGCGCAAGTTGCGAGTTTATTGCCGTATGGCAATTTATTCCAATTAACCAGTGTTTCCAGCCCAAAGAAGGAATATTTGCGTGAGGAATGACTTTAAGTAAATTTCTCCTCTTTAGAGCTTTAACTGGTCGGGATGTTGGTTAAAATCGATTGAAATTCCAGTACGGACAGACATGTGAAATTACATAATAAATTAAAACAGTGTAATAAATGAAAATCTGGCCCAGTTCCATTTCAGAGTTTCGACTCTCTGGACACATTTCCAGATATAGGGATGGTAGGTGGACCCAGAGAGTCTTGGAGTGGCGTCCGAGACAGGGAAAAAGGAGCGTGGGACGTCCTCAGACACGGTGGTCGGACTGCATCAGTGGCAGGGAGCAATTGGAAGCGGTGTGCCCAGGAAAGGGAGGAGTGGAAGAAGATGGAATAGACCTGTGTTTAACTCTGGATGCAAACGAGCTGATGAAGAAAAGATGAATAAATGAATGTCTCCTTTACACACGAGTGCTTGCACTCTGGTAAAGGGAAATATGTTTTTCCTTACTGTGCATTTTTTGTATATGTATTATTAATTTAATAAAAAAAAAAAAAAAATTATTAAATAAAAATTAAAGTTGATAACAATCATTATTATAATTAATATCCCTTAAATATTATTTTATTTATTTTCATTCGGAAAAAAAACTGACAAAGAAAATAAATGACAGATAATGTACCTACCAATACACTATTATAGCCTCTCGATGCTTTGGTTGGTTGTAAGAAATTGCCTTATGGCAGTAAACCCCCCATTAGACATGTGCCTGCGGTACATACATATATGACAAAATAGAAATAAGGCACTCTGTTTTATGTGCCTACACCAAGAAGTGGTATATAAATGGTGAAAGCTGGTTTTTTAATTAATTATATATCATCATCATCATCAGCCATTATTCGTCCAGTGTTGGACATAGGCCTCCCCTTTCAGCCTCCATGCTTCCCTATCCCTCGCCACCCTGTGCCATTGACCTCCTGCCACTCGTTTGATGTCGTCAGACCATCTTGTTTGCGGTCTGCCCGGGTTTCTGCGTCCAGTTCTCGGTCGCCACTCCAGGATGCGTTTGGTCCATCGATCATCTGCTGTCCTTACTACATGGCCAGCCCAATTACATTTTAAGGAAGCTACCTTGTATGCAACATCGGTAACTTTTGTCCTTTCTCTGATCCATTCGTTGCGTTTTCGATCACGAAGACTGATGTTTAGCATCCTCCTCTCCATTGCTCGTTGCGTTATATATCGCTTCTCAAAAATCTTACAGGTACTAACATCAAATATTAATCTAATACGCACCCAACAAGTTGCCTTATTTGGAAGTCTTCTATAATATCAATCGTGTAACCACCGGGAATCTATCCTGTAGCTTTGACGTAGGAGTCAGATATTTAACTAACCGAATCATCAAGGCCGACACTTTTCAACGACGTCGTTCAGCACTCATTATTAATATTTTCGGTAAAATTTGAGTTAGTTTACATTTGAGTTTGTTAACATGCAACTATTGTTGAACAAATACATGACCAATACCGCATGTGTCGCTGCAAGACTAAGGGGTGCAAGAGCAAGACCAGGATTAAGAGTCTTGCTAGAATTATTGCAAGATTTCATCTCATCACTATTTGCAACTCCTATTAATAGTTGATTTTAAAATCGATTTATAGGTACGTTTACTTGTAAATCTATTTATTCGATATCCCCACACATGACAAATACACGTTAGCAGATACCGCCAATGACTGTCACGCCTCTTTAAACAATCATAATCGTTCAATTTCCAAAGCGAAGACCCCTCATTGTTAAATGTACCTACCCAAAATTAAAACGATAAGAATATGTAATGTTGGTTCGGAAAATCGAAAAAGATATCAAATATAAAATTAATTTTCTTGTTTTATGCATCAGTTACTCTTTCAAACTGAACTTACTTCCTCGACGTTCCTATTATTTTGTTCAATTTCCTGAAACTGTCTTCCGTCACAAATCACTATTTCCATCCTTGATTGCTTCTGCGAAGTTAAACTGCGATTATATAGGATTAATGTTTAATAAGCGGAACTTCGTAGTTCTTTCATAATTTGTCTTGGTTGTCTGTTAGGATCGACTCTTCTCGTCCTTAAGTTGTCTCCCTTGATCCTGGGTGCCTTCTATGCTGAATTCTTCCACTTCTGCATACATTGCATCAGTATATCAGCAATAACGCAGTAATACGAGGCATGGAATATCCCCTTTATTCCCTCCCCACTCCCCGCAATTCCTACATATCCCATTAACTATTTATATCCCTAATTTTGAATTACTTATCTTGTTTATATTCTTTGTTTTTTTTTAAAGTTGTATACTTTAATTTTTAATTTAGTTTTTAACTCACTCCACTGTATATGTTTTTAAGCTAACTTGTCTTTTTTATATTACGCATGTTGTGGGAACTATTTTGGCAAATAACTGATATTGGTTATTGTTTTTATTTATGGATTATAAATTGCTGTATGTTTCCCCTAAATTAAATAAATAAATAAATAAATAAATAAATAAATTAATTAATTAATTAAGTAATTAATTAATTAATTAATTAATTCTCATTCTATTCCTGTGCGTTTTTATGCTTTCTTCGTTAAGCATTTCTCATTTATTCTCCCCATGAAACTATCTCAAATTATTATACGCTTTGATTAAGTTGTTATATTATTAAAATGGTTTCTTATTTTTCAATTTATTTTATAAATATCAATATTACTACACTCATCGCAATAGTTAGGTACCTACACCAATAACTTATTCCTACGAATGTTTGTACTGAGCACATCTATACATAAAACTGAGCACGTTGAGCACATACCACGCGATCATCTATCCGTATCCACTAACTATGTATGTAGGTATGTAGTTACATATATCGTAGACCGGATATTTAATATTCAAACTGACTACATTAATAATGTTAAACCAATCAATAATATTTTTCGACGAGAAAATGAACGGATTCATATCGCAGCACCCACCGTAATAGCTTACATCAGGTCAGGGCGGTCTCTAGGTATCTTGAAATAAGAGCTAGGGCAAAAAGATGCAAGGCGTCAAATTTAACCATGCCATTGGGAACGTTATAGGACATTTTGTCCTGATTATCCCAGAGATTTATTTATGTTTATTTACAAATTAATAAGTTCAATGCTTATGTGAGCATTGTCAATTTTGGCAGTCAGTCCCTATACAGGACTATTTGTGCCAAAGACGTTGATCAATGTGTATATTATGCAGTCAATAGTACAACTCTAGTGAGTATGAAAAATAATTAGATATTGTGGAGGATTACAGAAAAAAATGTTAAAAGAGTAAAAAAACATACATGTTTATTACTAAAATCATCTCAAAACGAGTGGGTTGTAGCCAACACTAAACTCTTCACATCTTGAAAGGTTGACAATCTCTAAATGCATTTTTATGAAGAACATTTATATATACTAAATTCTTAAACAAATATAAGACAAAGTCCCAGAGGACAAAAGTTTTCACAATACACCATACACACAAAAACATTGTCACGGAACTCACTTTCTACATGATACCTGTTGAGAAATTTTAAGTAAAATAGCATTACTAGCAAGATGAGCATGTATGAGACAGTGTATCGATGTTGATGAGGCGATGTATATGTTTCAAGATAGAAGAATGCGGTGTTCAGTTCTCACTGCCTACCCCTTGAGGAAGATAGAAGTGGAGCGTAAAAATACACTTGTCTATAGATACACATACAATATCAATATGAAGTTGATCACTCAATTTTCCCGTATAGAAGCTATTTTATTTCTGTTATATACATTTTTCATACAAATATGAAATTTATTTCACATTGATATGGCAGACCATAGATTTTTTTCTTTAAATTTTGAAAATCCTTAAATGCATTTATGATGAGTGTATTTTATTGTATGAATATTTTAAACAGTATAAAAATACCTCGATTTTCCAGACCGTGAGAGCATTTTGAAAATTTGTACAGATGAAATCATAGAGAAGAAATTAACGGATATCTATGGAAAACTAATCAGGACTTTACATAATATATGATATCAATATGAAGTCAAACGGACTTATAGTTTGGGCTGTAGAGAGAACAAAAAAAATAACGTAAATGATGAAATCATAGAGAAGAAATTAAAAGATTTCACTTTACACATATGATGTAAATATGAAGTCGATCGGACTAATAGTTTGGGCTGTAGAGAGGACACAAAAAGGATAATCCGTACGCCGTACGCCATACATACAAACACATCACGACGAAACTCATAGTATGCACTCTCTACATGATACCCGTTAAGAAACTGATGTAGAAAAATACGCTTAAAAATTGTGAAATCATGACTCTCCACTATTCCATAGTTTCGAGAGTAAAAATAAAAAGTGCAGGTAGGTAATACGGCCCTGAGTGTTTGTAACGATAATAGATAATTAAATCAGCGTACAGTGCGTTTTCTCTCGGCATGTTGTAAATTCTGCTTCATGTGTTCCCTATAGTAAGTAATTACGTGACAAGCAAATATTTACATTGTGAATAAATTACATATATTGTGTAATTAAATTGTATATGGAAACGAATTGATGAAAAAGTGATTGAATCATATGTAAAGATAAAAATATTATAATGCTAAGATGATATTTTACTTTCGCATCAAACATTCCTGTTTATACATATGTACATTCGAACTACTCTTCACACATCCATGCATTTTGTGTCCATCTCCTCACTTATTCAACATTCAATACTTATCTTTCTTGGATTAGTGTTGTCAATTTCTCAGATTCGTTCATTTGAACAATTCGATCGATTCGCTCATTTGATTCCTTCTTGTTTCATCTAATCGTTCTTATATTTGTTTTTTGTCTTACTTAAATTACACCAATATACTACTTTATTTTCTCTTTAAGAAACGTTTGAATTCCTACTACAAATCAGAACGGGTGTTTTTAAGTAAAAAACATAAAATTCTTTTATATATAGGTATATTATTTATTTTATTAGAAAGGACGATTCCTGACATTAAATTAAATTCTCAAATACCTACAACATTAATTTAACCTCTAAACTATTTTTTTTTCACTCTTGTTTTCCTTCAATTATGTCTTCAACAATATAGTATATATTATCTCTGTCGTTCGCTTATTCATTCAATATGGCCGAATCATCTCTTCGTAATATAATAAAACGCCAACGTTATACTCTTCACTACCAAGTCAATGTACAAAGTATTCTAATTCTGTATGGTAAATTCATTTTCATGAAAAAAGTTTGTCAAATTATTTTTAATTTAAATATTTTATTATGAAAACTTGATAATTTTCCAATTACATTTTATGAAAGTAACATGCCTATTTAGTAATTTGAAAATAAAAATATCAATTTTTAAGTTTCCTGAGCTTGGCGTCACATTGAAATATTTGACAGTTAAAAAAATGAGAAGCACTGATCAGAACTTCGAAATCTTATAGGATTTAAGGGAGTAGGTATTTGATATACAAATTTGAAAATAATCGAATTAGTAGGTACTTTAAGGGGGGGACTGCTGCCAACGTACCTATTTTTTCAATATGAATTTGCGTCATTACTACAAAACGAATCATTTTGAAAAAAATAACCAAGTTAGTTTGGATATTAATAAATAAAAATATACCTTAATTTTTTAATTATGTTCTGTATATATTCTTGTAGGAAAATAATAAGCATACCCAAATTTTTGACATTTACCTTAAATTTCTAAAAAACTATAAGGTATAGAGCATTATATTTTTTTACAAATTAAAGAAGATCAAAATATCTGGAAAATACGATGTAATGTTGCATTAATGCATCAGGTTAAGTTAATAAACCCAAAAAACTTATATTTCGCAATGGCGCTGAATAGAAAATGAATGTTTTTTAGGTTTTTTTTCTAAACCTGAAGCATTAATGCAACGTCACATCGTATTTTTTTTAGATATTTTTGTCTTCTTTAATTTAAAAAAAAAATATGTTGAACTACGCCTTATATTTTATTAAAAATATAAGATAAACGTTGAAAATCGGGGTATGCCATTATTTTTCTACAGGAATTTATACAGAACATTATCAAAAAGTAAAGATACGTTTTTCTTTATGAATACCCAAACTATCTAAATTATTTTTTTCAAAACGATTTGATAAGGAATAATGATGGTATATCAAATTGAAAAATAGGTACGTTGGCAGCAGTCCCCCCCTTAATCTATAATCGATAAAGTAGAATAAACACGCCGAAGGTACACAGTTCATATATAACACATAGTACACAGCACACTCACAGATAGGTACATTGTGATTAAACATTCAGAATACAATCTCAGCATGACAGATATTCTGTTATTATAAATAAAATAACCTTAAAAAATTCCGAGTTCATAACTCCCCACTATTTTCCATTGGAGATGTGAGGAGTTGTAGGAGTAAAAATACTTACTATACATAGAAAATCGTGGGGACGCTAATAAATTAGAAAGTTTCAATGGAGAAAAAGTAATTTCCGCCATGGCAAAAATGAAAAGGAAGCCACGATGTATTGAAGTGTAATCGTTTAAAATGGTCTTTATTTTCTAATTGGTGTTATCGTGTACGAGTGATGGGCGGTGATCGCCCCACTAAATCGATCTATTAGAATTGGAATTACGACAACTTAGCCACGGGCTCGCCATAAAGGCGTATTGTATAAAAATAATAATAATGAGAGCATTTTCAATGTTATCTTCTTACGATTGCTATATCTGTTCCCACAATTAATTTGAAAAACAATGCTCAACTCTAAATCCATCAATCAAACGTACCTACATAGTTAGGTTCCTATTGCAGCTACTGAATTTTGTTGTGAAATAATTCTTAAAAGTACTATATGATTCATCGTAAAAACTTGAAACTGACCCAAAGACCCAGCTCTCAGCAATTAACAGCGAAAGTGTTAATTTAAATAACTTACTAAAAAACGCAAAGACTGCGAAAATTATTTGTCCATCGTACTACAATAGTTAACTAATTAAATTTAAAACTATTTTTATTCTAAACTAATCATTATCATTAAAAAAGTAGTCAAAATCTATTTTTAATTACATATAAATTGGATATGTTTGCTACGAGTTTTTGTATATTGAAAAAAAAAATTGTGAATATGTCGGATATTTAATCTATGCTCTGTTTTGCTGTACACATCTTTAGCTTTTTAATTGTGCCCCTTTAATTTAATATTAATTTATTATTATTCATACATTGAGATACGTGAGGTATAAATCATAATATGATTTGCTAGTGGTCGATGCTTCCCCCACTCCCCTCCCTACCTCTCTCCTTTCCCATCCTGTTTTCATTATTGTTAATAAATGTGTATGTACTTAGTATATTTTAGAATATTATAATTGGCAACATAAAAATAATCTTTGTATAAATCTTTATTGCATTGCTGTTATATTCTATAAATTAAATAAATAAATAAATAAAAATGTACACTAGCAGTCTAGCACATGCACATCTTTTTTTGAATACCTTGTTACACACTTACCTACTCTCAATATTGTTTGTCATTAGGTACATGAATCCCTCACCAAAAACAAGAATCTAATATATTTGATGAGATACTGCAATTTTTTTCATATATTATGTATTATTGTAAAACGGAAATCTTACATTATATATAAAAGTAAAAAAAAAATATCTGCCAATTTCACCACACCATATGATGATGATGTAATAATTAAAAAAAATCAAATTGTTCAAAAAACTATAAAAGTGTATGTTGATACAAACTATTGCTTCTTAATAACTCATTTATTGTATCTTGGACAACACTAAAAAAATCACGAACAATTAATGATTTTACTGTCACATCTTACATAATCATTATTTCATCGAACAAAGAAATTATATACATTGCAAGAATTATGTTTTTTACTTCCCGCTATTATTTTATATCGAAGAGTAATGATTACACAATTATTTGTACAAAGTATTTATTTAACATCCGTTATATTATTCAACAAGTTTCATATGGAGAGTACATAATATATAGTGTTTTCTTCTTCTTTTCTTAAGCTTATGTGGCATTCCACCCAATCATTGGGATGATTTCTGCCAGTATACAAATATTATTGAATTATTTTGAGAGTTAAGGTTATTGCATAATAGATTGAAACCATTAAGGGGGCATATAAACCTAAACACCCCAATTACAAATCAAATTCCTCAAATATGTGAAACAGTGTGTTTCTAGAAAAAATAACATAAGTATTTTCAACATTTCTCTAGTGAATGTTCGTCACACAGTTTTAAAATTCAATCTTAATTTTCTTAAAAAAATATTAAAAATATGTTTGTGTTTGGAATACTTCCGTGCTGCCTATCATTCCCCTGACCTAAAGTCGTATTTTGTCAGCTCTGTATAATATTTACTGTGTAAGTCCCATTTTTTTACTATATTTTTTGACATAAAGATAGTTTTTCAATATTTGTATATACTGTAAAAGCTTTTTTGTTTTTTTTAACAGATTTTTAATTATCTCAATAGAGACGAAGTTGGAATATTTACTGTAGGAGAACCGGGAAATCAAGGCACCTACAGGGCTTACGACCTGTCATCTAAAAATGTGTTAAAAATATCTTTGACTCCCGACAGGGAAATAAATCCAATGTTTGCGCATATGCAATAATAAAAATATTCGATTAGCTTTTTAGTTATTAAATTTATAAATTTAATTTTTCGACCGATAAAATTCAAAATTCTTGATGGAATTCCATTTCAAATATTTTTTTTATTCCTCAGAAACCCAAGGAGAGTTATAAATACGAAATTTTGACGGCATTTTTTTTATTGCAGATTATCAACTACATAGTATCATGCTGAACGATCCATTCTTGGTATAAGCCTATAAGAGATAGAATAAGAGGAAATTAGGAAAAGAACCAGAGTAGCCGATGTCATGGATCGCGTAGCAAGATTTAAATGACAAGACCCCACAAGATGGACGCCTAAAGTATTAAGATGTAGACCTTGGGAAAACAAGAGAGGCGTCGGAAGACCTGAAAAAGATGGTCCGACGACATAACCGCTGTGGGGGGTAAAAATTGTCTGCAAGCAGCAACCGACAGAAAGAAATGGAAGGGTATGGAAGAGGCCTATATCCAGCAGTGGAGGACAGAAGGCTGAAGAAGAAGAGGAAGAAGATCATGCTGAGATTGTATTCTGAAAGTTTCATCACAATGCATATATGTGTGTGTGCTGTGTACCATGTGATATTTGCTATGTGCGGTGTGTTTATTCTACTTTATAAATAATACTAGCTTAGACTCCATTAGATTTTGAAGGATATCGCTTAAGGATAGTGCTACTCAAATTAAACTATCAAATATTTCAATGTGACCCCAAGCTCAGGTCACTTAAAAACTGTTATTTTTATTTTCAACTTGTTTATAAGACACATCACTGTCATAAAACAGCATTGAAGAATTATCAAGTTTTCAATAGTGAAATTTTTAAATAATATTAATTTAACAAACTTATTTTATGAAATGCTGAAAATTTTCAATATTCGATATATCATGTAGAATTTAGCGTTGGATACATCTCGCTTCTTTTTCTTGTTTTAAAGACAATAGAGAAATATTATTTTCAAAGATGTCGGAACATGAAAATCCTTCAGTTTAGTTGCAGTCAATTATACTTTGAATATACATATTATACTGACTTTTGAATGCCTTTACAATTGATGCAAGTAATGATCTTCTAGAAGTCACAACGAAGAAATACAAAAACACAGTTTTTGTTGTATCCGTTTTTTTTATATTCGGCATTGTTATTTTTCACTATAACAAAAATTGATAAAATGTCACGTAAAAATCTTACCATTAATTAAAAAAAAAATACACATATTCATTTTTATGATCTCCAATCCAGAATTACATTTACAAATTATTTATTCTTGTTTTAATGAACAGTTTTCATATATTTTACTTATCATCAAAACTTGTTTCAATCAATATTGAAGGTGAAGATAGAAAGTCGCTGAAGAACTGGAAGGAGACAAATGTCCTGGCTGCGTGATATTAGGGAATGGACGGGCTTCAGAACTGTGGAGCAAATATTCCGTGCAGCACAGGACAAATTGAAAACGCTGTTCGTTTTCGCCAAGCGCTAATTTTTTTTGTATGGGATTTGACGTTTGTTGTAGAAATTTTTTCTACAATAACAAACAACAAACGTCAAATCCCATACAAAAAAAATTAGCGCTTGGCGAAAACGAACAGCGTTTTCAATTTGACTTGGGGGCATAGAGCGATCCGCCAAAGTGATCGCTTACGTCAAGGGCTCCTGACAGGGTACCAGTAGATGAAGAATGTAGATTTTGGGTGACATTAAAAATAGTTTGATTGATATTCAGATATCAGTAGGTTTGATTAGAAGTATAGGAACAGAATTTGATGCAAAAAAATCACATGTTTAATATCTAGATGCATGAATTACTTCTAAATGAGGTCGTATTATTGTTTTTATTTGAACAATTCCCATTTTTACAATAATTGTTCAGATTAATAAATTGTTGAATTTTGTTGTGAAACTTGTTAGTTTTGGTAGAAACGTATACTTACAAATTTCTGGTCTCAATGGATTAATTGTATTGTCTACGAGAAAAGTTTTTATTGGAGAAGTCAAAGGCTGCGAAAATTCACATCCATTGTCGATACCTTTGATTATAGTTGTAGGCAACTGTTATTAATATTGCAGGTATCCATAATTATTTTATTAACACAGAAAACTTCGTATGCATGCATCCAGAACCGGATCTACCCACAGAGTAATGAAATATACAGATCTGATTATACAATTGGTACATGAATTGAGGTGTAACGGGGGTACCCCAAACACATTCAATGTTTAAAAAAATATATAACATGGATATTAATGACACATTTATATAGGAGTAAAAGGATTTGCTTTCCAATAATTCGAATCCCTTTGTTAATAACTTTTAATTTTTTATATAAGTGTGAAGAACTGTTTCAATTTTCATTCAGAACCAATCCGAAAATAGATATTCAAATACGATTTATTGAGTGGCACACACTGGAATTTTTAATGGCATAGTTACGTGGAGTGTACCAAGAAATTTTGCTTATCTCATTTCTATAGATTATTATTATTGGTCTGTGGATCTACCATATTGAATATTTTCGGTTTGTTTACATATTTTCTCTTAGAAAAGTATAATTAAGAAAATACAATAAAAAAATACAAGTTTCAGATTGCTCTCACGTTGAATATTGCAACCTCATCTCCTTTTACTACTTGTGTTAGGATTAAACGTCCTGATATTCACGGCTCCTGTTCCTGAGATATGGATGACCAGCTATCCCTGCATTTCTTTTGAGGTCTTTTGGATGCAGGTATACTTAATAAATTATTTAAATTAAACACAAAACACTATACTTTGTATATTTCCACTTGTTTATTTTTACTTAATCATTACATGTTTCGGGAACGTCCGTTCCCTTCCTCAGTCCGTTCCTTTGTGTTTAATTTAAATAATTTATGAAATATGAATTTCCACAAAGTTGATACCTCCACGTTCCATTATTTATATAGGTATACTTATTTCAATATCATAATTTTATGTTTCAAGTATATTTTTTGATTCCTGCTAGGTAAATAAAGTTGTTTTTACTTATTGAAATCGGAATAAAAGTTAATTCAAGGCGTGAAATAATGTCTTTGATTAGATACTATAACGAATGCTTTCAAAACTTACACAATAGTAAATACATTAGCTTATTTAGGGGAATTCATGTTTTCTTTTCCTATTAGGACATATACATAAATTATATAAATAATTTCGGAATAGTAGATTCATATACTGACCACGTTTTGAATATGTTTTCGTATTTTTAATTTTTGTCAAGTAATCCTGCATGTATGGTACATGACACTCAAGGACCATCAAAAACTGCTAACATTTGAAAACAGGATACTACGTAAAATATTAGGCCCAATACCAGGAATTGCGGCAGGTTCCTGGAGACTACGAAGCAATGAGGAAATTCGTGCATTGACAGGACAACCTTTAATCACCAGCAAAATCAGTTTCAGAAGATAAGCTTGGATTGGACATGTTGTCAGATCAGGGGAAGAAAAAGCCACAAAACGTATCCTGCAAAATAACCATGTGGGCAAGAAACCCCTGGGAAGACCAAGGCAGAGATTGATGGACAATGTTACCCGAGATCTGAACGTGCTGAATGCTTTTGATGACTGGGAGTCCACTGCAGTTGACATTAAGGCTTGGAAAGCTATTGTTCAGGAGGCTAAAGCTCTACCGGAGTTGTATGGCCATCGGAAGTAAGTATGTAAGTAAGTCAAGTGATCCAAAAAATGGGTTAGGATATCTGCGGCGGAATGGGACACTTGACTGCGGCCACTTGGGTGCGGGACACTTGGGTGCGGGACACTTGGCTGCGAGACACTTGGCTGCGGGGGACATTTGGCTGCGGGACACTTGGGTGCGACGGACACTTGGGTGCGAGCCCACTTGGTTGCGAGTCCATTTGGTCGCGACGGACACTTGGGTGCGAGCCCACTTGGTCGCGAAATCAAAAATATTTTTTTCTGCTTAGGAATGAAATATTTCGTACTGATTTTTGTAATGCTCTTTATATTTATTTATTTATTTTTATTTAAAGAACCACTTACAGCTAAAAAGTTACTATACATCGTTGTTTCATCAAATAAGGGCAAGCTACTACAAAACTGGTCAGCCAATTACAAGTGCCACATCCTGCATTAAATATCGGCCTACAAATCTATAAGAAAAGGAATATCAAAAAAGAATCTATATGAAAATAAAAAGATACAACAGAAACTATAATGTTTATTATTTATATAAAATATACAGTTTTGTTCTTCTCAGTAAATATATTTTTTGTAAATATATCAGTAAATATATTTATATCAGTAAATCAGTAAATATATATCAGTAAATATATTTTTATATTTTTTGTTTTGTCGCCTATACACAATATGTTAGAAGACTTAATAGTTTGATACTTAATCTCTAAACATACATACATACCATCATGCTGTTTTCATATTCCGGGCAGGAAAAAAGGGACTAACCTCCATACTATCCTATCTTGACATATGTACACAATAATAATAAACACTTCCTTGCACCATGCGCAAGTGGCGAGTTTATTGCCGTATGGCAATTTCTTCCAACTAACCAGTGTTTCCAGCCCAGAGAAGCAATATTTGCGTGAGAAATGAATTTAAATATATATTTCTCCTCTACTGGGTATCGAACCCAGGACGCCCGCACAGAAACCGAACGGCTTACCAACAGTGCCACGGCGGTCGGCATACATACCTACATGTTTTGTGTAGAAAACAAAATATCTTAAAAAAATTCAATAATTTCTATTTATTGGTTTATAGTTTGGAACTTACTTATTCTTCAACTATACAAGTATACATACTATCGCTATCGACAGTTGGATCTCATGTGTTACATGCAACTAGTGTGTATGAAAAATTTTATTTAGTAAACATTTATAGTGTAAAAAATAATTTGGCTTAATAACCTTGTTTTTACTTTACAATTTCAAACATAAGTACAAATTGGAAGAAATTGCCACTAGGCAATAAGCCCGCCAGTGTACTAATTATAATTTCAAGAAGATAAATAAATAATTTTTTTATATTTTTAATGTCTGTATATAGGTACCTACTTGTATATCAACTACTTATATGATAAAGAGCATTACAAAAATCAGCACGAAAAACTTCAGCCCTAGGCAGAAAAAAAATATTTTTGAATTCGCGACCAAGTGGGCTCACACCCAAGTGTCCGTCGCGATCAAATGGACTCGCAACCAAGTGGGCTCGCACCCAAGTGTCCGTCGCACCCAAGTGTCCCGCAGCCAAATGCCCGCCGCAGCCAAGTGTCTCGCAGCCAAGTGTCCCGCACCCAAGTGTCCCGCACCCAAGTGCCCGCAGCCAAGTGTCCTAGACCGATCTGCGGATGATATTGACCTCTTTCGATCATCTATAGCAGGGGTGGCGAACCTTTTTGGGTCCGCGTGCCAAAAATCCTCAAATATTATTTCTCGATTGTCTGGCGTGCCTAAGCAGTAAAAAAATAAAAAAAAATAGAAAAAATAAAAAATGATTTTTTTTTCTGAATTTTACTAACAAGCTTTTAAAGTACAATAGATTTTCTTAAAAATAAAATCGTAATCACTAAAAGTACACATCAGTTATTTATCAATGAGATTTTTTCTGTTGTACATTCGATGACAATTTCTTAATATCTGTTTCATATTTCGTCACTTTTAGTAATACACATTGCACGACCAACTGGATTCATCAGTCATTCTATTACTTGTATATTACATTTTATGAAATTCATTTCTGAAAATAATTACTCACAAGCATATGTAGATGAGAAAATTGATAATATTGCTCTCGCTAGTTTTTTTTAAATCGCTAAAGACTTCTGGAATGGCGTTCCAAGTTCTCATTATTTCTTCTTCTGCATTTTTATTAATTATGTTCGTTAATCGATCACTTTCAATTATTTCCAAATCATTTCTAAAAATCAACAAATTTTTGTTTCCATATCGAACTCGATTGGAATTCGATAAATTGCATTTCAATGTCTTCTAGATTTAACTATTCGAAAATCTCCAAATAGGCGTGATGACAGTAAGAAAAAATCATTGAAATTATGATTTTATAAAATAAAATATGTTATAAAGATTTGAAAAAATATATTTATTTTCATTTTAAAAGAGCGAATAATATTAATATTATTAAAATAAAAATACAAAATATGTTTGTCCGCCATTTTATGTGAAACACCAATCAGAGCGCATGACGTCACCATATTGTTACTGTCAATTGTGTTTGTTACTGTCAACTGTAGTGTTGTTCGAAATGGCGATTTTTGCTACTAAACCTTTATTTTATGTAGAAATGTATATATATTTGAAAACAGTGAATGCGTAAAAACATCGTGAGATAGTTTTTCAAAATTAGTCATCATGCCTATTGAAGTCATCTGCTGATAGTGTGTCTTGATAAAAAATAAATTTTGAAGTCTTTTCAATCGTTCTGAATTTTTTAAATCTTGAAAAAAAAAACTCGTTAATTATTGATTGAATAACTACAGAAAATTATTTTGTTAATTTGATTTGATCTTGTTTTTTTCTGCAATTTTTTTTCTGTATTTGGGAAATATTTGAAGGTGTTAGATCGAAAATTTGTAATTTTGCTTAAAATGCTTTGATTTAATCAAACATAACAATAATTGTTTTGTTAACACCTTGCAGTTTAATATTTAATTTATTAAAATGTAAACACATTAATCATCAGTAAAAAACATTAATTTTGAAAGCCATTCGACGTCTACATAGTAACTCGTTATATTTTTCAATGAGGTTCTCATTAATTAAAAAAAGCTTAACTTCATCCAAACACTCGACAAATCTTTGAAAAACTTTTCCACGACTTAACCATCGCACATTGTTGTACATAAGTAAACCTTTATATTATACTGAGTTTAACTCATTTAATGATTCTAAAAATTTTCTTTTGTTTAATCCGCGTGCAGATATTAAATTGACCAATTTTGTTACAAGAATCATAACATCATCCAGTGACTGAAATCCGTGCTTTGAGCATAAAACTTGCTGGAGTATAATGCAATGAAAGCCCAGAACGGAATGTCCAATACGTTCAGTAAATAAACTGATAAAACCATTTTCCTCTCCAGTCATACTGCGAGCACCATCTGTCGTTACTGACACAACTTTGGAAAGATCTATTTCTCTTTCAGTGAGTGCTTTTACAACTGCATTGCAAATATCGATTATTTTTGTTGTTGTTGCTGATGATACTAAACTGATCAATTCTTAATAATTCACGGATTATTTAATAAAAATGAAATATTTTAAACTTAAAAATTAAAAAAATTAACCTAGAAATCCTTCGCGTGCCATCCAAATTATCAAACGTGCCACCTCGGGCACGCGTGCCCTAGGTTCGCCACCCCTAATCTATAGTACAAGAATTTATACTTTGTTGAGGGATTGTATGAGGACTTATAATATATACCTACTTGTTTCAAGGACACATTCATTATTTTTTAAAAAAAGAAAAAATATAACACAAAATCTATCTTACAGATTTGTATGCCTATTTTTATGATACCTACATATATTTTTTTATAAACACAATCCAAATATTGCAATGGTACAATATGACATTGAATTAATGCCGTGTTAAAGCGTAGGTACCTATATTATATTATATCATATAAAGTGAATTATGAAAGAACGTATCCGGTAGTCTTTTACGTCATAAAATAATATTAATTTATTGAGAGCAATAATATTAATTTATTGAGAGCAATAAATAAAGTAATTTGGTCACAAATACAAAATAATATCTAAAAACACGTATTTTATTTTAAGACGGATGTCTTCAATAGAATAAAAAGTAAACACATTTATGGCCGATATTTCAATGGACAATAAAAAATTGAGTTAATTGTCAATCAACTGATCGTCGATTAGATTCGTAATTGCCAATTTAGAAAATTGGTTATTTCAATACACAATTAAGAAAAAATCAACTAATCGTTGATCAATGTTTTTAAATCGTGTAATACCGTCTTATGCTCTATGGTATTCGTTGTTTACAAAGAGTACTAATAAGTAGAGAGATAACGGACGTATTTTGGTCTTCTGCGCAGAAGCCAACATCTATCTGTCAAAACGCCCGCGGTTGGGCAAAAAAATTGTCATTAGTGTCAATTTGTATGTCCGTTTGTGAGTTTCCGAAGTGTTTCTTTAAATTATTAAGTTAAAATGGTTAAATCTTCTTGCAGTTTTGGATGCTTTCAAAGATATATTAACGGAGGAAACATTTCTTTTTATGGGTATATTATATTTGGTATATATTTTTCAATTCATAATTAAAATATAATCACAACTAACCACCACGATCGAACATCTTTTCTTTTTGACATTGACTGATTTTATTTAATCTTAAGAAACTTATATATGTTTAATAATCTATACAAGGATAAATATATTAGATAATTGTGGATTCGAAATGTATAAGGAGAGAGAATTTCAGCATACTAAGGTTGTTTACATCTATACTCTTAGGTTGTTTACAGCATGGTTTACAGCTGTTAGCATCCATTATTTTGTGTTGTGACAACTGCGGGACGCTAACATAATAGTCGACATATTTGTCAGAATTTTTATTATTTTTTTTCTGTTTTACAATCACATAAATTTACAAAGATAATAATTAATCTATGTATTGTAATATAGAATTTGTCTTATCTCAATTTTTAAAATGTTTTTTTTTGTGAAATATTCATTACGTCATGGCCGGCCCGTCAATACACAGATGTATCTAATGTTTATTTTATTTTTTTGTAATTCATGTATAAAATAAAATGTAAAGCAAACTATACAGTTAGTTGGTCACTGATACAGAATTCGTATTATCTCAATTTGTAAAATGTCCATTATCCCAATTTTTAATTCAATAAAATTAGATGCTTTATAGAATGTTTCTTTTCATTTACCTTTAGGACCCTGAGATAAAAAATTGTAAGTTTGTGCAGCTTTGGTTTCAGTGAAACACGCTGAAAAGGTGTTTTGAAATCTTAACTGTTATAATAAATAACATATTGTTTTGAAACAACCATTTATTTATTTAATACAATACCTATAGATAATAAAAAAAACAAAACCATATAACAAAAAACGTACAAAGTTTATGTTCACAATTGACAGTTCTTTGCTAACAAAAAACACAATTAACTCGCTTGATTGCCGAAAAACGGCCAATCAATTTTTGACAGTTCGTAATTGACGATCAACGTTGATTTTGTAATGAAATAACGCCAAACTCCGATTAACCATAGACATGCCGAAAACCATAGAGAAAATCGACAATCAAGCATTTAATTGTACATTGAAATATTGGCCATTAGATGGTTTGAATGAATGAAGAAGAAAATATACAAAGCGTACAGGAATGGAATGAGAGGTCGGGGCCGTCCAAGATAAGGATGGCTTGATCATGTGCTTGAACGATATTCTGAAAAAGGGAAACTTTAGAAGTCTGAATGACAGACGAACATTATGAATAATGCAGGGTAAAACGAGTGGGTTGTGGTCAACGCTTTACTCCTCACTCCACAAAGTATTCAATTTTTTTATGGAAAATTATCAACATTTTTATGAAATGATTTTGTTCAATATTTTTTTATTTAAATATTTTATAATGATAACTTGATATTTCTTCAATGCCATTTTATGAAAGTGATGTGCCTGTTTACCTATTTGAAAATAAAAAAATTAAATTTTAAGTTTCCTGAGCTTGGGGTCACTTTGAAATATTTAACAGTTAAAAAATTGTTAAGCACTATTCAGATGTCCTTCGAAATCTAATGGGGTCTAAGTGAGTATTAGATATACAAATTTGCAAAATTTTATTAGAATCGAATGAGTAGGTACTTTAGTCTATAATCGATAAAGTAAAATGAACACGCCGTACATAGTTCACAGCACACAGCACACACACACACAGATAAATTTTGATTAATCAATCGTCAGAATACAATCTCAGCATGATACTAGTTGAATCGAATGAGTAGTTTAGTCTATAATCGATGAAGTAAAATATACACGCCGTACATAGCACATATGGGAATAGCAAACTGGAGGAGAGCGATGGAGGACAGGGACGGCTGGAGAAGGATTCTGGAGGAGGTCAGGGCCCACACAGGGCTGTAGCGCCAATGATGATGATGATGACATAGCACATAGCATACAGCACAAAGTACACAACACACACACAGATATATTGTGACGAAACTCTGCAATAAAAAATACACCTGTAAAAATTGCGAAATCATAACTCCCCACTATATCCCCTTGGGTTAGTGAGGAGCAAAAAGTATAGCGTTCTGTTATATGACTAGATACTCCACTATAATAAAATAAATAAATATTTTTTTTATTCCAGTCTGTGAGCAGCGGGGTGCAATTCTACATTTACAAATTATTTATTCTTGTTTTAATGAACAGTTTTCATATATTTTACTTATCATCAAAACTTGTTTCAATCAATATTGAAGGTGAAGATAGAAAGTCGCTGAAGAACTGGAAGGAGACAAATGTCCTGGCTGCGTGATATTAGGGAATGGACGGGCTTCAGAACTGTGGAGCAAATATTCCGTGCAGCACAGGACAAATTGAAAACGCTGTTCGTTTTCGCCAAGCGCTAATTTTTTTTGTATGGGATTTGACGTTTGTTGTAGAAATTTTTTCTACAATAACAAACAACAAACGTCAAATCCCATACAAAAAAAATTAGCGCTTGGCGAAAACGAACAGCGTTTTCAATTTGACTTGGGGGCATAGAGCGATCCGCCAAAGTGATCGCTTACGTCAAGGGCTCCTGACAGGGTACCAGTAGATGAAGAATGTAGATTTTGGGTGACATTAAAAATAGTTTGATTGATATTCAGATATCAGTAGGTTTGATTAGAAGTATAGGAACAGAATTTGATGCAAAAAAATCACATGTTTAATATCTAGATGCATGAATTACTTCTAAATGAGGTCGTATTATTGTTTTTATTTGAACAATTCCCATCTTTACAATAATTGTTCAGATTAATAAATTGTTGAATTTTGTTGTGAAACTTGTTAGTTTTGGTAGAAACGTATACTTACAAATTTCTGGTCTCAATGGATTAATTGTATTGTCTACGAGAAAAGTTTTTATTGGAGAAGTCAAAGGCTGCGAAAATTCACATCCATTGTCGATACCTTTGATTATAGTTGTAGGCAACTGTTATTAATATTGCAGGTATCCATAATTATTTTATTAACACAGAAAACTTCGTATGCATGCATCCAGAACCGGATCTACCCACAGAGTAATGAAATATACAGATCTGATTATACAATTGGTACATGAATTGAGGTGTAACGGGGGTACCCCAAACACATTCAATGTTTAAAAAAATATATAACATGGATATTAATGACACATTTATATAGGAGTAAAAGGATTTGCTTTCCAATAATTCGAATCCCTTTGTTAATAACTTTTAATTTTTTATATAAGTGTGAAGAACTGTTTCAATTTTCATTCAGAACCAATCCGAAAATAGATATTCAAATACGATTTATTGAGTGGCACACACTGGAATTTTTAATGGCATAGTTACGTGGAGTGTACCAAGAAATTTTGCTTATCTCATTTCTATAGATTATTATTATTGGTCTGTGGATCTACCATATTGAATATTTTCGGTTTGTTTACATATTTTCTCTTAGAAAAGTATAATTAAGAAAATACAATAAAAAAATACAAGTTTCAGATTGCTCTCACGTTGAATATTGCAACCTCATCTCCTTTTACTACTTGTGTTAGGATTAAACGTCCTGATATTCACGGCTCCTGTTCCTGAGATATGGATGACCAGCTATCCCTGCATTTCTTTTGAGGTCTTTTGGATGCAGGTATACTTAATAAATTATTTAAATTAAACACAAAACACTATACTTTGTATATTTCCACTTGTTTATTTTTACTTAATCATTACATGTTTCGGGAACGTCCGTTCCCTTCCTCAGTCCGTTCCTTTGTGTTTAATTTAAATAATTTATGAAATATGAATTTCCACAAAGTTGATACCTCCACGTTCCATTATTTATATAGGTATACTTATTTCAATATCATAATTTTATGTTTCAAGTATATTTTTTGATTCCTGCTAGGTAAATAAAGTTGTTTTTACTTATTGAAATCGGAATAAAAGTTAATTCAAGGCGTGAAATAATGTCTTTGATTAGATACTATAACGAATGCTTTCAAAACTTACACAATAGTAAATACATTAGCTTATTTAGGGGAATTCATGTTTTCTTTTCCTATTAGGACATATACATAAATTATATAAATAATTTCGGAATAGTAGATTCATATACTGACCACGTTTTGAATATGTTTTCGTATTTTTAATTTTTGTCAAGTAATCCTGCATGTATGGTACATGACACTCAAGGACCATCAAAAACTGCTAACATTTGAAAACAGGATACTACGTAAAATATTAGGCCCAATACCAGGAATTGCGGCAGGTTCCTGGAGACTACGAAGCAATGAGGAAATTCGTGCATTGACAGGACAACCTTTAATCACCAGCAAAATCAGTTTCAGAAGATAAGCTTGGATTGGACATGTTGTCAGATCAGGGGAAGAAAAAGCCACAAAACGTATCCTGCAAAATAACCATGTGGGCAAGAAACCCCTGGGAAGACCAAGGCAGAGATTGATGGACAATGTTACCCGAGATCTGAACGTGCTGAATGCTTTTGATGACTGGGAGTCCACTGCAGTTGACATTAAGGCTTGGAAAGCTATTGTTCAGGAGGCTAAAGCTCTACCGGAGTTGTATGGCCATCGGAAGTAAGTATGTAAGTAAGTCAAGTGATCCAAAAAATGGGTTAGGATATCTGCGGCGGAATGGGACACTTGACTGCGGCCACTTGGGTGCGGGACACTTGGGTGCGGGACACTTGGCTGCGAGACACTTGGCTGCGGGGGACATTTGGCTGCGGGACACTTGGGTGCGACGGACACTTGGGTGCGAGCCCACTTGGTTGCGAGTCCATTTGGTCGCGACGGACACTTGGGTGCGAGCCCACTTGGTCGCGAAATCAAAAATATTTTTTTCTGCTTAGGAATGAAATATTTCGTACTGATTTTTGTAATGCTCTTTATATTTATTTATTTATTTTTATTTAAAGAACCACTTACAGCTAAAAAGTTACTATACATCGTTGTTTCATCAAATAAGGGCAAGCTACTACAAAACTGGTCAGCCAATTACAAGTGCCACATCCTGCATTAAATATCGGCCTACAAATCTATAAGAAAAGGAATATCAAAAAAGAATCTATATGAAAATAAAAAGATACAACAGAAACTATAATGTTTATTATTTATATAAAATATACAGTTTTGTTCTTCTCAGTAAATATATTTTTTGTAAATATATCAGTAAATATATTTATATCAGTAAATCAGTAAATATATATCAGTAAATATATTTTTATATTTTTTGTTTTGTCGCCTATACACAATATGTTAGAAGACTTAATAGTTTGATACTTAATCTCTAAACATACATACATACCATCATGCTGTTTTCATATTCCGGGCAGGAAAAAAGGGACTAACCTCCATACTATCCTATCTTGACATATGTACACAATAATAATAAACACTTCCTTGCACCATGCGCAAGTGGCGAGTTTATTGCCGTATGGCAATTTCTTCCAACTAACCAGTGTTTCCAGCCCAGAGAAGCAATATTTGCGTGAGAAATGAATTTAAATATATATTTCTCCTCTACTGGGTATCGAACCCAGGACGCCCGCACAGAAACCGAACGGCTTACCAACAGTGCCACGGCGGTCGGCATACATACCTACATGTTTTGTGTAGAAAACAAAATATCTTAAAAAAATTCAATAATTTCTATTTATTGGTTTATAGTTTGGAACTTACTTATTCTTCAACTATACAAGTATACATACTATCGCTATCGACAGTTGGATCTCATGTGTTACATGCAACTAGTGTGTATGAAAAATTTTATTTAGTAAACATTTATAGTGTAAAAAATAATTTGGCTTAATAACCTTGTTTTTACTTTACAATTTCAAACATAAGTACAAATTGGAAGAAATTGCCACTAGGCAATAAGCCCGCCAGTGTACTAATTATAATTTCAAGAAGATAAATAAATAATTTTTTTATATTTTTAATGTCTGTATATAGGTACCTACTTGTATATCAACTACTTATATGATAAAGAGCATTACAAAAATCAGCACGAAAAACTTCAGCCCTAGGCAGAAAAAAAATATTTTTGAATTCGCGACCAAGTGGGCTCACACCCAAGTGTCCGTCGCGATCAAATGGACTCGCAACCAAGTGGGCTCGCACCCAAGTGTCCGTCGCACCCAAGTGTCCCGCAGCCAAATGCCCGCCGCAGCCAAGTGTCTCGCAGCCAAGTGTCCCGCACCCAAGTGTCCCGCACCCAAGTGCCCGCAGCCAAGTGTCCTAGACCGATCTGCGGATGATATTGACCTCTTTCGATCATCTATAGCAGGGGTGGCGAACCTTTTTGGGTCCGCGTGCCAAAAATCCTCAAATATTATTTCTCGATTGTCTGGCGTGCCTAAGCAGTAAAAAAATAAAAAAAAATAGAAAAAATAAAAAATGATTTTTTTTTCTGAATTTTACTAACAAGCTTTTAAAGTACAATAGATTTTCTTAAAAATAAAATCGTAATCACTAAAAGTACACATCAGTTATTTATCAATGAGATTTTTTCTGTTGTACATTCGATGACAATTTCTTAATATCTGTTTCATATTTCGTCACTTTTAGTAATACACATTGCACGACCAACTGGATTCATCAGTCATTCTATTACTTGTATATTACATTTTATGAAATTCATTTCTGAAAATAATTACTCACAAGCATATGTAGATGAGAAAATTGATAATATTGCTCTCGCTAGTTTTTTTTAAATCGCTAAAGACTTCTGGAATGGCGTTCCAAGTTCTCATTATTTCTTCTTCTGCATTTTTATTAATTATGTTCGTTAATCGATCACTTTCAATTATTTCCAAATCATTTCTAAAAATCAACAAATTTTTGTTTCCATATCGAACTCGATTGGAATTCGATAAATTGCATTTCAATGTCTTCTAGATTTAACTATTCGAAAATCTCCAAATAGGCGTGATGACAGTAAGAAAAAATCATTGAAATTATGATTTTATAAAATAAAATATGTTATAAAGATTTGAAAAAATATATTTATTTTCATTTTAAAAGAGCGAATAATATTAATATTATTAAAATAAAAATACAAAATATGTTTGTCCGCCATTTTATGTGAAACACCAATCAGAGCGCATGACGTCACCATATTGTTACTGTCAATTGTGTTTGTTACTGTCAACTGTAGTGTTGTTCGAAATGGCGATTTTTGCTACTAAACCTTTATTTTATGTAGAAATGTATATATATTTGAAAACAGTGAATGCGTAAAAACATCGTGAGATAGTTTTTCAAAATTAGTCATCATGCCTATTGAAGTCATCTGCTGATAGTGTGTCTTGATAAAAAATAAATTTTGAAGTCTTTTCAATCGTTCTGAATTTTTTAAATCTTGAAAAAAAAAACTCGTTAATTATTGATTGAATAACTACAGAAAATTATTTTGTTAATTTGATTTGATCTTGTTTTTTTCTGCAATTTTTTTTCTGTATTTGGGAAATATTTGAAGGTGTTAGATCGAAAATTTGTAATTTTGCTTAAAATGCTTTGATTTAATCAAACATAACAATAATTGTTTTGTTAACACCTTGCAGTTTAATATTTAATTTATTAAAATGTAAACACATTAATCATCAGTAAAAAACATTAATTTTGAAAGCCATTCGACGTCTACATAGTAACTCGTTATATTTTTCAATGAGGTTCTCATTAATTAAAAAAAGCTTAACTTCATCCAAACACTCGACAAATCTTTGAAAAACTTTTCCACGACTTAACCATCGCACATTGTTGTACATAAGTAAACCTTTATATTATACTGAGTTTAACTCATTTAATGATTCTAAAAATTTTCTTTTGTTTAATCCGCGTGCAGATATTAAATTGACCAATTTTGTTACAAGAATCATAACATCATCCAGTGACTGAAATCCGTGCTTTGAGCATAAAACTTGCTGGAGTATAATGCAATGAAAGCCCAGAACGGAATGTCCAATACGTTCAGTAAATAAACTGATAAAACCATTTTCCTCTCCAGTCATACTGCGAGCACCATCTGTCGTTACTGACACAACTTTGGAAAGATCTATTTCTCTTTCAGTGAGTGCTTTTACAACTGCATTGCAAATATCGATTATTTTTGTTGTTGTTGCTGATGATACTAAACTGATCAATTCTTAATAATTCACGGATTATTTAATAAAAATGAAATATTTTAAACTTAAAAATTAAAAAAATTAACCTAGAAATCCTTCGCGTGCCATCCAAATTATCAAACGTGCCACCTCGGGCACGCGTGCCCTAGGTTCGCCACCCCTAATCTATAGTACAAGAATTTATACTTTGTTGAGGGATTGTATGAGGACTTATAATATATACCTACTTGTTTCAAGGACACATTCATTATTTTTTAAAAAAAGAAAAAATATAACACAAAATCTATCTTACAGATTTGTATGCCTATTTTTATGATACCTACATATATTTTTTTATAAACACAATCCAAATATTGCAATGGTACAATATGACATTGAATTAATGCCGTGTTAAAGCGTAGGTACCTATATTATATTATATCATATAAAGTGAATTATGAAAGAACGTATCCGGTAGTCTTTTACGTCATAAAATAATATTAATTTATTGAGAGCAATAATATTAATTTATTGAGAGCAATAAATAAAGTAATTTGGTCACAAATACAAAATAATATCTAAAAACACGTATTTTATTTTAAGACGGATGTCTTCAATAGAATAAAAAGTAAACACATTTATGGCCGATATTTCAATGGACAATAAAAAATTGAGTTAATTGTCAATCAACTGATCGTCGATTAGATTCGTAATTGCCAATTTAGAAAATTGGTTATTTCAATACACAATTAAGAAAAAATCAACTAATCGTTGATCAATGTTTTTAAATCGTGTAATACCGTCTTATGCTCTATGGTATTCGTTGTTTACAAAGAGTACTAATAAGTAGAGAGATAACGGACGTATTTTGGTCTTCTGCGCAGAAGCCAACATCTATCTGTCAAAACGCCCGCGGTTGGGCAAAAAAATTGTCATTAGTGTCAATTTGTATGTCCGTTTGTGAGTTTCCGAAGTGTTTCTTTAAATTATTAAGTTAAAATGGTTAAATCTTCTTGCAGTTTTGGATGCTTTCAAAGATATATTAACGGAGGAAACATTTCTTTTTATGGGTATATTATATTTGGTATATATTTTTCAATTCATAATTAAAATATAATCACAACTAACCACCACGATCGAACATCTTTTCTTTTTGACATTGACTGATTTTATTTAATCTTAAGAAACTTATATATGTTTAATAATCTATACAAGGATAAATATATTAGATAATTGTGGATTCGAAATGTATAAGGAGAGAGAATTTCAGCATACTAAGGTTGTTTACATCTATACTCTTAGGTTGTTTACAGCATGGTTTACAGCTGTTAGCATCCATTATTTTGTGTTGTGACAACTGCGGGACGCTAACATAATAGTCGACATATTTGTCAGAATTTTTATTATTTTTTTTCTGTTTTACAATCACATAAATTTACAAAGATAATAATTAATCTATGTATTGTAATATAGAATTTGTCTTATCTCAATTTTTAAAATGTTTTTTTTTGTGAAATATTCATTACGTCATGGCCGGCCCGTCAATACACAGATGTATCTAATGTTTATTTTATTTTTTTGTAATTCATGTATAAAATAAAATGTAAAGCAAACTATACAGTTAGTTGGTCACTGATACAGAATTCGTATTATCTCAATTTGTAAAATGTCCATTATCCCAATTTTTAATTCAATAAAATTAGATGCTTTATAGAATGTTTCTTTTCATTTACCTTTAGGACCCTGAGATAAAAAATTGTAAGTTTGTGCAGCTTTGGTTTCAGTGAAACACGCTGAAAAGGTGTTTTGAAATCTTAACTGTTATAATAAATAACATATTGTTTTGAAACAACCATTTATTTATTTAATACAATACCTATAGATAATAAAAAAAACAAAACCATATAACAAAAAACGTACAAAGTTTATGTTCACAATTGACAGTTCTTTGCTAACAAAAAACACAATTAACTCGCTTGATTGCCGAAAAACGGCCAATCAATTTTTGACAGTTCGTAATTGACGATCAACGTTGATTTTGTAATGAAATAACGCCAAACTCCGATTAACCATAGACATGCCGAAAACCATAGAGAAAATCGACAATCAAGCATTTAATTGTACATTGAAATATTGGCCATTAGATGGTTTGAATGAATGAAGAAGAAAATATACAAAGCGTACAGGAATGGAATGAGAGGTCGGGGCCGTCCAAGATAAGGATGGCTTGATCATGTGCTTGAACGATATTCTGAAAAAGGGAAACTTTAGAAGTCTGAATGACAGACGAACATTATGAATAATGCAGGGTAAAACGAGTGGGTTGTGGTCAACGCTTTACTCCTCACTCCACAAAGTATTCAATTTTTTTATGGAAAATTATCAACATTTTTATGAAATGATTTTGTTCAATATTTTTTTATTTAAATATTTTATAATGATAACTTGATATTTCTTCAATGCCATTTTATGAAAGTGATGTGCCTGTTTACCTATTTGAAAATAAAAAAATTAAATTTTAAGTTTCCTGAGCTTGGGGTCACTTTGAAATATTTAACAGTTAAAAAATTGTTAAGCACTATTCAGATGTCCTTCGAAATCTAATGGGGTCTAAGTGAGTATTAGATATACAAATTTGCAAAATTTTATTAGAATCGAATGAGTAGGTACTTTAGTCTATAATCGATAAAGTAAAATGAACACGCCGTACATAGTTCACAGCACACAGCACACACACACACAGATAAATTTTGATTAATCAATCGTCAGAATACAATCTCAGCATGATACTAGTTGAATCGAATGAGTAGTTTAGTCTATAATCGATGAAGTAAAATATACACGCCGTACATAGCACATATGGGAATAGCAAACTGGAGGAGAGCGATGGAGGACAGGGACGGCTGGAGAAGGATTCTGGAGGAGGTCAGGGCCCACACAGGGCTGTAGCGCCAATGATGATGATGATGACATAGCACATAGCATACAGCACAAAGTACACAACACACACACAGATATATTGTGACGAAACTCTGCAATAAAAAATACACCTGTAAAAATTGCGAAATCATAACTCCCCACTATATCCCCTTGGGTTAGTGAGGAGCAAAAAGTATAGCGTTCTGTTATATGACTAGATACTCCACTATAATAAAATAAATAAATATTTTTTTTATTCCAGTCTGTGAGCAGCGGGGTGCAATTCTACACAAACCATATTTTTACACACAAAATATATTTTACGTATTATGAATTATTATGAAAATTTCATAATTTTTAGTCCAAATTTATATTTTATAACGCTGAAATAAGACCGTAAATCTAAAATCTACAATTATAGAACGTTCCTATTTTAGTTACAATAGTTACCTACTGAATAGGGGGTAATATTAAAACTCAATAATAATGCGACAATTTCGTTAATTACCTAACACGATTAATTAATTACCGTGGTGTACCTACAAGTATTAATATAATTAGGTTTTTTCAATGTTAAGTTTACTAAATATGTAAAAAACTAAAAAGCTAATAGTTGAGTACTACGCCGTAGTGTGATATACCTACCACAGTTCCGGCTGCATGATAAAATATGTCTGTTTAATTGTGATGAAGGACAGAATGCGGATGGCGCTGTGACACACACTAGCTCTAAATCTTTATCCTGATCATTTTATTTTTACAACTTGTCGAAATCGTGTAATATAGGGTATTTTTTTTTGTGAGGGAGCCTGATGATCACGCTTGCACAATCCTCACTTCTTCCATTGCTTGATTACGCTGAAGTCTGTTACCTGGATGCTAACGAAGAACTACTTACTAAACTTGAAAAATTGCAAAATGTATGTATACAACAAATGTATACCTACGCTTTATTTACAATCTTTAAAAATATGATCATGTTTCCACTTACCCGAAATCTTCAACGTCAACGTCATAACATTCATTTACTTTCACAAGTGGAGGCCATGGGAAGACAAAAGGGGTGTCGGTCGGCCACAGAAGAGATGGGCCGACGATATTGTTGCGATCGCCGGAAAGAAATGGATTGAAGGGGCACAGAATAGAGGAAAATGGAGACAGATGGAAGAGGCCTACATCCAGCAGTGGAGGGAAGGCTAGGAAGAAGAAGAAGATAGTATAATTAATAACACTAATTAACCAAAATATCCTATGAAAGAGGTCATTTTCTTGTCGAATCACGGTCTGCCTCTTCTATCTGCTGACCGTACCATACTAGCTATTCCCATTACTTACTTTACTTTACTTTGCGTATGGCATCGGCACTGCTTGGCTGCAAACAAACAAACAAGAAAAGCTATGAAAGATAAGACTCGAAACGAATTGACACAGAAATGGCGGCCGAACGTCACTCGACCTCACGGCCAAATCGGCAAAAAAGGCCCTTATAAGGGCCAAAAGGACGATCGCCACATAAGCGAGACTAAGTTTCACAATTTTAATATTCCCATTCATTCTGCTGAATTCCTCAGCTCCACTTTTCAAGTACAATAAGCAAGACTATGGTAAACCTTTAGTGATAATATTACGACGTATTAATCGATTCAACTGTCAAAAAAAAAATTAAAGTTGTTATACCAACCTCTCTAATAACTTTTAATTGACACATCTTCACTCATCATCTCTCTCCTCCCACAACCACTATGCCCTTCCTACCTTTGTTGCTGTGTATTTTGGTACATTTAGACCTTTTTTGCCAATGTGGCCGTGAGTTCTTTTGACGTACGGCCGCCGGTTTTGTGCTATTTGGTTTCGTGCAATGCGTTTATTTTTTTCTACGTTTCTCATCATTATATTCATTTTGGTATGCGTTTTTTCTTCTTTTATGATCGCTTTATAAGGCACTACTCACAGGGGAGACCACGAGAAGGTATAGCACTTCCTCCCCCTTTGAAATGGGGCAAAAGAGATTCCCCGGAGTGTGACTGTGGAGCAAATAACCAGACTGTCCAACATCTAGTAGAGGAGTGCCTGACGAGGACGAGGAGATATCCAGGGGGATGGATGGACATCCATGATGCAACCCCGGAGGCCGTAAACTGGCTGACTGGATGGGAAGGGAACCGGGGCTTTGAATGGCCGAAATATGACGCAGCCGATGGCGTAGAGAAGTCAATGCCAAACAAAAAGTAAAGTAAAGTTAGTTGGTACCTACATTTTATAACACGTAAGTGTCTGTCTTTAATATACCTACCACTTCGCTATGTATAGCCTCACGTTGTTTAGAAGAAATTGTTTCATGGCAATGAACTCCGTGGTATTCGCAGCATTCACCACATCTCAAAAACATCAATCCTCCTTGGTATAGTTCCACGAAAATATAAAATTCAATAATTTCTGGCCACCACTAAAACAAAAGTTGAGAAACTGTGTTTTGACCTGTCACCGAACCAGTTCTATGGTGGTACGACCTTCTACACGGTTAATTGCTCTGTTATCGTTCACTTTGCAATTATATCCATATTATGTACACTATTTACTATAATTAAATATGTTGTTGCTACCTTTTTGATAATTTCATATCAAAAGCGGCAAATATACTCAATTAGGGTGCATCGCTATTGAGACATATTTAATTTACAAAACGATGCAAGAGGCAGGTAATTTCCAACAATTAACATAAACTACATACATACAATGTGAGGTAACCTGCGACAGGTGGTGTGAATAACGAAACAAAAGCACGGCACATGCGTCTCTATAGACACCAGTCTCGTAACATCTAAAAAAGACTACCTACATTCAAAATGGGTGGTGAATCTCATTGTTAAGCGAAATGCCTGTTGTGTTTATAATAATTTTCATAATTTAACTTCGTTTCTATTGAGATATAACTAACTTTTTTCTGAAATCAAATCATGTATTCGCTTCAAAAAATATTTTAACCTCAGATCCATCAATTAGAGTAGGTACAAACGATTTATTGTATCATCAATAGAATAAATGTGTCCATTCTGGATGAAATGAAATGATTTATTTCCATTATTTGTACATAATATGTACCTATATATAACAATAACAAAAAAATAACAATATTTTAAAAATACTTATTATAAACATACTATCTACAATTGTACCTATTTGGAAATTTTCTGCCTCACTAGACAAGTCTGTTCTGAGGCAGTACTTTTTCAATTTGACCTAAGGTTACATGTTTTTGAATGCAAAATAATTAAACATAAACAGAAAAAAAAGTAATCAGAATAATATAAGGTGATCTCTCAGTTATTTTCTCCCATATAATTGTAGTGGAAATGATGGATGGCACCAAGCTATAGTACAGTTTCTCAGGTTATGAAGGCACAGAGCAGTGAACTATGTAAGGATGCCAAGACGTCAACAAGAGTTATAAGTCAACAAGACGAGAGAGATATATTGGTCCGAGTGATTTTTGTGCTAATGCTTAAATGTAGTAATGAGTAAAAGTCTTGCAAGTATTCCAGTCTTTTGGTATTAGTCTTGCGAGACTAGATTTGCTAGACCAAAAGTATTGCGGTTTCGCAAAATGTTATAAATTATTTATTTTTAAATAAAAAGTAACCATTTCACTACGTTCTATCGACATATTACTGAAAAATGGTGTTCTTTCCAGAACGCAAACGAAGCCATTTAATAGACACTTCCCCACTAACTTTCGAAAATTCAGATATTCTTCCCAAATCCTGTGTTTAACTTCTTGGAGTCAAAATAGATTCAAATCTAAGCTTTTCAAACCAAATTAACACAGTTACTTCTTCTGCTTTCTTTCAACTAAGACGTTTAAAGTCAATCCGAAGGAGTATCCCAATTGAAGCCATGAAATCTTTGGTAAGCGCCTTTTTTGTCTCCCGTTTGGATTATTGTAACGGTATATATGCGAATTTACCAAAGAAAGATATTAAAAAAATTCAGTCAGTTTTCAATGCTGCAGCCAGACTCATCACTGGAGCCTCCAAATTTTCTCACATCTCTCACCACCTTCGCAATCTACATTGGCTTAAAGTCCCCGAAAGAATTGAATATAAACTTTGTCTCATAATCTTTAAAGCACTTCGTGGTATGGCTCCTACTTACCTCTCCGAACTGTGCATTCCGCTTTCAATAAATGACAGACAATCATCACTTCGTTCTGCTTCTTCATCCGTGGTTGGGAAATTAGTTGAAATAAACAGGGTGCACACAACTAATTTCGGTGATCGTGCATTTGCTGTGGCAGGACCAAATGCATGGAATAAGCTCCCACACACCCTCAGACAAACCGAAAATATATCTTCGGTCAGAAAAAAACTCTAAACGCACCTTTTTCGCAAATCTTACCAGAGCCAAAATGATACAACGTAATCAATTTTTCAGCGCCCTTGAGGTGAGATATTCACAAAAACGGCGCTATATAAATTATCCAAATGTATTATTTATTCTTTGATATATTTCTCTGTAACTACCGCATTTTACAAGAAAATAATAAATATTTTTTTGAAAAAATCGACCATGACCAAGACTGATAACGCAAGACCAAGATTCGATCCCATATGCAAGACCATAAATGTATGACCAAAACCACCCCGGTCTTACATTTGCTCATCACTACTTAAATGAGACGGCCATTACATTAAATAACAGTCATACTTCGATATGATTTCCCATATACTTTTGGCAATAAGGAATCGGAGAAAGCTTTATGTTCCGATATCAATTTCCTGTAGGTAGATTTACCTTTACATAATATATACCTCTTTACCTTTACATAATATATACCTCTGCAGAATGAACAAAATAGTATCAAAACGCCTACCACACTAACTGTTGAAGCTATTAACCTTCACAGCACGTCTAATAAATTTCCTAGTTGATAAGATCGAACTGTCTCAATATGTGAGCCAAAGAAACTGTTGGCCACTCTAGGGCACGGCTCTGTAATAGGTAATATCTACCAATGACTCTGATAACGATAGACAAATTAAGAAAATTAATAGAGAGTCAATTGGATTATATGAATGACGCCCACACTTAACATATTCTGTAGTATGTAAATTGATGTTTGGAAATAGTTGTAACAACTTTGAATAGTACCTACAACATATATTATGTAGGTAGGAGCCCACATAAACGTGTCAATTTTATTTGTAACAATTTACTTAATTCAAGTACGTGTAACGTGCAACCCAAAACCATTTGAGGTAGGAAAGATTTATATCATCCTTATGATAATGGTCCCTTGGAAAACAAGGGTGGTGTTTCTTTGAGTCTAAATCTATCAAATAATTCACATCAATTAAGTATAAATGCATTTAATTGTATAAAATTGTTTTGTATTTTACTACTACATTTATTCATTACGGTGTATGTGGAAGTCATTAAACAGACTGAGGACGGGCGTTGGGAGAACGTTGGATAACCTGTCTACATGAGGCTTCCTGCAACAGGGATTACCAACGACATGTGACTGTGGAGAGCAGCAGACCACCGCACATCTGTGCAGTTGTCTCTCAAGTCCAGTCAACTGCACCATGCACGATCTTATGGTGGGCAATGATTGTGCTATTGACGTTTCTAGGCACTGGCAGAAGATTATTATTAAATGCGTTACTGACACGATAGAAGATGAAGAAAAAGACCAACACAGCATATCCCCCAAAGGAGCAAGCAGCGACAGGTATATGCGAATGCGAACTACCTTACAAAAGGAAGCACGACACATTTTTGCATCCCCATATTCTACAAAAGTGTATCTAACATCTTGACAACAGCATTATTTTATCAACAGGCAAATGCAAATGGAATACAAAAAATACTTAATTTATTTTGTAAGATGGTATAGCTTTTCGAGCAACGCATACCTAGGTGCAGTGTATAGAGGGTGCAATGCAGTGTTATATAAGAATTCTACACCCGCCCAAATAATAAATTAGGACATTTTGGATTGTAATGATATTAATCGTCAAACGCGATGAAAATATATATCTCCACCGGGAATCGAATCCTGAGGAAGGAGCAATTAACTATGATACGTACATACATAGCTAATTGTATGTAGGTACCTAACTAATAAATGCAATGGTTGAAAACAAAAGAAATTCAAGTATATAATTTTTTTATTCTTTTTAAGAGTGAATATGTTGTTGTAACAAATATATATACATCCTCATACATTCCCTAAATATCCTGGGTAACGCCGCAGTCACATAGAGTGTCATCTTCAGAGAGGTACCCCCATCTTGAGAGGTTCACTCTACATCGTGTGACACCGACCCTTAATCTCTTGAGGGTATTCAATATAATACAGTAGGGCAGGTCTTCTTCTATTGGGATACCCTCACGTGGATGCATCCCCAACCCCGCTCCAAGGTCCTGCTTCCACAGATCCTCTCTTTTAATGAAACTATTTCTGGACTTCATTTTTTCTTTATTTTTATTTATTTATTAATAATGCTTGGGTTAGTAAAGAAACAAAAAATACATATTAGAAAAAGATATAATATATAAATTGTGTGGGTTATTCGATGTGGGTTGATGCCTACACATATTATTATTAATCTCTTTGTTAATATTAAATTTCGTAGGAGTTGTGAAGTGTGTAGTGACCATCGCCTACACAGGTTTACTGTTCATATACCAGCCCTTGACGACAACCTTTTTTTTTATTGAAAATCTCGCTAACAAGATAAGTATTACGCACTTCATCAATACGAGTTTTTTTTACTATCAAAAAATATTGTGCAATCGTCGAAAATTATGATTTCGCATTGAACGTGTTTTAACTTCATTATAGAAAAGCTGACTTCACAGAGAAAGATCCTGGGTTCGATTCCCGGTGGAGACAGTTTTTAATTGTGTTTTCAGTTGAAAGTTTTCTTCTATCACTAAAGGGCGCCACATAATTTTCTCTGCATGACTTGACCCCGCATTATATTTTCTCTGCATGACTTGACTTATGTACATTCAAAAACAGTACAAAAAATCTGTGTCATTTGGAAGACTTAATTGAGACCATCTGCGGCGTTCGGTTCTCTCTGCCAACGCCATTAGTTACATGGCGTGATGGTATGTATGAAATAGAAAAACAATATTCCAAAAGATTGTTTTATTTAAAAAATACAAACTTATCAGCAAGTGTGCATATAGACAGAATATACAGTGTTTACAGTTATATCTACACCGTAGAGGAAGATAAAGAAGATAAAAGTCTCTATTAGCCTTACCTCGGTGTTTTTGGTGATGCCACGATCTTTTCATATTTTAATCATCCGCCCCACTGCACTCTTAACAATTGGCTAATATTCTTTTTATTACAATAACGCACCCGCCGGTATCGCTCATGCTCGATCCAAGATACACAAACTCATGCTCGATTTCAATACTATCCAGAACATTCATTGAATGGAGCTTTCCGTCTCTATCAATCACTATAAGTTTTGTTTTGGTTAATTTTCAGACCGAGAGGCATCATACTTTAAGATCGAGAATTTCTTTCATTTCGGCTTTGTTAGAAACGACCAGTGTTTTATCATCACCGTAGCCAAGTTTTCTTGCCTCCCACAATAAAACCGTCTTCCCATAGGTATGAAATAAATCAGTGGGTGACTTATACCACTCACGCAGTCAATAAAAACATTCTTAAGTATGCCAAATACCATGTGTTGTGTAGGTTTTTAGTCCCTTTCATCTTGACACCTACATAAAAAATAAAAACCTACGTCAATATTAACATAGTTGTACTTAAAAAATAACACCGTATTTTGTAATGTTTTAATGAATGATGTTTATCAATTTAGGTATAGGTACATACTATTTACGTATTGTACATTTGAAAATCATTTTTCGAAATATGTAGATTTGTACATTTATTTATTTATATTAATCATTTTACACACATTACAGTGCACAATGGTGGACTTATTGCCAAATGGCAATATCTTGCAACTAATCATACTTTTAGTGAGGTAAATGAGTCCTCTATAAGTCTAATTGAGTCTTGTGCTAATCGAAGATCATTAAATTTGTGATTGAAGATCATGTTCCAAACATAAGGGCACCATCGAGTCAGTAAACAACCTCTAGGTTTTCTACCCTCCAGGCTTTCCATTACGACGAGCTTCTCGAAGTTATCAGAGGCCCTACAGATAGTGTACCAAACAACTGAAGGATGCGCTTTATAGACAAATTGATTGGAATTTCGCAATCACCTACCCCACTCCATTGGGAACATTAAAGAGCTTGTAGGTCTGTCTATCCCTGGAACGGCTGCTCGTCGGACGACACAAGGAACTACTATCATGCATATTTCATACCACTAACCCGAGGACCAACCTCAATTGAGTGGGCCCACCGAATCGAAGCCCGCCAAACTATTTTGGGCCATGTACCGACAAACCGCTGGCGGGGGGGCTTCCTCCCCACACCTTACTACTTAATAATTATATTATTTCTTTCACCACAGCTGATTCTTGGTTTAGTCCTATCCTCCACCCGGATTTAAGGGGTGCCACACCAGAATATGATGACTGTAGCTGAGCCTTCGCCGCGTGTGACTTGTCACCGTCGAGCGAAACATAAAGGGGTCTGCCCTGTTCTTTCATAGATATGAATTGAAGGGGGCACCGACCTTTTGCCCAGAATCCCAGGTGGAGCTGCGGCAACCCTCAACTTTACTGGTAGGCCCCTATTGCCGAACCTAGCCCCAGCAAATAGGTAAATTGTCCAAAGGAAATTCTTTAGATGCAGTTCACTCAATGTGGACACCTTTGTTTTCCTAACAGTCCATGGTATTCGCAACATTCTCCACCAATGCCACAATGACCAAAGACATCAAACCCGTTTCTGTATAAGATCTAAAATCATTTAATTCACCTTGAGTTTTGCACACAAATTTGGTCCTCTTTATATGCAATACACGTCAATAGAATAGAAAGAGTTCAACGTAAATTCGTCAGCTATTTAAATTATAAATATCATTTAAATTTTACTAACTATCAGAAATCATTAAAATATCACAGACTCGATACTCTCGAATGTAGAATTCTGAACGGTGCTATCGACTCGCCTGAGCTTGTTAACCTAGTAGGTATCCATGTTCCAGGTAGAACAGTTCGCCGCGCCGACCAGGGGGGCAAGTCTGGTCCGATCGGCGAAATCAAAACCCTAGTGATTACCCATATCATGGATAAAATTATCATATGGAGTTCTTTGACATCTAAAGATATTATAGAACTCCATATGTTAATTATATCCATGATATGGGTAATGACTAGGGTTTTGATTTCGCCGGTCGCACCAGACTTGCCCCCCTGAACTTTTGCATGTACCGGTGTGCAGAACTAATGTCAGGAAGAATGCCACTATTCCAAGCATAGGTATGTCATTCTCACAACACGTTGTTCTCAGTTGGGGTGGACATCTTCAGTGCAAAATATGAAAGGATTTGTGAAGAAATACCGAAGGTGATGCGCTCTTAATTCCCCCCCTCCCATCCCTCCTTATATATTATCAGTCCCATACCTAATTTTAATTTTCTTAATTATTATTATTTTTTTCTCTTTGTTTGTTGATTTCTTTGTATGAACTATCTTTTGTTATTGTTGTTAACTTATTATTGATGGAATGCTTTTATTGGTTCTGACTATGTCATGTAAATTGTATAATCAAAACTGTAAATGAGCTGTTTGCTTCCCAAATATAAAATAAATAATTAAACATTTACATACTGTACTGTTAACATTTCTGCACTTTGAAGCAATGATATGGTAAATTTTAAAGGTAATGTAATTGTACACAATGCTAATTTTCTTGTTTCGGTCAACAAGATAGATACATTATGCTGATAAATTTGTTGTTCATGGACCCATACAGTTATTAACAATTCAGACAATCTAACATTTAAACCCAAAACATCTTATATGGAAACGGGACAAGATAAATTTGTAGATGCAACCAACTCATTAATTAAATTGAAAATGTTCCTCGCACATACATACATACATACCATCACGCCATGTCCCTTCATTGTCCTCATTCATTCTCCTCATGTGGCCAAACCATCTCAATGTGTTCAATTTCATTCTATTAATGAGATCTTTCTTTATCTTACATTCTTTCCTTATGTCCTCATTTCTGACCCTGTCATACATCGTCCTATTACAGATTCTTCTTAGCGATCTCATTTCATTTATTCTGCTTTCGGGCGACTTTTGCCATGTCCAGGTTTCACTTGCATAAATCAAGGTCGGCACTAAGATTATGAATGGCAACTTTAGCATCCTTTGATATGTTGCGAGGTGAGATGAGACTGGTATGTGGGTATACACGCATGTGTCGTGCGGCTTTTTATTTAAGGTAATGTACGCCCGCACATTTTCGCTGATTACCCCTACTTGTGGGATATGCTGTGATGGTATGAATGAATGAAATATTTACCTACGATTTAGTTCCGTATGCCGACACAATATAATATTATTTAAAAAAATTAATCTTAAATACCTTGTCATGGTCCCATGTTCCTGAGCAGCAGCTACCGACTTTTCGTACATGGTTTATAAATAAATCAAAACCAATAAGCTATATGTTGAACAAATGTGGACAAAAATAAATCTGATTTTATGTCCGTTTGTTGTTTGTTTTTAAAATTGGTAGCGTTTGCAGATGGTTTAAATCAATAGTTTAAATTCTCAGCAGTTTTCAATCTGTCGATAGTGACAGCTTCTTTATTTGTTTAAATTCTGTTTAGGCATATTAAATGTAACCAACAGTGGAAAGATATAATAATAATATCATTATCTAATAATATCTAATATCTTTTGGAAAAGACAAAATAACTATGTAGGTACCTAAAACCGAAATGTCAAATACATATTTGGCTTGGTAAAATTATAAACTGCTAGCCCTAGAACAGGGTTACCTAGTTGGGCAGCAGTAATCTTCATAATAGTCTTTGTTATAAAGATGTGAAAAATAAATAAATAAAATAAAATAAATAAAAAATAAAAAAATATTCTCTTTTTGTATATGTATTATAATTATGCTCTATTTTTCTCTTATAGAATTTTAGTAATATTGTTTTTTCTATTATATAATATGCTCTGATAAGTAATAATTAATTAAATAAATAAGGATTGCCACAGAACAAAAAAAAAACTACTAAAAATATTGGCATTTCAGTATTATCAGCCAGGAGCATTGTTTGTAATTTGTAATATTTCACTTGTAAATTCGTAATTGGAATACATTTATATTTTAAAGATAATGTGAACAATGTTATGTGGGTAATATAATATATTCTGTGAATTTACCGACAAGTAAAAATAAATAAATAAAAATAAGTAAGTACAAGTATAAAGTTAGTCCAAGAAATATAAGTCATTCAACGAACGGGTTAATTTAAACTAATATTATCTTGTTTATTGACCAACTGTCATTTAGAAGTACATATATAGATAGATAGATATTATTGTATCTAAAACCATTGTATTAATTTATCTATGGTCTTGTATGTATGTTGCTACAATAACATGACATTTGTAATAATTCCTTTCCTGGTTTGGACACACACCTGATTACGTAAACGTAACAATATAATATACTTGGGTATACACAAATCCACTAAGTAAGGAACTGGCTTAGAATAGTGCTTCCACTATTTTCTATCATCATTGTTAACAGGCAACATAACATCTCACAAAGTTCAGCAATGAGCTTCACCACCCATTCTGAATGTAGGGACTTTTTATGTGATGAGAGATTGGTGTTTTGGGATACACACTCGTGTCGTGATTCCTTTTATAAGTGCACGACATGCACACCCGCACATTTTTCGCTGGTTACCCCACATTGTGGGATATGCTGTATGAATGAATGAATGAATTAACTAAGTAATTTGTATGTATTTGAATTTGTATGAAATCTGAATACCACGATCTTTTCTCTTGTCATTGAATTTAATTTCAGCGTGTCTCAGACATATTAAAATCACAAGTATTAAAAATACTTACATACTCGGTCGCTCTATTAGATACCTACTCAACCAGTGTAATTCGTTTAACAAAGTAAAGTATCGAAAATTAGGATTGTATGTTGAAACTTTCATGTTACACTTATTTTACAATACTTATAAAATTTATTAAATTATTTAATGTGTGCTCTGTTTTATTGTGCGTATCAATACTTTTTTATTTGTGCCCCTTTAATTTAAATTAATTCAGTATTAAATGATTCTGAAGTTTTTGTGTAAACAGAGTAGAAACCCATTTTAAAATTAATGAACAAATATATAACAAATTATTATTTTTTTTTTTTTTTTTTTTAAAATGAATATGTCCTTGTTAAACAAGTACATATACATCTTCCTACGTTCCCTAAACTAAGCATAAATGCTTGCCCTATAGGTGAACGAGATCGGTCGAGGCAGGATTCGAACTCGCGACCACTGGATTACTAACCCAGCGCGCTAACCGCTCTGCCATCCACCCATCCAATTATTTATTTATTACTTCTCGGGCAAACTTACGATATTAATCGTCTCACAGATCCAGACTGAAAATACAATTAAAAACTGTGTCTCCACCGGGAATCGACCTTTAGATCAGCAGTCAGATAACCAACCAACTGAGCCACGCAGGCCGACATTATGATTTTTTGTGAAAAATACTTTAGTATTTATTTGTTCATTAATTCAGTATTATTCATACATTGAGACACGTGGGATATAATTTGTTATACGAGTTTCCAGTGGTCGATGGTTCCCCCCACTCCTTCTCCCACCCCATCCTGATTTCAAAATTGTTAAAATGTAATAAAATATCTTGTACATAATACATACATATAATATGTTAGAATACTATAATTGGCTCTATATATAAAAATTATCATTATATTTTTGAATTTTTTTTTTTTGCGGTTGCATTCTTTAATAGATAAAAAATATAAATTCTTCTAGAGACACATGCTTCACACATATTCTATTCAATTAAGTATAATATACTGCGTGAACTGATGTTAAATTGTAGGAGAGAGACTCAAGCCTGTCTTTCTCAAGTGACATCTGTCATTAACTTAATGACTCTAAGGTCGGTACCTAATGAAGGAAACAATGATAACATCTATACACTTACATACAACATAAAGAGTGAAAGTTCATTCAACTATAAGTTTAATATTACTTGTTGCATGTAACACATGAGATCCAATTGTCGATGGCGATATTATGCATAACTGAAGAATACGTATCAAACTATAAACACATAAACACAAATTAATAAATATTTTGTTTTCTGCATTAAACAGGTAGGTAGGTATTTATTTCGGGATAGGATAGTATGGAGGTCAGTTTGTTTTTCCTACCCAGAATATGTAAACAGCATGATGTATGTTTTTAGATTAAGTAGGTATCAAACTATTGAGTGAGATATTGTCTAGTGTTGACTGCCTTACAAATTGTATGAAACGATGTCGTCACTAAATTCAATTTTTATAAAAATTGTTAAAAAAAAGATTGAGATACTACAATGTTCATATTTTATGGAGTTTTTCGGCTTTTTTCGATATTTTTAAAAACTTTGAAAATATAGTCAGTTAAATACAAATTTATCATAAAAAAGCTTATCTTAATAAAAAATGTTTGAGAAACTCTGGAATTTAAATTAAAAAATTTAAGATTTTGTATTTGTCTATATTTATACCAATTTTCAGAGTTTTGGCTTTTATGGTTTTTGAGATATATGGAAAAATAAAGTAAAAATTAAAAAGTTGATAACCCCTGATTGAAATAAATATTAAAAATTCTGAGTACCTTTAAAAGTTTTGTAGGCCTATATCTATCTATATTTTCTAAAAAAATAGGTTCTATGCATTCTGGCTCTGGGCTCAGACACACTAAATCCATAAGTAGAAAATTTATTCTGCGAAGCCTCTTCGTTGGTGTTTTTGGACTTCAAAGTTGAAAAAGCCGTGAAAAATATACACCCTACAAACAAATCTCGCGTATCTTGGCTCGATAATTTATCGATATGTTAAGAGAAATGAATTCTTTTCAACAAATAGACAGTTGGATTAGCAAAAAAAAAAAATACAATAATTAAATTTAATATTTAATTTTAATAAGGAGAAAATTAATAAGGAGACAGCTGTCCTAAACGCACTGAGAGAGCTCGAAGAGATGTGTGTATTAAAGAAAGCATTGTACACCACATAGTGCAAGCATGGAACACAAAATGCAATGAAATCCTCAAAGATGAATCTGTGGTCCCATTTTTTGATATAATTTTTATACGAATGTTAGTACCTACTCTTTACGTAATTCCAAGAGTAGAGTATAATATGTGGTAAGGAATGTATTCCACAAAATATGTATTGTATGATATCTAATTTGCTTGATCGTCTGTTCCTTACTTTATTATAGTTCATGTAGGTACCTACCATAAACTTTGAAAATCGATACCTATACATACAAACATAGTATATATTTACCGATCACCGTTCAATCAATTAATGTTAGAGGTGTGGCTGAATTCATCCAACCAAACAACATCGCCCTTCGGAAAATGAACCCTAAAATTTGTTTCATAGAGGGTTTATTTACACTGTACATATGTGTAGTAGTTTCTACTCCATTTTCATTATCATCCAAACATTAACAGCAAACATTCTGTAGCACAAGACAAATTTATGCAGTTTTCGATTTATCGTTGATTAGACTATTCATTTTCTTTCCATCGACTGGAGGTTAAGTAACATAATTACAAGTATTTCCTTAACAAACTCAAACAAGAGCGGTTATTCCACCTGACTCCATATAACCTCCGTTAGGAGCGGCACAAGAAGAAGAAAAAGAATATTGAAGTAAAGTCATTTCAAGGACTTCCAAAAAACACCAATACTTCATTATGATATACTTCAATATTTCATTAATGCAATGAAAGCTTCCTAATAGATGGAGCGTGGTTAGGTACTTGTTAAGTAAGTAGGTACATTTGGTTCAAACATAATCGATTTAAATCGTCGATAAAGAGCCCTCAGTGCTCAGTGTTGAAGTAAATCGCTGGCATCAAAAATTGATGTACGCTACAAAATCAAATTGCTTTATATCAATCGTGTTTTTACGATAAAGAAGAATAGTGTTGCCAGGAAATAAAAGTATGCAATAATTAAGAAGGATCATAGCATGTAAAAATAAGTTAAACTTGCGATAAACAAAGCAGTTGTATTTTTATTAATTGGTGGATTTAAATATATATTATTGATCTAGTGTACCTACAGTTTTTGTATGTATACCCAGAAATTTTAAATATTTTAAAATGAATGAAAACTACAATTAGTCATATGTATACGGCTAACTGATGGATCATAGAAAGGATTTCGATCTATTTGAGCGCCATGATTATGAAAAAAATCAATAAAAATTGGGTTTATTTATGCGTATTGTACAAAATCATATAAAAGATTTCAGAATCATACAAAAGATTATCATACCAAAGTTTTCAGACTATTTGAACTCCATGAATATGAAAAAAAATCGATTTGAATCCAAATTTTAACACTTAAGTCAATTTCTTTGTAGAAATATCTCGAAAACATTTTATTGAACTTAGGTAACTTTTGATTTCTCTAGATTATGGCAATAAATATTGGTAAAAGCACTTAAGGAAATATATATTATAGTACATTAGGTACCTATGCAGTATATAAATACCAAATAGTACCTATATTTGATACATAATAATATTACCTATACTTACACATATTCAAGAGCGAAGTAAAACATTTTGAGAATTTAATATACTTGCAAATTGCAAATATGTATTACGAAAATGTTATAAGTTATAAATTGACATATTTTGTAAAATCTTCTATTTCTTCTAAAAAACACACTGTGAAAATAAACAAAAACTTTCTATTCAAAAGATTTCTTCGAATAAATAAGTCTTTTCTTTTCTATGATTAATACGGGATAAGCATGAAAAACAGAAACAGAGCCAATATGCATTTTTTTAGATCATTCTCTTTTCCATTAGATTTCTCAATCATGGGATTCGTTGGAAACGCCTATCCAATTTCTTTTTCCCTTGCGGCATTCAATTCGATGAATTCCTTTTTGGTTTATATTAGAAAAAAATCGCAATATCCAATTTTATAGTTTTTATTAAATGACAGATTTGAAACATACCGAGAAGAACAAATAACTACATGTATTTGTTCGTCCATAATTCTGCAAACTAAAAATTTTCTGTCGAAACAATTTCAAAAGTAGGTATTGAATCTAACAAGAAAAAGAAATGTTAATATATTTTATTTATTTATTTATTGGCACAATTATTACAATTTATAAGTATATTGAATATCTACCTAATAAATTTACTTTTTCAGCATTATTTTTAAAATAATGTTTAATATGTGTAATGTTTTTAAGCAATTTATGAAATAGCTGTTGAGATGAAATAAAATAAAAATAAAAATAATAAATAAAATAGAAATAATGAGACCAAATATGAACAGGCGTTAAAATTTTAGGCGCTTTTTAATCACTATGGATTTATTAGAACTACTACTTTAAACTACTTTTATATCGATCACACTATTGATGTTCTTTTGTGATTTTAGTAGGTACCTATTATTTGACATTCTGAACACGGATAAAAAAATATTCACCGGAACAGCCACTTTAAACTACTAACACACAACACGCTATTGATGCAACAATTATTTTATCCAACACACTATTGATGTTCTTTTGTGGATTCAGTGTTATTTGCCATTCTAAATATGGATAAAAAATAATCAAGAAATCTGTCACTTTAAACTAGGTACTCTTATATCCAACGCACTATATGCTCATTTCTGATTTCAGTCTTATTTGCTATTCTGAACATATTTATCGCACAAAAAAAAGGTGTTAATTAAAATTTGTTTACGATTATGACAGCTTCTAATTATGAAAGTTGCAATTTATTTTACTCAAGCTGTGTTAAAATGACAATAAAATGTCTGAATATTATTATATACGAGAAATGAAGAACAGCGTCTGCAAATGTAATTTGTAATATATAAATATTAAATTTTGTTATTGTGATAGGTACTTATAGATGGATTTTCCGAAGTCTCTTATTCGTTGGAATAAAATAAATTGTCGAGACTCAAGACATGGCATTAAACTTTTTCTAGTCGTTAAGACACATTGATTCATATTAAAAGAGAAAAATTTGCCACCGATCCTTCCATTCATCATCCCTTCTTCAAGGCATACTCAGCTCTTAAATACACACGATTACTTAGTCCCAAAAGTTAAAACTACTTTTAATCAAAGATTCTACATTTTTCTTGGTCCAGAACTGTACAATAAACTTGACAACTACACAAAAGAGAAAAAAATAGAACCCAAAAATACACACCAATTGCGGGCAATATTTACCAACAGGCTCATGCACCTTGGTAGGAAGGAATCGTAGGACCTTATTTGTAGCGTTTTAGAATGACAAACGAAAAAGTGCAACGAAAATGGTCATGATTGGTGGTTATAATATGTAGGTATATCGTGAAAAATAAAAGGTCATTTACTTTCATTGTACTATGCTGTACGGCAGCGGAATCAATTGTATCTACTGCACAGAAACTTTTTCTTCTTCTTATTTAAAAGGCTTTTTAAAGAGCTGGGTAATTCAACACTGTCGATGGACTAGTAGGACCCAGGTGTTGCACCGAAAACGATACCACCATGAATAATAATTCTTTCTTTCTTTTTCGTATCCGCCTAAGCTCTACCACTCCAATAATCAGCGACTGACATCGCGTTGTCATTTGTCATAATCAGATCCCCAGGACTACAGACCTTTCCCATCAGTGGGCACATCAGCAAGTGGCTGTCATTCTGGGTTGCGTCGCATTCGCATCGGGTACCATCTGATGCAGACAGGTACCCCCAACATTGCAGTTTTTTTTTACATCTGGTGACGCCGACCCTGAGTCTATTGAGAGTCTTCCATAGAGTGTATGGTAAGTGCTCTCCATTGAAACTCCGATACTCTCAATTGGTTCGAAATAATTATAAATAATAATTTAGATGGGTCGGTGGCAGAGCGGTTAGCGCGCTGAGGTTGTAATCCAGTGGTCGCGAGTTCGAATCCTGCCTCGACCGATTTCGTTCACCTATAGCACAAGCATTTATTTGCTTATTTTAGGGAACGTAGGAAGATGTATATGTACTTGTTTAACAAGTACATATTCATTTAAAAAAAAAAAAAACTAAAATAACAAAAATAAATTCTTGGTTTTATATTCTCAAAACAATTGAATTAAGTATTTCCAAATTCTTATTTCCAAATTTATAATGTACACAATTCTAAATATTACAGCAACGTCCTTTTACCAATGGCAATCGAGGAAATATCCGATGGGGTCATTTAATGGGATTTTGAAGATACCAAAACGAAATTTTCACCCTTATCCACATAGCACAATTCAATTACTCTGAGTGAACTCAAACTACGTAATGTAATTAATGTATGTTGTTACAACAAATGGATTATACTTTTGCTCCCTTTGCTGAAATTATCCTAAAAACCCTTAGTTTTGTAATGTAAACAATCGTTTATACCCCCATGCAAGTGGTTAGATTATTGTCAATCCGAAAAATCTTCCAATTAATACCAAGTGTTTCCAATCGAAAAAGAAAAAGTATTCGAAAGTATAAGTTTCATCATTTTTTTTATCCTTTAATTCAAAATTCATCTCGACACAGAACTTAAACATTTGACAAAACGTGGATATTTAATAAAATGTAAATCATTTTACAACTCTTTATCATAAAATTAAATACATATACATACCATCACGGCATATTCCACAATGGAGGGTAACCAGAGACAGGTTTGCGGGTGTGCTATACATTATAAAGGGAGCATAACACATGCGTGCAAGCCCACACACTAGTCTTGTCTCATCCAAAAATACACTACGTTTCAGAATAGGTGGAGAACCTCATGGCTAAACTTTGCGAGATGTTAATTTGCCTGTTGTATTTTCGATTACCCGGCTCTTACGGGACACACGAAAACGATGATAATAATAAATATTGGAAGCAGTATTCAAAGCCGGTGCCTCATAGCATAAATATTTTTTTTTTGTAAATCTAATGATAATAATAAACACTTTATTCCTCCATTTTAATACTTTTACAACTGGGAGAGTATATTTCCGAATGGCGATTTATTCCAACTATCGAGTGTTGTCGGCCTAAAGAATTAAGAATCGCTACTTATTTCTTTTACTGTGAATCGAAACAAGGCTGCTGGCACAGCAATCAAACGACTTACAACTATGTTTTCTCGGTCGACATTTATTTTATGGGTAAAATCATTATTTGTTTCCATAGTTTGTTTTAAAAACTCCACCCCAACCATTAACGCCATATAAAAGTAGATTTTACGACAGATGTAAGAACTCATAACCCTATTAGATAATTAGGTTCTTAACTAGATTTAATTCAATGTAATGTTTCAATAACAAAATAACATAAAGCCACTTTTGACTTCGTCCTCAACCATATGTTCAGAGTGACAGACTATTCTTACTTTAACCCATCAATGAATCTAGTGTCTGAATAGGACTATATTATTATCTTGCTCTATCCTGTCAAATACTTCCTGTCTTTTATACTCGATATCTATTTAGTCTATTATAGGTCGCGTGTTCAAAGTCAAGTTTTAGTCCTACATTTTAAGTCCAGTACCTTTAATGCTTGTTATTACTCTGCAATACTATGGTATGGTGAAAAATTGTTTTTCGTTTATTTTAAACGTTAAAATACTTTATAGCAAAAACAGCGATTAGGAAAGAAAATGGGGAGAAAATTGGGATCAGGTTCTTAGGGATAAATATTCCTTCTTTAGCTTTTTCTTGAACATTCAAAGTGAGTTAAACGACGCAATATCCGGACTTGGGCTATTCCATATTCTTGCTGATTGTACTTCGAACGAAGAGCTGAAAAATTCTGTGTTATGGATAGTGTCTTTAATATATATTTTTTAAAGAATCATACATTCAGTAAATTAAACATACCTAATAATAATAATAATTTTTTTTATTATGCAAAACAAATCACATAATATGGCAGACTTATTGCCCGTAGGCAATGTCTACCAGTCAACCACACTAATAAATACAATAATACAAGCAAGTACAAAAATACACATAACAAAAAAATAAAAACTAATAGGTGTACATGAGAAAGAAAAATAAATAATACCTACATAAATGCAAAATTTTATATAAAAAACATAAATTAAAATAATAATGATAATGTCCAAAAATAGGAAAAGGATGGGTTGGGAAGGGATAAACATACATGTTTGATTAATTATCGAACGAAAGCGGTCAATAATAAAAAAAAATAAAATGCTCTGACCTTTGACGTTTTGGAAAATTGAATTGTGTACGGGTTTCAAAAAAGTTTTTTTTTTGCTTTTAATTTAATTTTAACCTTTTAAAAAAACAGTAAAAAATACAATCGACTACAAATAATGACATTTGAGTTTGCATTAACTATGTACCTACATCCGTTCTTCTATGAGAAATAAAAAAAAAGCTTTTTCAGATGGTACTTATGAAGTATTTTTCAATCAAAAGACAAAAATCAAAGGTTCGATTACCCAAAATAGGAAATCCATACATTATTGCAGTGAGAGAACGCAATGCCTAAAATGACCCATTATTAGAAAAACGTGCGGAAGTGACACAAAGAGTATAACGCATTATCACCTGCGTGAATACTTTCAATAGTGACCATATCGCCATAAATCCCCATTTCTATTATTCGGTCACAAATTGTCCACGTAAACAGAATTCATTGTTGAAAATAGGCACAAATGTGGATGCAAAGATAGACCCTAAACAATTGTGCAAATAGTAACCGAGATGTATTAAATTTGTAACAGTAGAGAGCATAATCTTTTCAATTTCTGAGTCTGAGGTCTGAGTGGTTTACACCAAGCACTCCATTTCTCCATCCATCCACTCCATAATATATTGTAATAATAATAAAAAAGTAAAATTATAAAGCGCCGTTTAATGAAAGAAGATCATTCCAAGGGCGCTGTTGCTTTTTTTGTTAACTCTACAAAACCCGAAATATTTGGTAAATTTCTCTGTACATAATAAATGTTGTGGTTTAAACTATCTTTTTGGTATGAAATTTTTTTGATTAAGTTTTATTACACCTACACTTGTTTGTATTTTGATTGTTTTATTACACCTACACTTGTTTTTATTTTGACTTTTTTATTACACCTACATCATCGTCATCAGCCTGTGTTTGCCCACAGGATGACACAGGCCTCCCCTCTCCTTCTCCTACACTTGTTTGTATTTTGATTAAGTTTTTTTACACCTACACTCGTTTGTATTTTGACTGTTTTTTTAAACCTGCACTTGTTTGTATTTTGATTAAGATTCTTTACACCTACACTTGTTTGTGTTTTGATTAATTGTATTACACTTAAACTTGTTTGTATTTTGATTAAGTTTTTTGACACCTACACTTGTTTGTTTTTTTATTGTTTTATTACATCTACACTTGTTTGGATTTTGATTGTTTTATTACACCTACACTTTTTTTGTATTTTGATTGTTTTATTACACCTACACTTGTTTGAATTTTTATTGTTTTATTACACCTACACTTGTTTGTATTTTTATTGTTTTATTACACCTAACCTACACTTGTTTGGATTTTGATTGTTTTATTACACCTATACTTGATTTTATTGCTCTTTAATGTTTGTTTTAGATTTTTATTGTTTTAATAAGCCACACTGTATATTTTGTTTATAAGAACTTATCGGGACTAATTTTTAAGTATATTAATTTTAAATTAAATTTGAATTATAAAGATACAAATATGAATAAAAAAACACACAGATTCAATCCATGCGTATAAAAATTAATAGCCTGAGCTTTCGCTAGTCACAACTAGCATCGTCAGAGGCACACTATAAGTATGTAATTTGTGTAGCATACACTTTCTTATGTAAGTCGTAAAAATTGCAAGAATTAAAAACAAGATTAAGTTGGTAACACTGAGTGCACATTAGTATTGTTTTGTTTGTATTTGAAAATCATTATTTGAATGATTTTTTAAAAAAAAAGTATAAAAGAAATTGCTACAAAAAATCACACTTTGTCAAAGGATTTTTAAGCTCACTACCTACTCATAATAATATTTCTTCACTGTACACTACATAATATCCCAGCTTGTACTTGGATATGTTATAAGATTTCAGTAGGTATGAGGGTTAGATTGTTGTTGCATAGTATATACATTGTGTAGTCGATAAAAAGGATCTCCCCATATCATTATTTACTGTACATCCTGGACATTCAAAGGTTTTTGTCGCAAGGAATTCCGCCATTTAATAAAAGGTTTTTTTTTTAATATTAAACTTGATGAGCATATAATTCAAATACCCAATTTTTAATAAAAGTTGTATTGGACGGTTATAGATTGTGATTAAATAATAAATTGTCAAATCTACATTTTTGGTTTCAGAAATCTAACGGATACTATGAAGTATCAATTTGACACGCAGCCAATACACGTAGAAGAATTCACATTTTGGAAACATGTGACTTATGTTAATGTCAATTACAAAACATGACGGAAAGCAAGGAAAACCTGTGATTTCATCGAGAATCAAACGCCAATCCTCCAGCGTGGAAAACAAATATCTAACTTACACAACCTTGAAGTTCGAAATTTGTCTCGATATGTTTGTATTTTATAAATTTAATGCTTTCCTTGCAACCCAATCTATGATTTTTCTTTTTCTTCTTCTTTCAGCCATTTCTCCACTCCTGGATGTGCTTATTCTAAGTACTTACACTCGTCTTTTTTTCTAGGCTTTTTGGACCCATCTACTTTCAGCGACGGAGACAATTAAATGATTATTCATCAATATTTTATTTTGATATGAGCAGGTATCATTATTAAAAAAATTCACTATCAGCATCACATTTTATTAGTTACTAGTGAGCTCGGGTAAGCGTTGTCCTGCCACAGACCGCCTTCTATGTAGACCGCATTTCATATAGACCTTATTATATGTATTTTACCTAAGTATATTTAACCCAACACTTCAGTAATATATTCCCTAGATGCGTAATATTTACATATGTCAATAGATTTGTTCACACCGCCATCTATTACATTGTTCCACAAAGTGTACCGTGGTCATCAGTTGTTGTGCCGTGGAAAAGAAAAGGTTTGTGAAGATAATACACAGGGTTCAGATTTTGTTTCTGTGTTTAATAAATAATGGGAAGTAACTTGCATATCTGAGATATTCGTTCATTTACATGAGCTCAACAGAAAAATGCAAGGCAGGAATTCTAATTCTGTGTTAATTCTGTCTTCGGACAAAATTGATGTTATGGATCAGCTGCCATGCTGTCAATGGTAGTAATGAAATGTTTCCAAATGTCATGGCTGCCGATTCAGAAAAAAGTGCAGGCTTTGATAGTGAAACACTTGTTGACATTCCGTCGGCAAAATAATAAACAAAGCACTTTTAAGTTAAAAAGCATGTTTGTTTTTTTTTTTTTTTAACATGTTTATAATCACTTAACTCAATATTATGGTGTCAAAAATTCAGTAGCGACAATAAAATCGATTATGTCTTAAGCGAAAATATAACACCCTCTTTAGTGTATTTATGCTTTTACAAAAAATAAATATCTGAAAAACAAGCGGTATCTTAAAATCGTTTTTTTTTGTCAAGAGGTTAAAACCTTTTTTTCATTGAAGCATTTTTGCGTATCTATATTTTTTTGGGTCACTGTAATTTTACTAGTTGTCCAACTGTCGATTCGTTCAAGAGAATGAAATTCTTTTGAAGGAAGAGGCAGTTTAAATCCAAGACGCGTGTATAAAGGAACACGATTGTATGCAGGGTCTATATTTTTCACGGCTTTTCCAACATTGAAGTCAAAAAACACCAACTTAGAGGCTTCGCAGCATATACATATGTTCCACGGATACGGATTTACTCAGAATTCGGAGTAGAACATTTCGTGTGTCTGTGTGTGTGTCTGTCTGTGTGTTTGTGTGTGTGTGTGTGTGTGTTCGTCCCCCCCTTATACATACATACACATACATACAGAACCATCATGCTGTTTTCATATTCCGGGTAGGAAAAGAGGATTGAATTCCATACTGTCCTATCTTGACATATATACCAACATGTGTTAAATATTTCAATAATTTGGATTTATGGGTTTATAGTTTGATTCTTATTCTTCAACTATACATAGTATCGGTATCGACAGTTGGATCTCATGTGCTACATGCAACTAGAATAATTAAATTACAGTAGAATTTAAATCTGCTTATTTTTTATACCATATCAAATTTATTACTTATTTGCTATGAAGTACCATCTACAATTTCGATTCTAATATAATTAAAGGGGCATCGTGTATTGAATTTAAAATCGATAGTACCTATGTACGGGAATGTATGTACCTACCTACCATACTATAGATGATTTTTTTGACAATGCGCTATATTTGGATAAGGTTGATTGGTTCACAATTATTGCGACTCGCGAGAGCGAGTTGCTCTGTGGATTGATTTTAAATATGACATGTGATCTTTACTCGAAAATTAGCCGCTTATCGTTTTATACAGCGCGCAATCTCGATGTACCTTCATGTATAATTTATTGTACCTACCTACATAAGTATGATTTATTTAAATTTGAATACAAAATATTTATAAACATTATGGTGAGCCCCTATAACTTACAAAGAGCCAATTTTTCCTTTCGGTTATATTTGTGTAGGTACATTTTTTTATTTCCTTAAGCATTTAAATTTTATAACTACATTGTTTTAAAAATAAAATCTAAAAATACATAGACACGTCTTGAGACCACGTGACTTTGATAATTAAAACGGGAAAGAAAATAAGACCATGTGTTAAGAGTTATAAAAAGTCGTTTCTCATAATAATGTAATGGTCCAAACACTAAAAAACAAATTAAAAGACTATAATAATAATAATGTTCCGCATTTCCATATCCGGTGAGCGGCTGAATATTTTTGACAGTTCGTCTGTTGCGGTGATCATACTAAAAAGGAACACGTTCCAAGTTCAAATTCGAAACAGCACCGAACACCATCAACGGCCGATGATTCTAAATTTGAATTTGAATAATAATAATAATTCATTCGACATTCAAACGCCGTCATACGATCCCATGAAATGCTAATTTGATGTAAAACGCGATATAAAATAGACGGGTAAATAATCGAATTAACAAATTCACGATGCATCGTCAACGCCGATAATATTCAATGATTGATTGACTGAAATACAGGGATTCAAGTTCAAGAACGATTTATAATTTTCAAACTTCGTTGCTTCTTTTATCAAAATTTGGGTCAATTTTGATTGGATTAGAAGTTTCAAAAATTGGTTTGATCAGGGAACTCAATAAATTCTTTATTATTTAAAAACGAGTGGGTTGTGGCCAACACTAAACTCTCCACACCACAAATATTGACAATGAAATATTTTATTCATTCTAAATTTTACTACCAAGAATATAAATTTTCTAACGATAGTATATTTTCATGTTAAGATAGACAAACTATTAATGCAGTATGGTGAAGAATTCTAATGTTGTATGAAATATTTTAATAAAAGCAGATAAATTTTGTTTTAAAGGACGTTAGAGCATTTTGACAATTTTGACACGTAATATCATATGAAGAAATTTTTGTTATTTATGAAAAGCTAATCAGTTCGATGTTCAAGCTCTTTACATTATAACATGAAATCAAATTACTGAACTTTTCCATACATAAGAAATTTATCTTATTATATACATTTTTATTCATACTAAATTTTACTACCAGGAAAATAAATTTTCTATCGACAGTATATTTTTATGTTAAGATAGACAAACTATTATTGCAGTATGGTGTAGAATGCTTATGTTGTATGAAATATTTTAATAAAAGCAGATAAATTTTGTTTTAAAGGACGCGAAAGCATTTTCCAAATTTTGACAGGTGATATCATATGAAGAAATTTTTTGTTATTTATGGAAAGCTAATCAGTTCTATGTTCAAGCTCTTTACATTATAACATGAAATCAAATTACTGAACTTTTCCATACATAGAAATTTATCTAATTACATTTTTATTCATACTAAATGTTACTACCAGGAATATAAATTTTCTTCCGATAGTATATTTTTATGTTAAGATAGACAAACTATTAATGCAGTATAGTGAAGAATGCTTATGTTGTATGAAATATTTTAAAAAAAGCAGATAAATTTTGTTTTAAAGAACGCGAGAGCATTTTTCAAATTTTGACAGGTGATATCATATGATGAATTTTTTTGTTATTTATGGAAAGCTAATCAGATCTATGTTCAAGCTCTTTACATTATATCATGAAATCAAATTACTACACGTTTCCATACATAGAAATTTATCTAATTACATTTTTATTCATACTAAATGTTACTATCAGGAATATAAATTTTCTTCCGATAGTATATTTTTATGATAAGATAGACAAACTTTTAATGCAGTATGGTGTAGAATGCTTATGTTGTATGAAATATTTTAAAAAAAGCAGATAAATTTTGTTCTAAAGAACGCGAGAGCATTTTCCAAATTTTGACAGGTGATATCATATGAAGATTTTTTTTGTTATTTATGGAAAGCTAATCAGTTCTATGTTCAAGCTCTTTACATTATAACATGAAATCAAATTACTGAACTTTTCCATACATAGAAATTTATCTAATTACATTTTTATTCATACTAAATGTTACTACCAGGAATATAAATTTTCTTCCGATAGTATATTTTTATGTTAAGATAGACAAACTATTAATGCAGTATAGTGAAGAATGCTTATGTTGTATGAAATATTTTAAAAAAAGCAGATAAATTTTGTTTTAAAGAACGCGAGAGCATTTTTCAAATTTTGACAGGTGATATCATATGATGAATTTTTTTGTTATTTATGGAAAGCTAATCAGATCTATGTTCAAGCTCTTTACATTATATCATGAAATCAAATTACTACACGTTTCCATACATAGAAATTTATCTAATTACATTTTTATTCATACTAAATGTTACTATCAGGAATATAAATTTTCTTCCGATAGTATATTTTTATGTTAAGATAAACAAACTATTAATGCAGTATAGTGAAGAATGCTTATGTTGTATGAAATATTTTAAAAAAAGCAGATAAATTTTGTTTTAAAGAACGCGAGAGCATTTTCAAAATTTTGACACGTGATATTATATGAAGATTTTTTTTGTTATTTATGGAAAACTAATCAGTTCTATGTTCAAGCTCTTTACATTATATCATGAAATCAAATTACTGAACTTTTCCATACATAGAAATTTATCTAATTACATTTTTATTCATACTAAATGTTACTATCAGGAATATAAATTTTCTTCCGATAGTATATTTTTATGTTAAGATAGACAAACTATTAATGCAGTATAGTGAAGAATGCTTATGTTGTATGAAATATTTTAAAAAAAGCAGATAAATTTTGTTTTAAAGAACGCGAGAGCATTTTCAAAATTTTGACACGTGATATTATATGAAGATTTTTTTTGTTATTTATGGAAAACTAATCAGTTCTATGTTCAAGCTCTTTACATTATAACATGAAATCAAATTACTGAACTTTTCCATACATAGAAATTTATCTAATTACATTATTATTCATACTAAATGTTACTATCAGGAATATAAATTTTCTTCCGATAGTATATTTTTATGATAAGATAGACAAACTTTTAATGCAGTATGGTGTAGAATGCTTATGTTGTATGAAATATTTTAAAAAAAGCAGATAAATTTTGTTCTAAAGAACGCGAGAGCATTTTCCAAATTTTGACAGGTGATATCATATGAAGATTTTTTTTGTTATTTATGGAAAGCTAATCAGTTCTATGTTCAAGCTCTTTACATTATAACATGAAATCAAATTACTGAACTTTTCCATACATAGAAATTTATCTAATTACATTTTTATTCATACTAAATGTTACTACCAGGAATATAAATTTTCTTCCGATAGTATATTTTTATGTTAAGATAGACAAACTATTAATGCAGTATAGTGAAGAATGCTTATGTTGTATGAAATATTTTAAAAAAAGCAGATAAATTTTGTTTTAAAGAACGCGAGAGCATTTTTCAAATTTTGACAGGTGATATCATATGAAGAATTTTTTTGTTATTTATGGAAAGCTAATCAGTTCTATGTTCAAGCTCTTTACATTATAACATGAAATCAAATTACTGAACTTTTCCATACATAGAAATTTATCTAATTACATTATTATTCATACTAAATGTTACTATCAGGAATATAAATTTTCTTCCGATAGTATATTTTTATGTTAAGATAGACAAACTATTAATGCAGTATAGTGAAGAATGCTTATGTTGTATGAAATATTTTAAAAAAAGCAGATAAATTTTGTTTTAAAGAACGCGAGAGCATTTTTCAAATTTTGACAGGTGATATCATATGAAGAATTTTTTTGTTATTTATGGAAAGCTAATCAGTTCTATGTTCAAGCTCTTTACATTATATCATGAAATCAAATTACTACACGTTTCCATACATAGAAATTTATCTAATTACATTTTTATTCATACTAAATGTTACTATCAGGAATATAAATTTTCTTCCGATAGTATATTTTTATGTTAAGATAAACAAACTATTAATGCAGTATAGTGAAGAATGCTTATGTTGTATGAAATATTTTAAAAAAAGCAGATAAATTTTGTTTTAAAGAACGCGAGAGCATTTTCAAAATTTTGACACGTGATATTATATGAAGATTTTTTTTGTTATTTATGGAAAACTAATCAGTTCTATGTTCAAGCTCTTTACATTATAACATGAAATCAAATTACTGAACTTTTCCATACATAGAAATTTATCTAATTACATTATTATTCATACTAAATGTTACTATCAGGAATATAAATTTTCTTCCGATAGTATATTTTTATGATAAGATAGACAAACTTTTAATGCAGTATGGTGTAGAATGCTTATGTTGTATGAAATATTTTAAAAAAAGCAGATAAATTTTGTTCTAAAGAACGCGAGAGCATTTTCCAAATTTTGACAGGTGATATCATATGAAGATTTTTTTTGTTATTTACGGAAAGCTAATCAGTTCTATGTTCAAGCTCTTTACATTATAACATGAAATCAAATTACTGAACTTTTCCATACATAGAAATTTATCTAATTACATTTTTATTCATACTAAATGTTACTACCAGGAATATAAATTTTCTTCCGATAGTATATTTTTATGTTAAGATAGACAAACTATTAATGCAGTATAGTGAAGAATGCTTATGTTGTATGAAATATTTTAAAAAAAGCAGATAAATTTTGTTCTAAAGAACGCGAGAGCATTTTTCAAATTTTGACAGGTGATATCATATGAAGATTTTTTTTGTTATTTATGGAAAGCTAATCAGTTCTATGTTCAAGCTCTTTACATTATAACATGAAATCAAATTACTGAACTTTTCCATACATAGAAATTTATCTAATTACATTTTTATTCATACTAAATGTTACTACCAGGAATATAAATTTTCTTCCGATAGTATATTTTTATGTTAAGATAGACAAACTATTAATGCAGTATAGTGAAGAATGCTTATGTTGTATGAAATATTTTAAAAAAAGCAGATAAATTTTGTTTTAAAGAACGCGAGAGCATTTTCAAAATTTTGACACGTGATATTATATGAAGATTTTTTTTGTTATTTATGGAAAACTAATCAGTTCTATGTTCAAGCTCTTTACATTATAACATGAAATCAAATTACTGAACTTTTCCATACATAGAAATTTATCTAATTACATTATTATTCATACTAAATGTTACTATCAGGAATATAAATTTTCATCCGATAGTATATTTTTATGATAAGATAGACAAACTTTTAATGCAGTATGGTGTAGAATGTTTATGTTGTATGAAATATTTTAAAAAAAGCAGATAAATTTTGTTCTAAAGAACGCGAGAGCATTTTCCAAATTTTGACAGGTGATATCATATGAAGATTTTTTTTGTTATTTATGGAAAGCTAATCAGTTCTATGTTCAAGCTCTTTACATTATAACATGAAATCAAATTACTGAACTTTTCCATACATAGAAATTTATCTAATTACATTTTTATTCATACTAAATGTTACTACCAGGAATATAAATTTTCTTCCGATAGTATATTTTTATGTTAAGATAGACAAACTATTAATGCAGTATAGTGAAGAATGCTTATGTTGTATGAAATATTTTAAAAAAAGCAGATAAATTTTGTTTTAAAGAACGCGAGAGCATTTTTCAAATTTTGACAGGTGATATCATATGATGAATTTTTTTGTTATTTATGGAAAGCTAATCAGATCTATGTTCAAGCTCTTTACATTATATCATGAAATCAAATTACTACACGTTTCCATACATAGAAATTTATCTAATTACATTTTTATTCATACTAAATGTTACTATCAGGAATATAAATTTTCTTCCGATAGTATATTTTTATGATAAGATAGACAAACTTTTAATGCAGTATGGTGTAGAATGCTTATGTTGTATGAAATATTTTAAAAAAAGCAGATAAATTTTGTTCTAAAGAACGCGAGAGCATTTTCCAAATTTTGACAGGTGATATCATATGAAGATTTTTTTTGTTATTTATGGAAAGCTAATCAGTTCTATGTTCAAGCTCTTTACATTATAACATGAAATCAAATTACTGAACTTTTCCATACAACGAAATTTATCTAATTACATTTTTATTCATACTAAATGTTACTACCAGGAATATAAATTTTCTTCCGATAGTATATTTTTATGTTAAGATAGACAAACTATTAATGCAGTATAGTGAAGAATGCTTATGTTGTATGAAATATTTAAAAAAAAGCAGATAAATTTTGTTTTAAAGAACGCGAGAGCATTTTTCAAATTTTGACAGGTGATATCATATGATGAATTTTTTTGTTATTTATGGAAAGCTAATCAGATCTATGTTCAAGCTCTTTACATTATATCATGAAATCAAATTACTACACGTTTCCATACATAGAAATTTATCTAATTACATTTTTATTCATACTAAATGTTACTATCAGGAATATAAATTTTCTTCCGATAGTATATTTTTATGATAAGATAGACAAACTTTTAATGCAGTATGGTGTAGAATGCTTATGTTGTATGAAATATTTTAAAAAAAGCAGATAAATTTTGTTCTAAAGAACGCGAGAGCATTTTCCAAATTTTGACAGGTGATATCATATGAAGATTTTTTTTGTTATTTATGGAAAGCTAATCAGTTCTATGTTCAAGCTCTTTACATTATAACATGAAATCAAATTACTGAACTTTTCCATACATAGAAATTTATCTAATTACATTATTATTCATACTAAATGTTACTATCAGGAATATAAATTTTCTTCCGATAGTATATTTTTATGTTAAGATAAACAAACTATTAATGCAGTATAGTGAAGAATGCTTATGTTGTATGAAATATTTTAAAAAAAGCAGATAAATTTTGTTCTAAAGAACGCGAGAGCATTTTCCAAATTTTGACAGGTGATATCATATGAAGATTTTTTTTGTTATTTATGGAAAGCTAATCAGTTCTATGTTCAAGCTCTTTACATTATAACATGAAATCAAATTACTAAACGTTTCCATACATAGAAATTTATCTAATTACATTTTTATTCATACTAAATGTTACTACCAGGAATATAAATTTTCTTCAGATAGTATATTTTTATGTTAAGATAGACAAACTATTAATGCAGTATAGTGAAGACTGCTTATGTTGTATGAAATATTTTAAAAAAAGCAGATAAATTTTGTTTCAAAGAGCGTTAGAGCATTTTGACAATGTTTACACGTGATATCATATGAAGAAATTATATGATATCTATGAAAAACTCATCAGTTCTAAGTTCAAGCTATTTATATTCTTCTATCAATATGAAATCAATGAACTGATCATTGCCAAATATAAAAAAATTCTCTTGTTACATATAAGTTTCATACAAATATCCATTAAATAAAATATAATTTTTGAAACCGTTGAATATTTTTCTTTTAACATTGACCAACTTTGAATACAATTTTATGAAGATTCTTGGTGTTGTATAAATAGTTGAAACCAAATTAAAATATCTCTAATTTCCAGGTCGTGAGAGCATTTTTTCAGTTTTAATAGATGAAATCATAAAGAAACATTGGGAAAAAATGAACCGTTGTCTATGGAAAACTAATCAGCTCTAAGTTTATGGACTTAACACATGTGATATCAATATGAAGTCAATCGGACTTATAGTTTGGGCTGCAGAGAGGACACAAAAAAAAAACAACGTAAATGATGAATTCATAGAGAAGAAATCAAAAGTTGTCTGTGGAAAACTTATCAGCTCTAGGTCTTTGCACTTTACACATATGATGTTAATATGAAGTCGATCAGACTTATAGTTTGGGCTGTAGAGAGGACACAAAAAAGATAAATGCTACGGCGTACGGCGTACGGCGTACGGCGTACGGCGTACGGCGTACGGCGTACGGCGTACGGCGTACAGCGTATACGCCATACACACAAACACATCACGACGAAACTCATAGTGTGCATTCTCTACATGATACCCATTGAGAAATTGATGTAAAAAAAATACGCTTAAATTTTGCGAAATCATGACTCTCCCCTATTCCATAGTGTGGAGAGTAAAAAGAATACCAGAGTACCTACAAGCACCAATATCTACCGAAATATTGCTATACAAAATGAAAAGTCAATATCAGTTTTCTTTTGATACTATCAAATTCAGTTACCCGTCTCAAATATGTTTCCAATTTGATTCGATGATACCAGTTAAAGATTTATAAAAAATTAGGTACCTACTTAAAAACTGTTGAATTATATAACTACAGAGTGAGAACTCTCCAGTATTACATAAGTGGGTAAGTACTTTTTTTATATCACACCATTTATATATATTATGCTTCATTAAAAATAGGTAACTGCTGCAAAACTAGGTACTTACATCTGTTCTATGGCTATCAGTGTACATATAAATACATATTAACTTATTTCACAGGATATGTAGTACCTATTAACATTTTTAAAAAGTAACTAAAATATGTAAACAAAACTATTGTACATAGGTTAGAAAAGTGAATTGGAGTCATCATGATATTATGCATACATACATAGGTGTATGTACATATTATGTATGTAGGTATCTTGTCATTTTTATTTGTTAATTGCACAAATCAGAAACAGTAGGTACGTAGTATGGATGTGACCACATCCATAGAACACATCACAAATTAACAAATATTTTAAGATATTTTGTTTTCTATATATAACATGTAGGTATATATGTCAGGATAGGATAGTATGGAGGTCAGTCTGTTTTTCCTACCCAGAATATGAAAACAGCATGATGTATTTGTAGATTAGGTAAGTAGGTATTAAACTATAGAGTGAGATATTGTGTAGTGTATACTGCCTTACTAATTGTATGAAACGATGTCACTAAATTCGATTTTTATAAAAATTGTTAAAAAAAGTTTGAGATATACTACTATAATGCACATTTTTTTATAGAAAATTAAATTCTCTAATTGGGGTGTTTCGGCTTTTTTCGATATTTTTGAAAACTTTGGAAATATACGCTGTTAAACACATAAATTTATCATAAAAAAATATTTTTCTTAGTAAAAAATGTTTGAGAAACTCTGGAATATGTTTGGAAAAATATATTTGAGATTTTGTATTTGTTTATATTTATACAAATTTTCAGGCTTCTAGCTTATATGGTTTTTGAGATATATGGAAAATTAAAGTAAAAATTCAAGATATTTGGTTTGCTATACAACATATGTACCTACCTAGGTATGTATGTATATCAAGATAGGATAGTATGGAGGTCAGTCCTTTGATCCTACCCAGAATATGAAAACAGCATGATGGTATGTATGTATGTTTGGAGATTAGTATCAAACTATTAAGTCTTCTTAGATATTGTGTGTAGGCTACTGCCATACAAATTGCATGAAGCAATGTCGTCACTAAATTCAATTTTTATAAAAATTGTTAAAAAAAATTGAGATATGCTAATACAATGTTAATATTTTTTATAGAAAATTAAATTATCTAGTTGGGGTGTTTCGGCTTTTTTCGATATTTTAAAAAAAAATTGAAATATATAACTCACAAATTTATCATAAAAAAATATTTTTCTTAATAAAAAATGTTTGAGAAACCTTGGATTTTTAAAAAAAAAACTAATGTGAGATTTTATATTTTTCTATGTTCATACCAATTTTCAGCGTTCTAGCTTTTATGGTTTCTGAGATATATGAAAAAATAAACCAAAATTTCAAAAGTTGATAACCCCTGACTGAAACAAAAATTCAAAATTCTGAGTATAAAGTTTTGTAGGACTATTATATTATGAAATTTTGGGCCCAGTAAATTGAGCGGATCAAAAGTTATAAGGGAGGAACGGACACACTCACTAAATGTTCTAATCCGAATTCGGAGTTAATCTGTATAAAGAACATACATGCTGCGAAGTCTCTTGAAAAATATAGACCCTGCATACAAAAGAATTAAGAATGGGTCGTGAGTAACCCCCCGATTAATTATTTATTAAAGCAACGAAGAATGGAAGAAAGGAATAATTATTGAACGCAGAAGAAATATCGTTCGAGAATTTAGTAGAAATCAGGAACATACAAATAAAGTAACATTTTCAATACTTAAACGTTGAAGACGATCACGTTAATATTTAGTTGATGAATATCAAAAGTTGATCGTTGAGACATATTCTTATTTTTATATATTGAAGTAAACATACAGCTATGCAATACTATATTCTAATATATAGGTACATTATACATACATTACAAAAAATAGGCGACAAAGTTTCCATAGTGTTATCTAGCTAAAAAAAATATGGTAATAACATGTCCGTTTGTTTACATTTTGTCCTTATTTAAAATGAATGAAATATATTTTGATGCAGCATATGATGTGACGGTCATGGTATTATAAGTTCGAGGAAGTAACGTTGTCACATACGCATTCTGTACCTACTTATTCGTATGTATAAAGGATACCTACATCTTCAAAAAAACTAATTTGAGTGTGTCATTTCTGTCAACGCTTCAAAACTAATCCAAATTAAACAGAAAGAAATAAATTTTAACTTGACTGTAAGTTAAATTCAGTACCTATATATTATTATATTCTTATCTACCTACTCTTTGAAAGGGAGCCATAAGCTCTGGTGGTTTTATAAGTTTTTTTTTGGCGAGATGACTCCTATTAAATGGGTCTTACGGCCACTTTCAAGTTAATAGATAATTATTGTACAGTACATAGTCTAACAATAATTATATCTTCTCTTTGTTTGGTTAAAAAACAATAAAATAAAAAAATAAATATTAAACATATAGATATATTAAATCAAATCTTGATGTCGTTGCTTTTGACGAATTTTAATATTAAATTGAAAATGATATCTTTATTACTGCTATTCAGCAAGGTCTTATATTTTGAGAGAGATTGGTAAAGTGATGGGGATTGGGAGTTGAGAGGACAAGAAAATAAGATATGGTCCAAGTCTCCCACTTCCTCACCACATTCGCAAGCTGGCGAATCTTTTATCTTAATTTTGTATAAATGAGCTGGTGTACAACAGTGACCGATTCTCATTCTGTTTATCACCGTTATCTCTCTACTGTTGCGCATAACAGAAGTGTACCATGACTTGACTGGAATATTTGAACCATATACCTATCCTTCCCCTGGTAAGGGAATATGTGGACCGAAGTTTGGTCCATTCAGAGGTGAGGAAAGATTTAGTTCAAGGAAGAAAGTCGGGTATGAAATTATTACTATAGGAAGAAGCACTACGTTTTATCAATTATGAATTATAAATATTATTTTATTTACATAACTGGCATAAGAAGGGCTTATTTTATTTTTTATTTTATTTTATTTCAATTGGCATATCTACAGATCATATACAAACTTTTATTACAAATATGATAAATACATTAGTCCATTTACAGATAGCACATACAAATTAAATAATGTAAAATATTGTGGTACAAAACCAAAGAGAAAAAAGAAAAAAACACAAGTCAGAATAACAAAACAAAAAAATATATATATTTCGAGAAGAAATAAGAAGTAAACAAAAACATAAAGTATGCACACACAGGGTAGGGCTTATAAACCAAAACACCCCAATTTAAAATCAAATTTCTCAAATATGTTGAAAAGTGTTATAAAAATTTTATAAGTAGGTACCTTCAAAATTTATCTAGTAAACGTTCGTCTCAAAATTTAAAAAACCAACATAAATTCCCAAAAAAAAATTTTTTTTGTTAATTACTCCATGACTACATAATATCATAGAGAAATAAATATTTTATCTGCTTAAATAGTACATAAAATAAAGGTGAATGACAGATAAAGTTTATTCATTTTAAGTTAGGTTTGTTCTTAAAATGCTGAAAGTCAACAAAATTTGGGTTTCCCATAGTTTAAATCCCTTAGATAATAGGTACCCCGTATTCAGTAACTATTGAAACTAAAATAAGACCGTACTTAAATTGCAGATTTTCGATTTACGGTCTTATTTCAGCGTTATAAAATATCAACATGGACTAAATAGAATAGGAAAGTACCTATTTTGGCCGGAACGTTCTTAAAAAGTTACTGAATTAGACGTATTTTGAATGATTATGAAAATGATGAAAATTTCATTATATTCAAAATTATTAATAATACGTCTAATTCAGTATCTAACTTTTAAAGAACGTTCCGGTCAAAATAGGTACGTTCCTATTCCATTTTGTCCAAGTTGATATTTTATAACTCTAAAATAAGACCGTAAATCGAAAATCTGCAGTTTAAGTACGGTCTTATTTTAGTTTCAATACTTACTGAATACGGGGTACTAACAAGTAACTAATACATAGGCGATTTTAATACAAAATATTTTTAGATACTGTAGAAGATTTAGCTTTATATGCTCTATTAAAACCATTTATATAAAACATACTTAAGCCGTAGTTCATACTGTATTTCATCATTCCTAATTACGCACAAAACATGACTATTCATAGAATGTGCGATACATACAATAACAGATTTCAAGAGTTTGACATCTTCCACCTCAGCTCCACAACATTCAAATACTCTATACAAAAGAAGATCAATAACCACTTATTATAGGAAACCTTGATGGCATTAATTTTCATTTTTCTTTTTTCCGTTTAGTTCAATATTATGTTTTAAATCATTGTTAACTTGAAATGTTGCTCTTACCTACATACCAACCTATGATCATATTTTATTTTTTTTATTTTTTGCAAACTTGTATTATTTTATGTCAATCATAACGACAAAATGTAATAGTTTGGCACCTTCTTTAATTTATACTTATTTGACATTGTCACTGTTAGTTGCCCGAGGAGCGACAAAAAATATCGAATGAATAATTTCATATTTAATGCATTGTTTAATAAAGTTAAAAATAGGAAGCGGAACTAACTAAAAACAGATAGATTGATGTAGTAGATATGTATGTAGAGACAAAGGAAGTAGGAAGTAGAGGAAAAGAACAAAGGACACAAAAAAGGGCGCAGCTTCATCATCCATGACATGTACCTAGGTATATATACATTACATCCTGAGGGTTATCATTCTACCGAAACACTACACTAAAGATGGCTTATATTATTTATATGAACGGATATTTTATGTTGAATATGCTTAATTCGTCAAAATTTCATTGAAGTAGGTATTATCTCATTATCTGTAATAGAACGATGTATGACAGGGTCAGAAATGAGGACATAAAGAAAGAATGTAGGATAAAGAAAGATGTTATTAATATTATGAAAGTGAACACATTGAGATGGTTTGGCCACATGGGGAGAATGAATGAGGAACGCCAGACGAAGAAAATATACATTGCGGACAGGAATGGAATGAGAGGTCGGGGCCGCCCAAAGAAGGGATGGCACGTCCATGTGAACGGTATTTTGAAAGACGGAAATGTTAGAAGCGTGAACAACAGACGAACATGTATAAGACGATGTATGAATGTTGAAGAGGCGATGAATGTATGTCAAGATAGAAGTAAGTGGAGTTCGGTTCTCTCTGCCTACCCCGTGAGGGACATGGCGTGATGGTATGTATGTAAGTATTTTCAAATTTTAGGGGACCGCGACTCCGTAAAGGTTAAGAACCACTGCTTTAAACAATAATCGTTGATAAGTATGTAAAATAAATACTTACGTTCTATTGTAAAAATAATTAGGAATCGTTTGTGGCTCAGTTGGTTGGGTATCTGACCACTGATCTAAAGGTCCCGAACTCGATTCGCGGCGGACACATTGTTTTTAATTGAGTTTTCAGTCTGGATCTGTGAGACGATTAATATCGAATGTCTCCATAATGTGGCAACTTGTTATTGGGTGAGTGTTAAATTATTGATATTTGACATAATTTCTGTTAGTTGCCCGAGAAGCACAATATTCAACTAGTTGCATGTAATACATGAGATCAAACTTTCGATAACGATAGTAGGTATGTATAGTTGAAGAATACGTAGGTACCAAACTATAAACCCATAAATCCAAATTATTGAATATTTTAAGATATTTTGTTTCTATACAAAACATGTATGTAGGTATGTCTGTATGGAAAGGATAGTATGGAGGTCAATCTTTTTTTTCTACCAAGAATATGAAAATAGCATGATGATATGTATGCATGTTTGTATGGAGATTAAGTATCAAACTATTGAGAGTCCCCGTAGATATTGTATAGTGTATAGGTACTGCCATACAAGTTGTATGAAACGATGTCGTCATTTAATTCACTTTTTATAAAAATTGTTAAAAAAAGTTTGCGATGTACCTAATACTTAAGACATATTTTTTAGAGAAAATTAAATGATATAATAGGGGTGTTTTGACGTTTTTCGATATATTTAAAAAAAAATGGAAATATAAGCACATAAATTTATCATAAAAAATGTTTTTCTTAGTAAAAAATGTTTGAGAATTTCTGGAATTAAAAAAAACGAATTTGAGATTTTGTATTTGTCTATATTTACACCAATTTTCAGCTTTCTAGCTTTTGTGGTTTTTGAGATATACAGAAAAAATAGGCAGTTAAACACAAATTTATCATAAAAAAATGTTTTTCTTAGTAAAAAATGTTTGAGAAACTCTGGAAATTTTTGAAAAAACAAATTTGAGATTTTAAGAAAATTAGATATATTTATACTAATTTTTAGGGTTTTAGCTTATATGGTCTTTGAGTTATGTGGAAAAATAAAGTAAAATTTTAGGCTCTGTGCATTGAGCGGATCAAAAGTTATATGGGACACACCCACACTAAAAGTTCTACTCTGAATAATTCTGAGTAAATCCATATTAAATTTGAACATATATCCTGCGAAGTCTCTAAGTTGGTAGTTATTGACTTCAAATTGAAAAATATAGACCTGGCATACAAATCTTGCGTATCTTGGCTTGATACTATGTCGATATGTTAAAAGAAATAAATTCACTTAAACAAATCGACAGTTGGATAACAGTATCTATAAAAGAAAAAGACAAAAAAAAATTTAATTTATTTATTTAACACTTAATTGTACATCACTTATTTGCCAGTACAAATGGCTGACTTATTGCCTAGTGGCAATAAGTGACATCTAAATGGCATGTGACATCTCAATGACATCTAAAGACATTATAGAACTCAATATAATAATTATATCCATGATATGGTTAATCGTGAGGGCTTTGATTTCGCCGGTTGGACCAGACTTGCCTCCCTATTATTCATCTTTATTATTCCTCGTCTATGATTTAACTCTAAAAAGTGATAACTCCTGAATATTTTAATACAACGTGTATTACACTGATGTTATGAATATTGCATACTGTAGTTGACAAAGGCGTAACTGACTCAGATGATTCCGATAACGTTATGTATTGAGTTCTGGATATCGAGGCTCAAGTAAGAAGACCAGATAACAAGCCACATGGCTGTCGAGCATCAAAAATTTTCAAAAAATTTCAAAAGTAAGGACAGGCGAGTTGGGGCTTGATAGAATTCAGTCAAGAGTCGGTCCCAAGTTAATGGAATTAGGCGAGGTTGAAGAAATTACATTTTTCATTTAAACACTTTTCCAATAGCTTCTCTATGGCAAAATTGAGTTATCAACTTCACATTGATATTGCACGTGTTTCCTTCACTGCATATTATGCCATCTTCCTTACAGGGTAGGCAGAAAGAACCAAACACCGCATTCTACTACCTTGACACAAATTTAATAGAAATGTACTTCATAAAAATGCATTTATGGATCGTCAACCTTTCTAGAAAAAATGTAGTCAGTATGTAGTAGAGAGAGTTGGCCACAACCCATTCGTCTTTTTAAAATACTCTAATAGGGCAATTAATAAAAATACTAAAGATAATAACAAAACAATATTTATTTTTTTATGCTGTGAAGTATCAGCTTAGAATAGTGTTACCAATATTTTCTATTATAATTGTTTTCGGATATCCCGTAAGAGCCGGACAACACCTCACATAGTATGTCCTATTCTGATTCGTCTAAATTTATCCGTCTGAATTTTAGTATGTGAAAAATGTCAAAATGTTGACTGCATTTATACGGGACTCATTTCGTCACACCGCGCGGAAGAAATCATTTTATTCGTGGTCGAACGTTGGTTATAGACTATTTCGTACTCTGAAACGAATCAGAATTGGACATAGTTTGGCAATTATGTTGCCTTTTTAGGCGAGACAAGACTGTTGTGTGGAGATACACGCATGTGTTTTGCTTCCGCACGTGTTGATGGTTACTCCACATTGATGGATATGTCATGACAGTATAACATATTTTACAAACATATTTTATATGCAGGTAGATACCAAAAATCGATGATTTTTACAAAGCCGTTTCATAATGAATTTAAATTTAAATTTTCGACTGAATGTACTTGATGGGATTCCATTTTAATTAAATACCTATGATTATTTAAAAACAAAATGTCTTACTGATGGCACAAGCATAAGACATCTCTTGAATGTAGTGCGGAACCGAAGACACAATGACCATCAACCATAATTACAGAAAATTATTATTTAGTTTTATCATAAAACATATCGAATAAAACACAACATAACTTATGTAATGGTAATCCTACAACATTAAAATAATCTCCCTCAATTTTTTCAATCAAAGTTCCACCTAATCCTTGTATACCATATGCACCAGCCTTGTCTCTGAAATACATAAAAGGGAAATATATGTCTTTAAAATTGAATGAAAATTTTCACAATCAAAAGTTTCAGTTTAACAATTTCATACTTTTGAACGAACAGTATTTGAAGACGGCGCATGCGTTATCGCATCATCCAGGGACCTGCTCGCGTGTTTTACATATATAAAACATCAGGATGAATCTTATTAGAGGCACTCTCCATATGTTGAGAAAACTACCAAGAGTGAAATAAACTAGTTTCTCTTGAAATCACACCTAGATATTATTTGAAGAGTTCAATTAAAATGTTTCAATGAAATGATGACTACAATACTTACAAAGGTTCTCCCATATCCACATATCCCTTTATCTGTTCCGGTAATAACTTTCCAATAAGAACTTTGGTAGTTTCATAAAATTTTACTATCTCAGGACCGTTTTTTACGATTACACCCGTATGGACAGTGTGATATTTTCCATTCATTCTGAAAATCACAAAAATAATCAATTTGAATAGTAAAAATAAAAGTTAACATCACATTTGTGACTCAGTTGGTAAGATATCTGACTCATGAGTCAAAAATTATGGGTTCTACATAAATATCTATTGATTTACAAGTAAGTTTGAAACTTGTTTAATTTTTATATAATTTACTCATGTAAGTTTTTTATTATTTTTATTTCTAAATAAAAAGAATTACATGAGCCATAATTACATAACAATATTAATACAAATCAAACATATTTGAAGTTTCTGGTACATGGAGATATTGCCTCACAAGGCAAAAGCCTGTTCAAAGGCAATATCTATTTAAAATGATTAGTTATGCAATTATTTAGTATGTGCGTCTTGTATATACATGTGTTGGTTGTTAAATTGTAGGTTAATATTAGGACATTTAATGTAAATACATGATTTGTTTAAAAATATGTCTAGAATAACAAAGAACATTTTATTGCTTTGAAATAAAATGGTAAAATACCCACATATTAAGCATTCTTATTGCATCATCTGAGTCTTTTGGTTTTCCAAATATTTTTCCATCAACTGTGACCATTGTATCGGCTCCAATAATAATGTCAGCATCATTTGATTCAACCTTTAATCTATTGTCCACTTCTAAAACCTTCTGCAGAGCAGTTTCTTTCACAAACTCCTCAACACTCTCAAATGTTTCTGGGTCCAAGTTTTCTTCAAACGTTGACGGACAAAGCAATATATTCAAACCCTAAAAATTAAACTTTACTGCTTTAATAAAAACCAATTCTGGGTTAATTTATTCACCAATTCCCTCCTTCCTCTTTAACTGTTTTTAAAAGGAACATTATACAGTTCTCATTTATGTGCCGTCTCCTCTGAGAATGTTGGCGACCATCAGAGCTATCTCCACCTTGTTCATGGTCTGGTTTGAAACAGTATCCCATATGGCCATGAAACTTTGTCATTTTGGTCCTCACCTCCCTTGAATACCTCCCCAGAACACAAGTTGCAGGAGTAGAAACTATTTTCCCCTCATTTTATGCCCAAAATATTGCAATTTACTTTTCTTTACAGATTCTAGCAGCTCAAGCCCTTTTTTCATTCATTTGTTGAAGAATAATCTCATTCAGAACTCTCTATTCTATTTTCAATTTTTTTCTCTTTTTTTCAATGAAACACATAACATCGGGCAATACAAATTTCTAGATCTAGGGAAAGGTCTTTATTGGTCAGGATGTCCTGCATCTCATGAAAATTTGACATGAATATGAGGCCATCTCTCGCTGAACATAGTACTTATATATGATGAGATTGTCTTCAGGCAAAAAACCCGCAAATTACGAACATAAATTTATTAAATAAACATGTAACATCAAAATTAAATCACTAAATTGGCTATCAAAGAAACTACAATGATATTTCATTCAAGCCAATTATATTTTGATGCAAATTGGATTTTAAACTATGATTAAAATTTTGTCCATTAAAAATGTACTTTATTTACTCACTATATTTTTGATAATCTCCTGTCTTCTAGGTGAAGCGCTTGCCAATACAATGCGTTTGGTATTTAAAACATGTAAAATTGGGTTTAACATATTTGAAATCCACTTAATTAGATTATAATACAATTTAAAAAAAACTATAACATTATAAACATAACCAAATTCGTAGCAGTCAATATAGCATGCCGACATAAAAAAACCACAGATAAAAACTTTTTAACACAAACGTCAAATACGCAGCAGTGTAGCCAGTTTCAAAAATCCTATTCAAAATCATTCCATCTCTATGTTCCATCTATACTATCCATCATAGCCATCTATAATATCCGGATTGATATTTCTTCTCTATCTATCACGGGGGTGAATTTAAGATAGTTTAAGTTACTATTAAAAATAACTTTTAAGAATAAAAATAATTTAAATAATCGCATAATAGTGAATAAATGTGTTTCAGGTCCATATAACCAACGAGGGGTGAATTTAAGCTAGTTTTAAGTTATTTTTTTAATTAATACCTCTACAGCCTCGTTACGAGAGCAGCAGTTTGGTAAGATCTTTCCAATTTATATATTATTTTGCCATGCTGTTATCGCATATAACAAAGAAGAGCGTTGATAAAGGTGTTTACATGCCGGCTAGTCAATACAATAATTAAATATGGTGGAGACGAAAGAACGTGTTGAGCGTATAAAATAAAACAATGCTTAAATTGACAGAAATACACGCGTAATAGTAATTATCGGTTAATAAAAATTGCTGTAAAATTAAAAAGAAAATAAATTAGAAAAACCAGTGATGACGGCCGCTGAAAAGAATTATTAAATACAGGAAATACACGTGGAACAGAGAATAATAGTGCTGAAAAGAATAATCAAATACATGAAATGCACGTGTAATATTGATGACAATTTTGCTAAAATGAATTACGAAACGAAACGTTCAGAGCAAAGAAAACAAATAATAATAAATCAGAAAGATCTTACCAACCGCTGCTCTCGTTCCGGGTCTATAGATGAAACACTTACACTACATAATATCACTTTTTATTAATTGAAAATAACTTAAAACTATCTTAAATTCACCCCTCGTTGGATATATGGACCTGAAACACACTTATTCACTATTATACGATTATTTAAGTTATGTTTATTCTTAAAAGTTATTTTTAATAGTAACTTAAACTATCTTAAATTCACCCCTCGTTGGTTATGTATGGACCTGAAACACACTTATGCACTACCATGCAAATATGAAATTTAATGCTGAGCTTCAAGCAGACGCCTCGCAGAGATAAGATTTTCTCTTTCAACGTTCGCGATCTACGTTTGTTTTAAAAAATATATATAAGTTATCTTTCATACGCGTGAGTTAAAATTCGTCTATCCCGACCAAGCGTCCACTCAAATACTGATTCAAACCAGCTATCGCGTCCACCGCTGGAGACGGGGGGGGGGAAGGAGCTACCCCACCGCGCGGCGGGGCACGTTCTACCATCTACCAATAGGAAGCCTCCATTTCACCTACCAAGTTAGAAAGTATAAAGTTCCAGGAATATGCATTGAATATAAAATTATTAGAAATGACATATTTACAAAATATAAGCATTGTTTAAACACATTAAGGACCCAAAGACCCGTTAATATGATAAAACCATTATAAGAGAAAGTTTTCCAAGAATCAAGGTATTTTGTTGAAACAAAATAATAGATGTCTGGCTTCTATGCTACCATAACCCATGGTAATATTTTGATCATAATACCTATGTATATATCAATCGGCCCTCTTTTTTGATCAAGATATACCATGTGAAGAACAAAGAAACCAAACATAATGTAAGTAGACAAAAACTATTATGCCGGAGCTGAACGAATCTCATCGGCATGAACTTTTACAGGCTTCCCGCGACGTTCTACCCAGTAAACGTGTCCTCTTCCGATGGGCAATAAGATCCGATGCGGACCACTCCATTTAGGAGCAAATCCAGCGTGAAAACCGGTATTCATATCAGACTGCGGGTGTTCTCTAATTAAAACAGCCTGTCCTATATCGTATTTCGAAACCGTATCATTATCAGGTGCGTAACGTTGTCGATATTCCTCCTGAGACGCTCGTATTTCGTTATCTAACTGGGTACGCTCACGTGCTCCCGCTGTTGGGAAGATATCTCCATCGGGAGAATGAATCATCCATTCACCTGGACGGGGAATGTCGTAACCTAATAATGCCGTGCTAGGAGATACGCCTGTTGACTCATTACGACGACCACGTAACGCATATAAAATAGTCGGTAAATGTTCATCCCAACGATTATGAGGTTGACCTTGTAAATAAATACGCAACGCTTTCTTAATTTCTTGGTTTCTACGTTCCGTAATATTCGCTCGTGGATGGTACACTGCCGTTGTCCAGTGCAAACATTGCCATCTATCTAGTGCGCTGGTCCACAAACGATTCTTAAAATTAGTGGCATTATCCGACAAGATCGCTTTTGGATATCCGTAACGAGAGAATACGTCATCTTCTAATATTTTAATTATAATCGGAGCTCTACTCGATCGTACCGCAAACGCTTCCACCCATCGTGTATATAAATCCGTAACTACTACAATAAAACGCTTGCCGTGTGTGGATATAGGATAGGGTCCCATCAAATCGACTGCGCATACGTCAAATGGTTTATGTACGTGAGTATTACCTAATGGGGCCGCAGGACGAGTCGGTACGGCTCTCGATAGAGCACACGTCATACACGCTCTCACATATTGCTCAACGTCAGTACGCATGTTCGGCCAAAAGAAATGGCGTGCCGCAGCCCGAGTCGTTTCTTTAGCTCCGGGATGACCTGCCACACGATTATCATGATACGTAGATATAACCTTCAAAACCATCGATCGGGGTACAAATAAACGCATATCATCATCCGCAAATTTTCTCCAAAGATAATCACCTAATAACGCATAATCACGTAAATATTGTTGTTCGTGACGTGCCGTCGATGTATTTGGTCGAGATAATAATATACGCAACCTATTTATACGTCGTTGTACGTCGGTATCTCTTTTCTGTCGTAACCGTATTTCTTCCGCAAGACTTACATCTACTACCTCAACATCGTCGGATGACTCAACCGCGTCCGGCTGGTCCTCCGTCACCTCCGTTTCATCTTCCGTTTGATGTACTTGTGCCGTTATCTCATTCGTTTCCGTTGATGGGTACATCATGCGACTTAAATCTTTTGTGTCTGCCTCCGTTACTATTGGGGACGATTCGGGATTTCGGGATAACGCATCAGGGAGTTCATTTTTACGACCGGGACAATGTTCAACTGTAAAATCAAATTCCTGTAAGAGGAGTGCCCATCTGATGAGCTTTGCCCTATCATTTTTCGCCGTATTCAACCACGTTAATGCTTTATTATCCGTGCGTAGCTTAAACGATCGTCCTTCTAAATACGGACGATATCTTTTAATGGCCCATACGGCCGCAAACGCTTCCTGCTCATTCGAATGCCATTTTTGTTCGGCCGGTGAAAAACGCATACTCGCATATGATATAACATCCCGTTCTCCGTCAGAGCGTGGATGATATAATACGGCCGCAATACCTAACTTACTCGCGTCTGTTTGTAAAATGAATTCGCGATTAAAATCGGGTCGTGACAATTTTAACGGTTGTGACATAGCCAACTTAATATTACGCATAGCGGTATCGGCTTGGCTATTCCACCGATACGGCCGATTAACTTTTAATAAATCGGTTAACGGAGCAGCAATCTCAGAGAATCGCGGTACATACTCTCGTAACCAATTACACAGTCCTAAGAAGCCACGTAGTTCTTTACGAGTTCGCGGAGCTGGTGCAGAGAAAATCTCCTTGCAATGAGACATTTGAGGATAATTTCCTTCCGCAGTAACAACATGTCCCAAATACTCTATTTCTGACGTGGCTAATTTACATTTATCAGGCGAGCATCTCAACCCGAACTGATCTAACCTTTCAAAAACCAGTCTTAAGTGATGAAGATGACTCTCCCAGTCAGAAGAATAGATTACAATATCGTCTATATATACAATGCAAAATTCTCTTAAATAACCGGCAAGAACCTGCTGACACATCGCTTTCTGAAAGCAGCTCGGGGCTCCCTTAAGTCCGAAGGGCATAACCTTAAATTGATATAACGCACCGTCAGGAGTAGAAAATGCCGTATATGGTTTAGAAGCAGGATCGAGAGGCACTTGCCAATACCCCTTTGTTAAATCTAACGTGGAAAATATCTTTGCGTTTCCGAGATCCTTTAATGTTTCGTGGATGACCGGTAAAATGGAGACCTCGCCCTCAGTGACGTCATTTAACCGACGGAAGTCTACACAGATACGATAATCATTATCTCCCTTTTTCGGAGCCATCACGATAGGAAAACAATACGGAGATCTACTCGCTTCGATTACGTCATCAGTTAACATTTCTTCGATTTGTTTATGTAAATTACGTTTCTTAGCGTCTGATAAACGGTACGGTGGGATACGAATGGGTGTCTCATCTTTCAGCCGGATAACGTGCGGCTGCAAGCGAGCAGGGCCTGCATATGGGGTAAATAAAGCATTAAATTCTCGCAATATTTTATGTAATTCATTTTTTTTCGCATTAGATAAGTCGTTCGTAATATTTGGTAACTGTACGTTAGTTAAATTTGGTTGACGCTTCGTCGAATGAAAATATGCCGTAATCCTTTCCTTCTTGCCGAAATACAATGCTCCACGAATAAAATCAATCACGCCGTGTTCCGCTATTAGCCAATCTATACCTAATATTACGTCATCTCGTAGGCCGTCGACTACTAAAAATTCATTTTTCATCCTAACGTCTGCTATCGAGCAGTCTATTTCCGCTTTCGCTACTACCGTCATTTTGGCCGAAGCATGTGCAAGATTTAAACTCTTTACATCACAAAATTTTCTTCTATACTCGTGTACTAAATCTGCACGAATTAAACTGTGAGAGGCGGCAGAGTCTACTAACGCTACATAGAGACGATCCTCGATCGTCACGCTTATCCGTGGGAGGCTAACTTTACCAATCGCACATACACCGTCTACTTTATGTTCTAGTTCGCAAATTCCGTCACTGTACTCCTCTTCGTACCTACTCATCATTTTCGCCATCTCATTACTACCCAGCGCAACTACTGTCGTACCTAATTCGTGATCCGGCGCGACAACCGGTTTCCTCTCTTCGAACTTCTCTGACGCAACTACCAGCTTCTCAACATCCGATGTACCTGACGCAACTATCAAATCCCTATCGTTCAACACATCTACCAACTCTACCTCCGACGCGAATTTCGAACTATCTCGTATGTAACCTGCCTTCTCATTATTAGCCTCCGCGGTTTCAATGCTATCCTCATCATCTTCTCTATGCACATCAGCCTCTACCACCATCTCAGTAAAACCTACAGAGTTTTGATCGCCTATTTCTACCATTACTTCATCAACAGATTCAATCTTCTCATTATTAGCCTCCACGGTCTCAAGGCTATCCTCGTCATCATCCTCTCTATGCACATCAGCTTCTACCACCATCACAGTAAAACCTACAGATTTTTGATCGTCTCTTTCTACAATTACTTCATCAATAGACTCAATCATATTAATAGCATTCTCATTATCAGTACAGGGCGCCAGTTCCACGTTTGTTAACCTGGTGGAACGCAGGTTTAATTTTTTCGGGAGCCCGCGACAGGTCGAGGTCCGTAATTTGTGTTCCTGTCGGGGCGGCGAGCGTTTCCCGATGCCGATGCGATAAACTCGTTTCTTTCCACGCAATCTTTATTAAAATGACGACCAGGGCAAAATTGACATTTTGGTAACTGTTTTCTGTTATTTACTGGGCTATTATTATTAGGGTGCGAATTCGCATTACGGTTGTTTGGACGTATATTATAATTATCCTGCCGGTACGTTGAGGTATTATAGTTATTACCGCTTTCGCACGAATTGTCACGTTGGGTATTCCTATTTTCATGATTACGTTCGGCAACTGGCTGAAACAACGTTTGTCGGGGGAAATCAATCATCATAACTTTTTCTTTAAGCGACGTGAACGTAAAATTTCCGAAAATCACTCCAACGTCTAAAATACTGCGATACGTGTCTCTCATCAGATATATTAAGTCAGCACATGTAGCATCCGACGGAGCCGTTCCAAAGAGCCGCATATGAACCGCTTCCTTCCGCTTAAGGAATGCGATTCCACCCTCATCCGCACGCTGACGGTCACCATAATAATTAGCCATAAGCGAAGACCGGGCAACGTCTATTCCGTATCTACCAATTAAAAAACCTTTGAATTCATCCCATGTCCATTTACCCTGCGCATGAGGAGACCACCAACGCTTGGCTTCTCCTCGCAACCTCTGAGACGCACGGCCGACCATTGACGCAGGAGAACAAAACATGTGGCCGAAAAACGCTTCGCATGCCGTGATAAATAAAACAGGGTCTTCTTCTGGAAGACCGCTGAACGTATCTTCCAGTTCGCGACGTTGTAAATATGGGAATAAATGTTCAATTCCCGGGCTATCGTTTCTTGGGGGTTCTGGAAAATCGCGGCTAACATTATCATTTGTTCTTGCCCTAGTAACCCGTCTACTATCTCCTCCGCCGCCATCGTTTTCGCGCTCTACTACTCCGAAAATAAGATATTTGAATAAACGAAAAATAAGTTGAAATAACATTTTTTTTTGTTAATACGAGAAAAAAACAAACGAAAAGTAAACGCTCAAAACCTCAGGGTGGTTCGATAAAAACTACTGTTTTTAAATATGGCTACACGTTGGATAGCGCCAAATTGTTATCGCATATAACAAAGAAGAGCGTTGATAAAGGTGTTTACATGCCGGCTAGTCAATACAATAATTAAATATGGTGGAGACGAAAGAACGTGTTGAGCGTATAAAATAAAACAATGCTTAAATTGACAGAAATACACGCGTAATAGTAATTATCGGTTAATAAAAATTGCTGTAAAATTAAAAAGAAAATAAATTAGAAAAACCAGTGATGACGGCCGCTGAAAAGAATTATTAAATACAGGAAATACACGTGGAACAGAGAATAATAGTGCTGAAAAGAATAATCAAATACATGAAATGCACGTGTAATATTGATGACAATTTTGCTAAAATGAATTACGAAACGAAACGTTCAGAGCAAAGAAAACAAATAATAATAAATCAGAAAGATCTTACCAACCGCTGCTCTCGTTCCGGGTCTATAGATGAAACACTTACACTACATAATATCACTTTTTATTAATTGAAAATAACTTAAAACTATCTTAAATTCACCCCTCGTTGGATATATGGACCTGAAACACACTTATTCACTATTATACGATTATTTAAGTTATGTTTATTCTTAAAAGTTATTTTTAATAGTAACTTAAACTATCTTAAATTCACCCCTCGTTGGTTATGTATGGACCTGAAACACACTTATGCACTACCATGCAAATATGAAATTTAATGCTGAGCTTCAAGCAGACGCCTCGCAGAGATAAGATTTTCTCTTTCAACGTTCGCGATCTACGTTTGTTTTAAAAAATATATATAAGTTATCTTTCATACGCGTGAGTTAAAATTCGTCTATCCCGACCAAGCGTCCACTCAAATACTGATTCAAACCAGCTATCGCGTCCACCGCTGGAGACGGGGGGGGGGAAGGAGCTACCCCACCGCGCGGCGGGGCACGTTCTACCATCTACCAATAGGAAGCCTCCATTTCACCTACCAAGTTAGAAAGTATAAAGTTCCAGGAATATGCATTGAATATAAAATTATTAGAAATGACATATTTACAAAATATAAGCATTGTTTAAACACATTAAGGACCCAAAGACCCGTTAATATGATAAAACCATTATAAGAGAAAGTTTTCCAAGAATCAAGGTATTTTGTTGAAACAAAATAATAGATGTCTGGCTTCTATGCTACCATAACCCATGGTAATATTTTGATCATAATACCTATGTATATATCAATGCCTGGATTTTTTGTGTATTTATCCTTTCAGACTTCTTCAGAGACAGCGTTTAATGTATGTTATGTATTTTTCTTTTCAGACACATGAGAGCCGATAATATTTGTTTTAATAGATGTATTCTTTTCAGCATTTTTTATATATCAATTTCGCGTCCCAACATGGGACCAATATATTTCTTCCCAGCCTCCTTATATCAATTTCGCGTCCCAACGTGGACGAGTATTTTTCTCCGCCCCTTCTCTAGATATCAATTTGGCTCCCAACGTGGGACAAGTACTCTTCTCCGCCTTTCTCTAGATATCAGGATCATAGGTTTTCATATACGTAAAAATTATGGCAATGGATATTCGGCAATACGAAATGTTGCCACATATTAAAAGTGTGGACTCAATAAATTTTCCAGAAAATATTCGATAATAACCAAATTAGTACTTGGTTGAATAATTTTAATGGAAATAGCTATAAACTAATGAAATAAAAAATTATGTCAATGTACTAAATTTGAAAACCCAAAACACCACAATTTTTTTAACTATTGTTTGTACCGAAGGTTTGTACATATGCTTATACATATTTTTAAGCATTACGTTTCAAGTGAAAATCTATTATTAGTTTATTAAATTTGTTATATTACCTTTCGTCAAACCAAGGAGATGTCGAGGATGACGTGGTCCATCGCATCAACACAGTGATCGTAGAATGCCCATAAAAATAAAAGGCCAGATTTATAAAACCGTCATCAGACCTGCCATGACATATACCGCCGAGTGCTGGGCACTGAAGATAAGTCACCAGCAGAGCATTCACACAGCTGAAATGAGAATGCTGAGATGGGCGGGGGCGTGACCATGATGGACAGAGTACGGAACGTCCACGTTCAGGGAAGCTTTGGCCCTAATCACCGATAAGTTGCTCGAGAGATGTATTGAGAAATAATTTTTAAGAAAAATAATTTTTTATATGGCAACCCACCTATTTCTAAGCACGGAAATAAGGATTATTATGGTAACACTCAAAATGTTGACAAATGTGTCTATTTATCAGCACGAATTCTCGTTTTGACAGCTGTCAGCTGGTTTTCGTATTGGTTCTTGGCTGGTCGATCGGGATTTTATTGTATAAAATATTGTATGGCTATAATAAGCAATGAAAGTTCCGTTTAGGTGATTTAATTTCTAAATTTGTGAGGTATAACTATTTTTTAATTTTGTCAATGCTGACGGTGTTGAATATGTAGAATTCCATAATGGGTATTTTAAATCAAACAAATGATTTGGTCTACATATATATTTTTTCCTGAGTCCAGGACGACCGTTTCAGCTTATTAGGCCCTTATCAACTGGTAAACATAAAAACTCTGCTTTTTCTTATATACAAAAATTCGGTACATTTTTGCAGTTATGGATTGTTCAAAACAGTTGTAATATGGTTTATGTTGGGAATTACGTCGATGCAGGTGTTTAGGTAGGTAATGAAAAAACCTACAGTACAGCTGTTTAAAAATATAAAGTCTTTACCGAAAAGGGTGAAGATCAGACGTTTTATTGTGGGTTAGTTTTTGTCTGTATACCAGTGGTCCAATACAATACAATACAATACAATAGGTGAGGCAAAATTACAGGTATTAGGTATACAACCAGATTCACAACATTTAAGTCGAGATCATTCTATACAAATTAATAAATTAAAGCTAAACGTGGACTATACAATTAAACTTAGAGACACTTAAAACAATAATGGTGAATAATAGTGGTAGGTACATGGTGTGTAGGTATATAAAAATAAATAATTGCACATAATTAAAAACTAGGCATATCCAATTAAATTAGAAACATTGCATAATAAATGAACGACAGTGGTAGATAATTAAAAACTAGGTGTATACAATTACATTACATAGAAACATAGAAACATTGGATAACATAACTGAGCAATAGTGGTAAGTAATATAGATAGGAAATTGATGTGCATATAATTAAAATGTGGCATATACAATAAATTAATTCGGTAACAAAACAAACAGTGGTACCTAAGTAATGCAGCATAGATAGATAAATCCTAAAGCATATACCTAATATTACATTTTTTGTTCAGACTTATTCTAGTTACATACATATTTTGTGAGAAAAGAGTAATATTATTATTTCGTTCTAAACATGTTTAGGAGAGGTGAGCTGTACATATTTATTTGTTCGTTTATTATATTTTCGTGTAAATTTTTATTGATTTCTAGTTGCTCTAAAATATTCAGTTTTAGGCCTTTATTATTAATATGGATAGGTATAGGTTTATTTGCGTCGGTCAGGTTGTGATTGTTTTGTACAAGATGTTTTGTACAAGATGTTGGGATGATTCTATTTTATTTTGTTGAAAGGCCCTCTTGTGTTCTATAAATCTGGCAGCAAAGGACCTACCTGTTTGGCCTATATATATTGCGTCACAATCTTCGCATTTGATTTTATATACACCGGATTTGTCGAGATAATTTATTTTATTTTTACAGTTTTTTATGTGACTGCCTAGTGTATTGTTTATTTTAGACGAAATATGTATATTTTCTTTTTTCAAAAGTTTTATTAGTTTTTGGAAAATATTTCCAAAATATTCTATCGTACCGGAAGTGACAAAATTTGTTTTTTTATTATTATCATTTGGGTAAATCGTGTTTATGTTCTTCCTGTGTATCATTTTATTTAAGATATTTTCAATTATGTCACGTTGAATCCATTACTATTGGCGATTTTTTTGATAACAATAATTTCTTTGTTGTATGTTTCCGTGTCCAATGGTAAGTTAATAAGTCTATATATCATGGAGTTATAAGCTAGACAATAAACATAAATTCGACATATTTAGGAAACCGACATATACAGACGTTACGATTCATGCAACGAGCATGCACCCTTGGTCTCATAAACTTGCAGCAAATTGAATACGCCCATGGCAGTTCTGGTATTTGCCATAATGACCAATATCAGCGACCGCTCATCTGTTCAGAAAAAAAATTATCTGTATTGATATATTATCTGTAGGTAGCCATAAAAAAAAATTATCTGTATTGAGAAATAATTTTTACGATATAAAATACGTCGCTAAAAATATTCAAAAATAATATGAATTACTAAAAAATATATTGCCAAATTTAAAAAGATAAGTTGTCGTGGGTCACCATTTATAGGAGGTCATATGGTGTCGGGATTTAGTTTATTTAATTAAGTATTTAATATAATTTAATTTAATGTTGCGTGTTCAAATAATCTCCCAACAACATATACCAACTATATAATATGTAATTTGATAATCGATTACTTATTTAAATAGTAATTGAGTGATGATGGGTTTCATAATTAAAAGTGTACTTACTCGGTTTAGAATTTTATTATTGGTTCAAGTACTTTATAAATATACTTAATAAATTTACAGATGTTCGCGATCTTTGGGTCGATATTAATTTTAAGAATATAGATAAATAATGGACACAGTGTTGACGCCTAGCCGATTGGCACACGGAATAATGAGCAGGATCTATGGCCGTGGCTTCCTGACGGTAAGGGTTTGCGGGTGCGCGTTGCAGCTGTGCAGAGATAAGTAGGTGCCTCTGTGGTCGTTATACAGCGGCGCCACACTCCTGACCCTCCAGATTCCGATGAGTTTCAGATTCTTCAGACGAAGGAGGGTAAAGGGAAAAAAAGACCCACAAAAAAGTACAACGGGGTTCTACTCCTCAAAGTTCTGATGCCTCGCAAAGAGCCAAAATTATCCAACAATTTGCACACGTTTAACAGTAACCCAGGTACTACCCGATCATACAGTAAAAATGATCCCGGACCCTACATTGTCCATATTCAATTAAATTCTCAGGAATTAAATATCAGACTGAACTCTATCAAATTGGGATTTTTTTAAAGCGGCAAAACATTTCAGGAATTTTACCAGGTGGTATGAAGCAGATTGGTATGAACAGAGTTTCTGCTCAGTTTGTTTCTGCTGATGCTGCAAATATTTTTTTTTGAACCCAGTTGTCTCTCAACATAATTATAAAGCTTTTATTCCCACATTCAATATTTCACGTATGGGTGTAATTAGAGGTATCCCCACTAGTTTAACAAACGATGTAATTATTGATAATATTATTGTCCCAGAAAATTGTGGGCGTGTGACTAAAATGAGACGTTTTAATCGGAAAACAATTTCAGACGGTCAAGCCACCTATGCACCTTCTGAAACAGTTGTATTAACATTTGATGGTCAAATTCTCCCTCAACGAGTTTTCATAGTTTATAATTCTTTTCTTGTTACAAAATATGAATATCCGACAGTTCAATGCTTTAAATGTTGTAGATTCGGGCACACTGTAAAACTTTGTCGCTCTACAGCTAGGTGCTTCAAATGCGGAGGACCTCACATGGGTTTAGAGTGTAAAGATGATAATTCAATTATAACACGTATTTCTTGTACTGGAAGTCATATAGCTACTAGTAAAGTCTGCCCGGAATGGGAAAGGCAGAATAAAATTTAAAAAATCATGTCTGAAGATAATATTTCATATTCGGAAGCAGTAAAATTGATTTCTTCTGTCTTCTGTGTATTCTGAAATCACGGCCCAAAACCCGAATCCTATTCCTAGTCAAGTTCATTCCGTAAGACTGTTTATTCTACAAAATCGCCTCGTCTACCTACATCATCTGATTATAATAAAATAGAACACGATGATATATTAAAACAATTCCAAATTTCACAACCTGAAAACGGTTGCGCTCTTCGTTATAACACAGAGAAAAAAGATGATACAAATATGATAATTTCAAATCTCATTTTAATTGTCTCTAGTTTTCTCTCAAACAATAATATACCGCCCAACGTTGCCCAGTCGATTACAGAAATTTTCAACAACCTAAAGAATGTTCAATTAAGCAGAAAGGATTCTCCAGTGGAACAGCCGTAGCGCTGTGTCCATCAAAGCAGACATTTGTTACCTACTAAATAAATATACTCCATATGTAAGTGCCATAAAATAGTACATAAATAAATATACTCCATATGTAATGATGGATCTGCTACCCGAATTACTCATCCAAATCAGAATATTGGTGCGGTTGACATATCTGTTTCATCATCATCCATCGCTTCCATGTTGACCTGGAACCGCGTTCATGACACAATTGGCAGTGATCATTTCCCAATCATACTTTCCTTTCCTTTCCTTCTTTCTTATCTCCCTCCCCTCCTCTTTCCCGCTTTAAATTAAATCTTCATAGGGCTGATTGGGTTAAATATCAAGATACTTTAGACTCTTTAATAAAAAAAATTAGATCAACCTACTGATTCTAATCTATTTTCAACTTATGATCAGTTTACAAAAGCTATTGAAGAAGCAGCAACAAAGTGTCCTGCCTAAGACCCATAATAAGAAAAAACAAAAGTTATCTCCTCCTTGGTAGGATAAAGAATGTTCAGATGCAGTAAAACTCCGCAAAAAGGCTATTAAATCTTTAAAAACAAACATTAGTGTGTCTTCTTTTCTTCAATTTCGTAAAATTCAGGCTCAAACCAAACGTACTCTTGTTAAGAAAAAACGATTAGGGTGGAAAGAGTTTTGCCAATCTTTATCTCTAAGTTTCCCCGCTAACAAAATATGGCAACATATAAACAAATTCCGTTCTAGTCTGTCCCCTCACACTCCAAAACATCCGCCAGAATCCTGGCTGAATTCTTTTATCTCTAAATTGGCCCCATACTTCGTTCCACGGAATGAAGACCTTCCATATTCATATTACCTTCCCAATCATACCCAACAACTAGACTCCCCGTTCACATTAGAAGAACGTAACCTGGTTCTCAGAAGTGTCAGAAATTCTTCCCCTGGTCAAGATTATTTACCTGGTCTTATTCATTTATTCAATTCACAAAACCTCACATTCGAAGTTACTTCTTGTCTATTTTAAATTTGATCTTTGATTCAGGCAAGGTACCTGAAAATTAGAAAACTCAGCTAATTACCCCAATACTTAAATCTAATAAAGACCCTTCTCTAGGGGATTCCTACCGCCCCATCGCTTGGCCATCATGTTTGTTGAAAATTATGGAACATATTGTGAAAAATCGCCTAGAATGGTTTTGTGAACATCATAATATCTTTGATAAACATCAATTAGGATTTAGAAAGGGTAAAAGTACTATGGAAAATCTCAGTATGTTAACTTCTGATATCCACATTTCACTTTCCCAACGCTCCCCTTTAATTGCTGCTTTCCTCGATGTGTCGTCTGCTTATGATAATGTTGTACTTTCTATCTTAAAAGGAAAAATGTTGCACCTTAAAATACCATCTAAATTAACTTACCTCATTTTTAATTTCCTAGCATCTCGTTCTATCATAGTTGTGTTAGATGGTATTTCATATTCCAGGTCAATTTGGAAGGGACTCCCTCAAGGATCAGTCCTTAGTCCTCTCCTTTACAATATATACACGTATGACTTGTCCATTTCTATATCCCCAAGGCTTGTATCCTTTCTTATGCTGATGATATTGTAATATATGTTTTGAATAAATTTGTGCATATCTCAGAACAAATCTTGAATACATCACTGACTGGACTCGGGCAGTGGTTATCCAGACACGGTCTGGAAATCTCTCCCTCCAAAAGCTCTGTTGTGGTGTTTTCGAGAAAACATATTCCCTCTGTGGTCTCCATCATTTATCAACAGTCCTCAATTCCAATTCAAACATCCTTTAAATTCTTGGGTTTAACCTTTGACTCAAAACTTATTTGGGCAACCCATATTGACTTGGTTTCCTCCAAATGTCAAAAACATCTTAACATATTACATGCTGTTGCGGGGGTGTGGTGGGGATCCCACCCTTCTACACTAAAACTGCTCAACAATGGTATTATTCGCAGCCGCATAGATTATGGTTCGTTTTTATTTGGTACTGCAGCGAAGTCCCACCTTCGTAAATTAGATAAAATTCAATTCAATGCCCTCCGAATTATTTCCGGAACCATGAAGTCATCTCCAACTAATGCTCTTCAAGTAGAAAATGTTGAACCCCCCCTTGATCTTCGTAGACAATTTCTTTCAGATAGTTACCTATTCAAAGCTTCTAGCCTCTCTACTCACCCTGTTATATCTAAAGTACACTCCCTTTTAAATATTCATACACCCCTTTCACTTCGCACTAATTTACCATTAATAGTCAAAAGTTATCGTAGACTTACAGAACATCCCAATCTGATACAGCGGTTTATATCAATTCCGATATTTTCTGTACCATATGAAATTCTTATGTATTGCCCTAATATTATATATTCTCTTGGACCAAACAGGACTTCTTGTAACAGTGACCAGTTATTCCAGAACGAAATTGATTCAAATTGGAGTGATTGGAACCTGTTGTTTACGGATGCTTCTATAACTGACGATGACGGTCACACTGGGGCTGCAGTATATTACAAAAACGAGAAAATTACTAAACAATTTAAACTTCCAACGTTTACCTCTGTTTATACTGGTGAGAGTATCGCAATTCTGGAAGCATTACGAGTAATTCACACATTAAATCTGTCCAAATCCTTAGTTATTTCTGATTCCAGAAGTACCCTTCAAACAGTCTCCGCTAATCCTTTTCTCCATCCTTTTAATTCTATAACTCTTGATATTCGTCATATGTTGTATTCTTTAAGGGATGAAAATTTTGATGTCGTTGTAGGTTGGATCCCAGGATACAGGGGAATCCAGGGAAATGAGACGGGTCACAAATTGGCAAAATCTGCTGTGCAGCGAGATTCTGCTTCTTCCTATAGTAATAATTTCTTACCCGATCTTCTCCCTTTAACAAAATCTTTCCTCACCTCTGAATGGACCAAACTTTGGTCCACATCTTCCCTCACCAGGGGAAGGAGATATGGTTCAATTCAACCAAGTATTCCAGTAAAGCCATGGTACACTTCTGCTATGCGCAATAGGAGGGAGATAACGGTGATAAACAGAATGAGAATCGGTCACTGTTGTACACCTGCTCATTTATACAAAATTAAGATAAAAGATTCTCCAGCTTGCGAATATGGTGAGGAAGTGGGAGACTTGGACCATACCTTCTTTTCTTGTCCTCTCAACTCCCAATCCCCATCACTTTACCAATCTCTAACAAAATATAAGATCCCACTGCCCGTGAACATTCTGACCTTGCTGCATAGCAGTAATAAAAATATAATTTTTAATTTAATATTAAAATTCGTCAAAAGAAACGACATAAAGATTTGATTTAATATATCTATATTTGTAATATTTATTTTTTTCATTTTATTGTTTTTCATTGTTAACCAAACAAAGAGAAGATATTATCTTTTAACTTGAAACTGGCCGTAAGACCCATTTATTAGGAGTCATCTCGCCAAAAAAGAAAAAAAAACAAGGATTTAGAAGAAATCGTTCCACCACTGACGCAATATTTATTGTGAGACAACTTAAAGAGAAATCCTTAGAATATAATGTACCGGCTTACATGTATTTTGTCGACCTAACCAAAGCTTTTGACAGAGTGCTCCTGGAAGATGTACTGGATATCCTAATAGAAAATAACATACCGCATCCTATTATAAAAGCTATCGAAAATTTAAACATCAATAACAGAATGTGCATAAAGGTGGAAATGACCTCTCAAAGGAAATTCCAGCTGCAGTAGGCATCCGACAAGGAGATAGTTTGAGCCCTTTTCTTTTTAACATTATTATGGACAAGATTATCGAAGATGTTAAAGCATTAGGACGTTACAAAATGGGAAACAAAACTATAGATATAATATGCTATGCAGATGACGCTGTCTTTATTGCAAATTCCGAGGATGAACTTCAGAGACTACTGTATAAATTCCACTTATCTTCCCAAAGACAAAATATGCAAATCTCAATAGAGAAAACAAAAAGCATGGTAACCTCAAGATATCCAGTACGTTGCAAACTTGCAATAGACAAACTATAGAACAAGTGATGAGATTTAAGTACTTGGGCATAGAAGTATCCAGCAGCAATGATCTTTATAACGAAGTACATGAACAAGCAACCAAGGCTGCTGTAGTGGCTGGATGCCTAAGAAGTGCTATGTGGAGAAATAGGGATATGCTGAGGGAGAGTTAAGTCAGAATCTACAAGACTAGCATAAGACCAATCATGAAATACGCCATAGAGACAAGAGCTGACACCACCCGCACAAAAAGTCTCCTTAGAACCACGGAGATGAAGACTCTACGGCCCATCGCAGGAGTAACCCTCCGAGATCAAATTAGGAGTTCCGAAATAAGGAAAATTTGTGATGTTGAGGACGTGGTGCGATGGGGTAGAACGAGAAGACGTTTCTGGAGAGATCACGTGGGGAGAGCAAGCTCTGACCGAGTAGTGAGGATATCAGCTGATGAACATCCTACAGGTAGCAGACCTCCAGGAAGACCACCCAAACGATGGAGAGACAGCTGGACGTCCTCCTCACAGGAGCAGGTGCCGAGAACTACAGGACATAGTCCTAGCTGACGAAGACGAAGAAGATAATGCTATTTTTGAATATATTATATTTTTTATGTGGCTGTGACGCGACCTCCTTTGTTGTTCTGTTCGCTTTTTTTATTTTTTTTAATTCGTCACCAAAATCGTCAGGCAACACTGATGGAACAGAGAAAAAAAATTGTTCTTACAAAACCTTACAGTTTTTAAACCTCCAAATATGTGATAATAACAGTCTTAAATATACACGCGTGGTCTTTTTTCCTAAATATAGTCGGAGCACGATTTGTGGTGAAAGCTTTAATAATAATAATAACAATTTATAAAGCGCCGCTTTTTGACAACCATGGTCACATCAACGGCATGGTCACATTTCAGTTTGCGAGAAAGAAAAAAAAAAATTTAGTCCTATAGCTAACACATCTAAAACATATATTAGGTATCTAATGCAGGTCAAAGTAGAATAATAGAAGTGAGCTCGTTCTCCAGCATTCATGGGAGAAGGGTATCATTGTATGTTTGTTTCATTTTTAAAAGAGAAAAAATATTTTGTAGCGTCTAAAACTTTCACTATGTATTTTTAATTTTTAAAAAAGCAAAAAATGTTTTATAGCTTTTAAAATGTGCTTCGTTTACGTGATTCTTTATTTCATGCAAAAAGATTGGATTTTTGTTTTGACAAAAATCCTATGTAATATTTGCACATTGCACAGCGTTGCCGCTTTCAAATATATGGCTTGCTTTATAGACCGTTTGTCCATAGATGAAATTGAGGATAAAACTGTCTATGGTTATAAAAGTCATGTTATCTTCGTCTTCCCCGTGTAGCTATGTAATGTACGCGTTTTGGAATAGCGTTTTGTTTGAGCTTTGTTGACGTTTTTACTAACGTTTCGATGAAATATTGAATGTAGATATTAATATGCGGAAAGTATTAGCTTATATTCGTGATTTCGCGGGACTGAGGGAAGACGAGATCCCTTCAGTTTCCAGCAAAAGAGACAGGTGAGATAATTGCGGTCAACTTCACGTTGATTTGTTATGGCGGCAACGATTTGTCAGTGAGAAAAATGCCGCCAGTGAAGATTTCAGTGAAGGATGCCAGAAGTTTTTGGCTGTTTGTATATTTTCAATTCGATATAGAACCTCGCACGTCTTTTAAGCGTTTAAGATATTAATAGAGTTATTATTTTACAGGGACGACGATGATCCGCCTGCTATGAAAAAGTACAAGACAGTTCGTAGCCACTTTCCCAAAATTATGCCTTCAGACGGTAAGTTCATTTGTTTTTCTTCATTTTTAGTTGTTTGTTTTCAGTATTTTATAATATCATTATTCTCTGTGAAATTATTTAAATAACTAACCTCGAATTTCGCGTATAACATACAAACAATTCTCATTCGAAATGAGTCTTCAAGAAGTCATTTAAAAAAAATATTAGATTATGTTGTTTCGCCATTTTTATTAATTTTGATCTTTTGTGTATTACTGGGTTCGATTCCGATGAGTAATTAAAATTTCAATCAACATCAAAGTCATTAAAAACTCAAATGTGTTCACTAGAACTGTCACTTGAAACTATATCCATTTATAGTGATGTTCTTTTGTCATTTATTTAATCTTCAGAGGCCCGGTATTTGAGTCGGTCCTTAGAGTTTAACTCAAGTTTAACAAAAATATTGCGTCTTTCAGTAAATACGTCACTAAACGTCAAATATTTAACTCAATGTTTCTGTCGGATTGCGTATCTTAATCTCGAGTTAAGTATTGTTTCTAGTCTTTTATCGCCAGGCAGCGCACATATCGCCATACACTTAATGTTTTATTTCATTTTACTACAAATAATTATAATCATGATTTATTTTTGTTGGTAATAAAACACAATAGGTTGTTCATGTATTTAATATTGATAATGTAATGTATTCCCTGACAACAAACAAAACAGATTGTCAGCCATATTGAAACGTCAGGCATGCATTTTATAACTTTATTTTTGTGATGTTTTTTTTATCTTTCTTTCTAAAATGATCCATCTTGTTTCTATAGAGTCCGTGTATTCCTAGATGTTCTACATAAGGTATTATTTCACCATCATCACTTAGTTCCAGATCCATCTGTAAAATATACATACATTTTGTCACTACAACATTGATTTTAATTAAAAAAAAAAACATTCGTAGCTATAAAAAATTGAGAATGTACCATGTTGTGTAATGAAACAAATAAAATAATGTGCTCTTATAATAATGAAATAATATTTAGTCACAGCTTCGCTCCGCATATCATTTGAGGTTGTTGACAATTTGACAGATGCGTTAAATACAATAACTACAGAAAACGTAAAATATGTCTATAGTTGAAGATTAGGAAACTGACGTTTCATTTTGCAATGTAATATACAAATGAAATTTAATCTCCCCTTAATATTTAACTTGGATTTCAGGTCCAAGTCAAATACTGGACCATAATAACAAAAAAATACTTAAAAATAATGAAATTTAATTCAAATTTTAGTGCGTTTTCAGAATTGAACTCATTATGACACTGGTTGTTTGGCATCAGTGCCGGTATAGGTACTATTAGGTTCGATTTTCTGGTAGAAAATGCTTGCTCCTCTAGACTGGAAACACGGGTCAGTTCATAATTTGTTCAGGGTGCAAGGAAGAGTTTATTTTTCCCTGGACAGCATTATCGGGCCACCATTATTGTCTCAGTAAACTTAAAAATAACTTTGCTACATTTGGTTATTTTAAAAAGAAATTATGCAAGATATTACACAAAAAAAAAAAAAAACATTTATTGTAATTTTTGTACAACCAGATACACGCATTATTTTTTTTTTATTTATTTATTTATAACAATTAACAATATCATTTTACATATTATTATAAATCCACCTCACAAGGCTTTGCCTGTACCGAGGTGGAATATTTCACAATCACATCAATACATTTATATACAATATTTACATATTATTATATATCAACCTCACTAGGCTTTGCCTGTACCGAGGTGGAATATTTCACAATCACATCAATACATTTATATACAATATTTACATATTATCATATATCCACCTCACTAGGCTTTGCCTGTACCGAGGTGGAATATTTCACAATCACATCAATACATTTATATACAATATTTACATATTATTATATATCCACCTCACTAGGCTTTGCCTGTACCGAGGTGGAATATTTCACAATCACATCAATACATTTATATACAATATTTACATATTATTATATATCCACCTCACTAGGCTTTGCCTGTACCGAGGTGGAATATTTCACAATCACATCAATACATTTATATACAATATTTACATATTATTATATATCAACCTCACTAGGCTTTGCCTGTACCGAGGTGGAATATTTCACAATCACATCAATACATTTATATACAATATTTACATATTATCATATATCCACCTCACTAGGCTTTGCCTGTACCGAGGTGGAATATTTCACAATCACATCAATACATTTATATACAATATTTACATATTATTATATATCCACCTCACTAGGCTTTGCCTGTACCGAGGTGGAATATTTCACAATCACATCAATACATTTATATACAATATTTACATATTATTATATATCCACCTCACTAGGCTTTGCCTGTACCGAGGTGGAATATTTCACAATCACATCAATACATTTATATACAATATTTACATATTATTATATATCAACCTCACTAGGCTTTGCCTGTACCGAGGTGGAATATTTCACAATCACATCAATACATTTATATACAATATTTACATATTATCATATATCCACCTCACTAGGCTTTGCCTGTACCGAGGTGGAATATTTCACAATCACATCAATACATTTATATACAATATTTACATATTATTATATATCCACCTCACTAGGCTTTGCCTGTACCGAGGTGGAATATTTCACAATCACATCAATACATTTATATACAATATTTACATATTATTATATATCAACCTCACTAGGCTTTGCCTGTACCGAGGTGGAATATTTCACAATCACATCAATACATTTATATACAATATTTACATATTATTATATATCCACCTCACTAGGCTTTGCCTGTACCGAGGTGGAATATTTCACAATCACATCAATACATTTATATACAATATTTACATATTATTATATATCCACCTCACTAGGCTTTGCCTGTACCGAGGTGGAATATTTCACAATCACATCAATACATTTATATACAATATTTACATATTATTATATATCCACCTCACTAGGCTTTGCCTGTACCGAGGTGGAATATTTCACAATCACATCAATACATTTATATACAATATTTACATATTATTATATATCCACCTCACTAGGCTTTGCCTGTACCGAGGTGGAATATTTCACAATCACATCAATACATTTATATACAATATTTACATATTATTATATATCCACCTCACTAGGCTTTGCCTGTACCGAGGTGGAATATTTCACAATCACATCAATACATTTATATACAATATTTACATATTATTATATATCCACCTCACTAGGCTTTGCCTGTACCGAGGTGGAATATTTCACAATCACATCAATACATTTACATATATACAATATTTTCATCATACAGTTTCCATGAAAATGCTTATTTTATATAGTAACATGTCATGACTTATATGTATATGTATCCAAACAAAATATATCAAACAATAAACTTATATGTATCCAAACAAAAATATATCAAACAATAATTAAAACTATGAAAAAATTATATTTAATTTTACGTTCTACTTAAATTTTTCGCAAACGCGACTACCATTCACCGGTATCGCATTATAAGGCCTGTTTTGCACACACACACCAACATGTACACCCTTACACACACACACACACACACACACACACACTCATGCATCATGTACATGTATACTAGGAAGGGACATAGGTAAGCATCTTTTCAGTTTCCTTTCTTCCCATTTTTAGCAACCAGTCCATCAACAACCCTTTAAGTGCAGGATAACCATGGTTAAAATTTTTATCTTGAACTGTATTAAACAGCCTGGGTGCCAAAAATGAGAAGTGCCTATATGCGAATTTTGTTCTGGTCCTGGGCACCTTGTAATGCTTCCGATTACGGCATCTCGTTGAAAGTTGATGGGATAGTGGTATCAACAGATGTCGATGCTTAGCGTAGTGAAGTACAATTGTTTTTGTGTATATTTGTCTGACGTCAAGTACACCAAATTCGCGATACAGCTGGTCGGATGGATGTCTGTATGGTTTTTTATTTATAATCCTTACAACTGATTTTTGGCTTTTAAAAAGCGGATCTAGAGCAGTGAAGGTGGCTCCCCCCCAACCCAATATTCCATACGTTAGGATACTTTGAATAAGGGCAAAATAATTTTATTTTAACGTTTTGAGAGAGAGCATGTTTCTTATTTCTTTGAAGATATATAATGTTTTCCTGACTCATGGAAACTATTCAAAATATTCACACTCATTACCTAGGAAATATTTGAGATTGTGAATATTCCCAATTTCACAATAATTATTAACCAATGGTCACAATAATTATTAACAAATATGTAAACATAGTAAACTTTAGCAAGTTACAATAATTGTGAACTAATCTTAACCTAAACAAATGGTGTGTATAATTTAGAAAGAAAAAATGTGATTTCTATGTCTTATACCCAGATTTATAATAAAAATTCTTTTGTTCATGTGTAAAAATTTTTTATCAGCAATCGGTATTGAATTATGGTATGATGAATGTGCACTTTCCAAAAGTATTATTTTGATGACAAATCGCAGAATACTATATTGATCGGCTATACATGTGGGATTAAAATAGTGTATAAATTAATAAAACAAGTCTTATGGCGTCTGGGTCCAGCTCGTCTAGCTTGTCAACTGACTCGCCCTCACTTCCGCTACCCGCTTCCGTGGCTCGAGCACTTCCGGCACTGTTACGCCGGCCCACTCCGATCCCCACATAAATATGGTATGGTATGTCAGAGCTCAATAGATTATAATTGGTTGCAGTGCTGAGACAATAAGGTCTCACTGCCATTTTGATTATAATCCTATTTACCATTTCGGAGTTGTCAAGGAGAGCCTAATGATATTATTTTGTTAATATTGACGGCACTCAGAACTATATTGACGGCACTCAGAACTATATTGACGGCACTCAGAACTATAAGGTTTACCTAAAATCAAATCAATCATTTAGGTTCCAAAAAGATTTATTTCCTTTCAGAGGATGATCATTTTGGCTGATTAGACCCTTATCAACTTGTATAATTTTTTGAATAATTAACATATCAATGGAAACAAAGTTTCCAGAAGATTTTACCGAGATTGAGGAGTACTAGGAAATCAGGGCAACTATATACAAATTATCCAACTGTTGATTTGTTCAAGAAAATTTTATTCTCTTAACTTATCGACAAAGTATCAAGCCAAGATATGCGAGATTTGTATGCAGGGTCTATATTTTTCAGTCTTTCCAACTTGGAAGTAAAAAAAAACACCAACTTAGAGGCTTTGCAGCATATTGTCAGCCTTCGTGGCTCAGTTGGTTAGGTATCTGACTGCTGATCCAAAAGTCCCGGGTTCGATTCCCGGTGGAGACACAGTTTTTGATTGATTTTTCAGTCTGGATCTGTGAGACGATTAATATCGTAAGTCTCCAGAATGTGGCAACTTGTTATTGGGTGCGTGTTAAATAATGATTTGACATAGTACCTGTTAGTTGCCCGAGAAGCTAAAAAAAAGTAATAAAATACATATTCTATATATATGGATTTACTCAAAATTCGGAGTAGAACATTTTGTGTGTTTCTGTGACCGTCCCCCCCTTATAACTTTTGATCTGCTCAATTTACAGAGTCCAAAATTTCTGAATATATAGATAGGCCTACAACAAATCTTTCACACTCAGAATTTTTGTTTCTGTCAGGGGTTATCAACTTTTGAATTTTTACTTTATTTTTCCATATATCTCAAAAACCATATAAGCTACCTGAAAATTGGTATAAATATAGACAAGTACAAGATCTCATATTTGTTTTTTAAAAAAATCTGGAGTTTCTCAAGCATTTTTCATTTTTTTATGATAAGTTTATGTGTTTAACAGCCTTTATTAAGTTTTTAAAAAAATCGAAAAAAACGCGAAACCCCCAACTAGACAATTTAATTTTCTATAAAAAATATAAACATTGTAGTAGTATATTATCTCAAACTTTTTTTAACAATTTTTGTATAAAAATTGAATTTAGTGACGATATTGTTTCATACAATTTGTAAGGCAGTATACACTACACAATATCTACAGGGACTCAATAGTTTGATACTTTATCTCCAAATATACATACATACCATCATCCTGTTTTCATATCCTTGGTAGGAAAAAAGACTGACCTCCATACCATTCTATCCTTATATACATAACTACATTTTTTGTATAGAATACAACATATCTTAAAATATTCAATAATTTGGATAGTTTGGTACATATTCTTCAACTTTACATACTATCACTATCAACAGTTGGATGTCATGTGTTACATGCAACTAGGTTAAAAATAGATAAATAAAAATACCAAAATATTTTACCAAACCAAGCCTAAAATTCAAATTATGGAATATATTAAAATATTTTGTTTTCCTACACAAAACATGAGTTCAGTCCTTTTTTCCTACCCCGAATAGGTAAACAGCTAGATGTTATGCATGTATATGAGTCCCCGTAGATATTATGTATTCAGCTAAACATATTGTGTAAATGAATGTAGTCACAATAATATTATACTGCTTTGTTACATACTGTTAGTAAATAATTTGCATTATTTCTAGGAGATGAAGAATGGACCTCTCCCAAAACTGTACCAGAAGCTCATCGGGTTAGGTATATACCTATCGTACAGGAAATCAGTACATCGACACCTTCGGCTCAGTCCTCTTTTAACATGGACAAGATATTCAAGAAACCCTTGGACTCGATGGAGTTTAGCCGATTGACGATCAAACCATCAACGTCATCGGAGCCGTTGATGATAAAGCGGCCGTCAATCTTGGCCGAGAGACAGAAAAGTCTCAGGGAGTTTATCGGCAAGTCTGACGTTGCACCCTTGACAAAGAAACCAAGTCTGTTCAAACAGTCCAGTTCAGTACCGGACTTGGATTTCAACAGTATAATGAATAAGTTAAATCAGAGGAGCCTCAGTAAGAAGCCAGATATCTGTGGCATCCCTCATTTTAACAAAGATTCGGATGTGAGTGTTCTTATTTATATTTTACTAATCCAAATCTTTTTCCTTACACTACTTAACAGGAACTTGTCAAGTTCAAGATGGAACTACAACTCAGTAGAGAGTGCGTTGGTATGATTGTATTTGGTGTTGTTATATCTAAAAAAACAGGATATTCCCTTCAATTAGGGGCTTTTTCTTTTGTAATATTTCTGAATTTCATTCCTTATATATCTGCACAAATCGTTAAAATAACAAGTTAGTTTTAATTAAAATAATTATAGAAGACATGTATCTTTCTATCATATTAAACTCAGATTGTTCTTATTAAGTTTTAAATATGAGATTAGAGCAGAAGTCCCCAAACTTATTTGTCTTGTAGACCACTTGCCGTGTTTTTCAGTTTTGGGTAGACCCCCTGCTAATCCGATATTGATTTTTTGCATATTCATCAACTTCTAATGTATTTTTGGCAGCTGGTATAGTGCTACTAATTTTTAAATTTCTAACTGTAGTGCAAATAAATCTATTGATTCAATTAAAATTAAAACGAACCAAATAAAATTTAGTAAAAAAACTAAGCAAAAAATCAAACACTTTAACAAGCCTGACACTTTAATAAAAAAATATACATTTACGACCTGCTTATATGAGATCCACTATCGTTGACCTTCATTTTCATTTCATTAACCCCTACTTTTTTTTTCGCTGACATGGACCCCTTGCAGGTCGTCGTGAACTCCTGGGAGTCGATATAGACCACTTTGGGAATTATTCAATTAGAGGAACTTAATTTGGCGATATGGCAAAATATTTAAGTTAATTTGATTGACTGTCGTATTGTCATATTTTCATAAGAGAAAACCATTTGAGAAGAAAAAACAATTTTGTATAATTATTTAGAAATATATACGGGATATACGGGAAAAATACTAGTACTTATAAGTAAAACTGAATAATAAAAGTACTTGATTTTGTTATATTAGTAAATATACAAAAAAGACAACTACCAGGGGGGGGGGGATCAAGGGGGATCAGTTGTGTACGTAAAAAAATAAAAATGAATAATTAACACGTGTTGCGTTATGTTGAAAATAAAAACTAAAGAATATTAGTGCAGATCAATTGAAATGTTTGGTTAGGCGACATGGTATAAATAAACATGGCTGAATAGTGCGCAGTACGCATGCTTAGTCTGAGCCATAGACAGTTTGATTTCAAATTATAATCTACGGTGTAGTAATTTTGTAGACTTTAGTTTTAGGAACATCTTCAGTTACAGAATATGAAATTATGTTGAAATGACCTTAATTCTAAAATTTTGGAATGTTCGTATTTCAGTTCAAGAAGTTACTGAATTGGACGTATTGTTGTGTGCAGCATTGAATGGAATTAAAGTTCCTTTTGGAACCTAAATCTGGTGATTTTGAATTGATAATTTTTATTTTAATTAATACAATATCTGTAGTACCTATTGTTTTTTTTTTTAGCCTTACGAGTTTGAAGGCACTTCCTCTAAGTATAAATATTTCAAGACCTCTAATAAATCTCCCATGAAGACCAAGGAAAATGTAGAGATAGTCGAAATCTCTGATTCCGAAGACTACAATTATTACATTGTGAAAGAACCTAAAGACAACTCGGGAGATTGTGAGAGACGTCAGCCCGTTGTCGATCTGGACGATCAATCAGACGATGAAAAGGACGAAGGGCCTTGCAACCGATGCAAACCTAGACAATATGAATCAATCAAATCAAGATATCGTACTAGCATGTCTCCCAAGATATCCAGAGACAAATTAGCCTTCTTCAAGACTCCTCTCAGTTCCAGTAAAGCCAAGCTTAACTCCCACACCCCATTTTGGAAATCTCAGAAAAACATCGGGACATCGCAGATAAGGGGCGGCCGGTTACCGTCCAGAACCATCATAGAAAAATGCGTCAGATTGGACGAAAAGAAAAAATACGAAGAGTTGCTCCGTTTGACGGCATCCAGTTATTTTCGGAAAGGCAGCAACAAACCTTCACTCCTCGACTTTTCTGACACACACAAGAGGATAAAAGATCTGACTCTGTCCATAAACTCGTCTCAAGAGTATTTAGATGGTAATTATGGTGGTAAATCCAAAAGGAACATTCCGGATACAGGTTCTCCCGAAGAGGGAACAATTGTTTTGTCTGATTCCGATCAGGAACAAGCCCTGTCTGTCGATGAATCTTCTACGTCTTCTGTGCGAATCGTTCCAGTCAACACCTTAAAAATGTCATTAAAGGAAAAGCCTGTCGCAAACGTCAACTGGATGGAAGACTTGAATAGGAAATATAAAAATATTAACCTCGATAAGAAGAAAGAAGAGGGAGATTTTCTTTTTATTTCAAGTGAACGGTCCAAGTTGAACCACGAGTTTTACCTGAAAAAGAAAGCCAGAGATATCAAGTTGAAGATTGATTTGACTGTTGAGGCGGAGGAGATTGAGGAGACTCCTCTGCCAGAATTGACAGACGAACAACAAGCAATCATAAATAACGCTCTTAGACCACATCCACCCAACCAAGTTCTGGTGGAGAAATTCAATCTTGCTGTTAGAAGGTTCGTATTCATTTTACTATAGATTACTATCACTCACTTGTAAGCTTTTTCTATCTTCATTTGTTGCTTGTAAGTTTTTTAAAACGAATAAAAACTATAATTTTCCATACCTCTATGTCATTTCCTTATTTAGGATAGGCAGAGTGAACCGAATGCCAGACCCTCGACATACATTTCTTGCTTCATTCACGTCTGTCATCCTCTCATACATACTTCTAACATCTCACGTCTTTCAAAGTCCATTTATGTGATTATGCCAACTTTTCCTTGGCCAACCTCTACTTATCAGCCTTATATACTTTTTTGTCAAACGGTCATCTCTGATTCTTTCTATGTGGCCAAACCATCTTAGGGCATTTATTTTCATCTTACGATATTTATTTATTTATGTTAAAGTTGGACAAAAAACAGCGTTAAGACATAGTACAATACAATAGTAACATCAAGTATTAAGGCCTATTACATTTTGTCGTTATCTCCTTCAATCATACATTCTCGTCCAATATCCTTATTTCTTATTCTATCATGCATCGTTTACCACACATTCGTCTTAGTGACCTCTTTTCAATCACGTTAATTCTACTTACATGCGTCTTTTGTCATATCCATGTCTCAATAACATAAATTAGAGTCAGTATGACAATACCAATGTGTACCATGAACTTTGCTTGCCTCGAAATACTAAAATACTATAATTTAACTAGTGGACCCAACAGACATCCTGCCCGAACGTTGGCTTGCCTGCTAATGGCTGGTTCAACTAATATAAAAATAACCACAAACCATCACAGCATATCCCACAATGTGAGGTAACCTTATAAAAGGAAACACGACACATGTGTACCCACACATCAGTCTCACCCCTTCTAAAAAGGCAACATTCATTGACTGTTTTTACATGTTTTCAATGTAAAAACAGTTAATATGATAATAATGTACATTTCTAAACATAATTTAATAGTTAGTATGATAATAATGTACATTTCTAAACATAATTTAACAGTTAATATGATAATAATGTACATTTCTAAACATAATTTAACAGTTAGTATGATAATAATGTACATTTCTAAACATAATTTAACAGTTAGTATGATAATAATGTAAATTTCTCAACATAATTTAACAGTTAATATGATAATAATGTACATTTCTAAACATAATTTAACAGTTAGTATGATAATAATGTACATTTCTAAACATAATTTAACAGTTAGTATGATAATAATGTACATTTCTAAACATAATTTAACAGTTAGTATGATAATAATGTACATTTCTAAACATAATTTAACAGTTAGTATGATAATAATGTACATTTCTAAACATAATTTAACAGTTAATATGATAATAATGTACATTTCTAAACATAATTTAACCGTCAACTTATTGAAATTAAGGATAATTTAATAAAATTATTATTTTGATAAGAATTTAAAACTTTTTAATCAGTATCGAACTATTTTTTCGTTGAAAGTTTTATTATAGAATTTAAATTTGAACAGTGTGTCCTCAAATTTTTTTTAGATTTACTTAATGCAAGGTGAAGTTGCAAAATGTAAATTCAGGACAGAAGATATCATCAAACTTTTATACGATTGGCTATTCCATACAAATAATAAAAATTTACTTTTCACAAAGAATAACCCATCTTTCCAACCGTTCGATTTCTGTGCGGGCGTCCTGGTTTCAATTCCCAGCAGAGGAGAAATTTATTTAAATTTATTTCTCACGCAAATATTGCTTCTCTGGGCTGGAAACACTGGTTAGTTGGAAGAAATTGCCATACGGCATTAAACTCCACTTGCGCAGGGTGCAAGGAAGTGTTCATTATTATTATTATCTTTTTGTTATGTTTTAGGATGGACATCCACACATTGTCCGGTCTGAACTGGCTCAACGACGAAGTCATAAACTTTTATATGAATTTAATTATGGAGAGGAGTAAAGAGAAGAAGGATCTACCAAAAGTGTACGGAATGAACACATTCTTTTATCCAAAACTGATGCAGTCCGGTCATGCAGGACTAAAGAGGTGGACCAAGAAAGTAAGATAACTCTGACATGTTTGTCTCAAATTTGACATTTTGTATTTAGACTATGAGAGCAGCAGAAATAGTATTCCTATATTGATATAACGTATTTGCGAAAACTTCACATGTCCTCAACATAATCATAAAAAAATATTTTTAGTTTGACGACGAACAATGCTTGGTGACCATTATCAGTGTTTTAGTCTCTGTGATCATACAAAAATACTTTACCATCATGATTAGCCAACAAGATATTGTAGAGCTTTAATAATTGTCGGCCTTTGTAGTTCAGTTGGTGAGGCATGTAACTGCTAATCCAAAGGGCCCGGGTTCGATCCCTGGTGGAGACACAATCTCTAATTGTGTTTTCAGTTTGGATCTGTGAGATGATAAATATCGTGTCTCCAGAATGTGGCAACTTGTTATTGGGTGCGTGTTAAATTAATATTTGACATAGTACATCACCCAAGAAGTTATATAAAATAAAATTATAAACTATTTTTTTTTTTATTTGTCATTACAATTCAATTGTAATTTTAATGAATAGAATTGAAAGTATAGTAAGAAGCTTCAAATTTTTTTGGAATAGCCATAAAATGTTGAAAATATTTTTATTGACAAACTTTTTAACATCTCAATAGAGAACAAAGTTGGGATATTATAGAAGAACCAGGAACTCAAGGCATCTATGGGGCTTACGACCTGTCATTGGCTGGTTTACGTGATCACTTTATGCACTTACGCAACGTTCACCAATTATGCCTTATTAAAAATGTATGGGTGGAAAATATATTAAATTTAATATTTATTTTGGGTCACCAATTATAGGTGGTTGTATGGTGTCGGGTGTAGTTTATTTAATTATGAATTTAATATATCAAAAGTTTGCGATTTAATGTTTCGTGTTCAAATTACCTCCCAACAACATACACCAACTGTATAAGATATTTGTAATTTAATAATCAGTTAATTAATTTAAATAATAATTGAGTGATGATGGGTTTCATACTAAAAGCGGACTTACTGTTACTCTTTTATTGAAGATTAAATAGTTTACAGATATAAATACACTTAAAAAATTTGCCGATGTTCGCGATCTTTGGGTCGATATTAATTTTATGAGTATAGGTAAATAATGGACACAGTTGACGTCTCGTCGATTGACACGTGAAATAAAGAAGGCAGGATCTATTGCCGATGGCTACCCGACGGTCAGGGTTTGCGCGTGCGCATTGAAGCTGCGCGGAGATAAATACTTTCTGTGGTCGTTATACAGCCACGCCACAGTTGCAATCGAAATAGGATTTGTTAGTAAGGCATTTGGATATAATATATGGAATGTATCCTTTACTGATATTTAGGTAGTATGTGGTGTATTTTAGTACATATTCTTAAATTTACAAATGAAGCCCAACGATACTAAGGCTGTCGACAAACTTCTAAAGGATTTAACATTTCATAGTAGTAGTGCCTCTGCATGTCTATTAGGACTATTAGGACTCTTTCATACAATGTCCTGAGATAAATATTCTGTTTGTTTTCCAGGTGGATATATTCGCGCATGACATAATCATTGCACCCGTCCATTTAGGTGTACATTGGTGCGTAAGTTTGATTGACTTCAGGAAAAAGACTGTCAATTATTACGACAGTATGGGCGGGAACAACATGCCATGCTGCGATGCCCTCCTGAAATATTTAGAGGATGAATCAATGGACAAGAAAAAGACAAAATTTGACACAACCGGCTGGAAAAAGGAATGTGTTAAAGTAAGTACTTTTAATATATTTCAATTTTATTTTCTTCTGATTGTGTGATACTTTCCAGAAACAATTCATCGAAATTTGAGATTTCAAGCATCAGGTTGACATTAAAATCAAATATAAATTTTTGTGCATTTCGTTGATTTAAAACAAATTTTCTCATACTCGACTAGAAGTATGAGAAAATAATATACCTATGGTCAATTATTATTTGGCAAATAATGTCATGTAATGGACTGTCCCTAGCATATTGGAGAGCAAAAACATTAACTGACTGTAAAACATAAGATTATCTATGGTATTGGATATGTATTGTTGATTTGTACCACCTTTTTGCAAATCTCTTTTTGTAAGAAATCCATATTATAAATAAATGTAATAATGGTTATTGAGATACGTGTAGAGGAGGAGGATGTGGTAAATATGTGGTTAGTAGTAATAATAATAATAATGAACACTTCCTTGCACCCATCGCAAGTGGCTATTTTATTATGGCCATTTCTTCCAACTAACTAGTGTTTCCAGTCCAGAGAAGCAATAATTGCGTGCCAAATAAATTTCTCCTCTGCTGGGAGACGCCTACACAGAAACCGAACGGCATACCAACTGTGCCACGGCGGTCGGCACTATTAGTATGTTGAACTAATTCTAAATTACATAGAAATTATGTTTAACCCTTTACACCCTGACCAACACAAATGTGTTGGTGCTTTATAAAAAAATATTGTACGGCTATATTTTGTTTTCTTAGCTCCAAACGGCTCGCGACGATTGTGTTGGTTGTCTACCTATAGAACAATGACATTTTTTATTGTATTGTGCGTCATTGGTGGGGGGTATTGTGATTTATTTGTCAGTGAGTGTTACACGTGTTCGCGAGCTCCAGTGTAAGTGACGATTTTTATTATTTAAAAATGTATTAATTTTGAATATTCGTGTGATTATTTCTTATTACATATCAATTTTACTTATATGATACTCAAATACAGAGTTTAATTACATTTTGATCGTAAAATAGTGCTTCAAATGATTACCAACACGATTGTGTTGGTTAGGTTTTATTAGTGAATATTACAACTATAACTGGTCATTTCATCTTCAATTTACAGTGTTTGTTTTTAATAAAAAATATTTTTTTAGATGTCAAATTTTAAAGGCCTGAACGAAAATGATATTTGGGAGTGTATTGCTAATGGTTCTGATATCGACGATCTTAGCGATGATGAAGTTACTGAGAGAACTTACATTAATCCTTCAGTCATTAATGACGAAAGTTCTGATGAAGATATTGGAGAAGCACCTGTACCAGATACGGCGCATGCACTAGTAAATCCAGAAAAAGCTTCTTCAGATACGGTTAATACACTTACAATTCCAGAACAAACTTCTTCATCAAACAAAGTCAGACGTTGGGTATGGAAACAAAAAAACTTTACTGAGAAAATACTACATAGTCCATTACAACCAGACGTAAGTAAAAACAAAGGCCTATCATAATATTTTAATGTAATTGAACACACAATATTTTTACAACAATATTTTTTGTATCGTAGGTACTACCACCTATACCCAGTCCAATGGAAATTTGGAAGAAATATTTTCCTGATGATTTGTTCCGTATGGCAGCCAATTACACCAACATGTATCATTTTTCAAAAAATGGTACATCTTTCAATACAAATGAATGTTAATTAAAAAAGTTTTTTGGTATGAACTTACTAATGGGCATTATCAAATATCCCAGACTTACAATGTATTGGCAGACAGGCATAAATCTGCCAGCAATATCAAATTGTATGCCACGAGATAGATATTTAGCATTGAGACTAAATCTACATTTTGTTGACAATGCAAATCCTCCAACCAATACTGATACAAATAGACTGTGGAAGGTACAACCATTTATAGACAGTGTGAGGAATCAATGCTTGAAATTAGCTCGAGACCACGGAACATATTCGATAGATGAGCAGATGATACCATTCCTTGGAAGGTGCCCTGGATTGAGGCAATATGTCAAAAATAAACCACGACCCGTGGGTTTAAAAAATTACGTTATCACGTCCTCAAGTGGAATTGTGATGGATTTCGAAATATATCAAGGTGCTAACACGCCACTGCCAAATAAAGATCTTGGGCATGGTCCATCGGTGGTTATGCGGCTAATTCAAAGTTTACCTGTGGGAAGCTGCCTCTTCTTTGACAGATATTTCACTACCCTTCCAATCGTAGAAAAATTAAGTGATGCTGGATTCGAAAGTACGGGAACCATTATGGCCAACAGGTTAAAAGGCCAGATAAAACTCAATGAAAAAAAACTTAAAAGGGGAGAGTCATCAGAATACGTGAGAAGCGATGACAAACTTGTCATAGTCGAATGGATGGACAACAGCAGAGTCCTTATAGCGTCTTCGTGTAGTGGTGTGGAACCTCAACAAGTGATTCAACGGTGGTCCAAGCAGGAAAAAAAGTATATTGATGTACCCATACCTGCAGCAGTTAGAAAATACAATTCTGGCATGGGGGGTGTAGATTTATGTGACCAAATGATGGAAAATTATCGTATTTGGTTTAGAACACGGAAGTGGACGTTAAAGGTCATTCTGCATTTTTTGGATCTTGCCACAGTTAATAGTTGGATGGAGTATAACCATTTAACAAAACTACATAAAGTGGCAAGAAAAAACAAAAAGGATTTTTTGAGGTTCAGAATGGAGTTGGCGGAAGCTTTGATGGCCACACCGGACAAGTCAAGAATTGAAACAGATGCATCCAATTCAAATCTCGACATGCCCGAAGAAGGTTCATCTCAAGCAAAGAGATCTAAATATTACAATCCGCCAGCTCCGATTCCATGCCACGACAAAAGATACGATGGTTACGACCATTGGGCTTGTGTGGATGATCTCTCCACTCCAAGGTTTTGCCGCCTAGAGACGTGCAAAAGTAGAACTAGAATAAGATGTGAAAAGTGTGATATATATTTATGCATGTCAAAATCCCAAAATTGTTTTAAAACTTTTCATAATATGTAATTAATTTTTGTCAAATAAAATATAAATAACATTTTCTTACTTTGAACTTTTTCATACATTAAATCCTAACCCACACAATTGTGTTGGTAGTTTTCCAAGAAAACTATAAGTATTAAATTTTTTTTTTCATTTTTCCTCGATAAAACATGGTATTAGAAGCACAATGATTGAGAAAAATTGAAATATTTTCTAAAAAAAAATTCAGGGTGTTAAGGGTTAAACATATATTTAATTTTGTTAGCTAACGTGACCTATTCACGAGTATCGACGATGCTCGGCATTGAATGTTACCTGTGAATGGGAGTCGCTTTTGCTAATCCCATTATGGAGTTCTATCATGAAGTGACAGTTTCAAACAATGAACTAATTTTTTTATCAATAACTATCAGTATTTTCTAAATTTCTTTATTTTTGTTTCTTGTTTCCAGCTCAGAAAAGTGGAATAAATTTTTTATAAATTCCTTCAACAGTTCATCAAAATTAGATCTTTCTAGCACATTTTCATATGCTAGGATCACTCCTAAACGAGTGGATAGCCCCAAAATAATATAGAACAGAAGATATCTTATTTTCTTTATTACAAAACTTTAAATTTATCTTAATTGTAACAAATTGAATATTGTCTTTTCCAGAACATACCACAGCAGATGAACGGTAGCGACTGTGGAATGTTTTCTTGTACATTTGCCGAGTTCCTGTCCCGGGACGCTTCAATAACATTCTCTCAAAGTGACATGCCGTACTTGAGACGAAAAATGATTTTGGAGATAGTCCAGGGAGCATTGCTACTCTAAATAATTGTATCTCGTGCTTTAGTCAAACTGTGAACTCTGATATAACAACGCGGACGTTTCGAACGTGACTCTAGTGTTTAATTTGTGAAAACATTTATATGAAATAGAAATTCGTAAAATAGAAAAACGTCTTTATCGTAATATATTATATAAGTGTAAAAAAGTGATAAAAGAATTTTTATTTGTGTAAAGAATTTATTTTATATATATATATTGAACTATTTAGTGGAATTCATAAATATAATCATTTGTATTTTTTTTTTCGATAAATCATAAAACGGCCAATTTTTTTTTGAAACTAGAAACATTAATGTTTTTAAATTGTCAATACTGGCGTTATTTAATGTGTAGAACTCTATTATACTAGGTATTTTAACATCAAAAAAATTGTTTCTACATGTATTTATCCTTGTCAGGATGACCGTTTCGGTTGACTAGGCCCTTACAAAGATACAAAGATAAAAATATGTTGAACATAATCAAATTTGTTTGATTAAAAACACCTAGTAACATCTTTAATAATATCAGGGGTCAAGTCTAGTTCAACCGGCGAAATCAAAACCCCAGTTATTACCCATATCATGGATATAATTATCGTATGGAGTTCTATGACGTCTAAAGATATTGTAGAACTCCATATATTAATTATATCCATGATATGGGTAATGACGAGGGTTTTGATTTCGCCGATTGAACCAGACTTGCCCCCCTGGGGTCTCATTGATAAGACTCACAGCTGGAATAATATATATCAGTAAAAGTTCATATTATTTAATTTTATTTATTACAATTTACTTTGTTTAAATTACAAATGAGTTATATTATGCACCGGGTTTCAAATCAACCACTTCTTCAAGTTATTTTATACAGCTCGTTTCAAATCGGACCACTTCTTCAAGTTACTTTATACAGCTGGTTTCAAATCGACCGCTTCTTCAAGTTATTTTATACAGCTGGTTTCAAATCGACCACTTCTTCAAGTTATTTTATACAGCTGGTTTCAAATTAACCACTTCTTCAAGTTATTTTATACAGCTGGTTTCAAATCGACCGCTTCTTCAAGTTATTTTATACAGCTGGTTTAAAATCGACCGATTCTTCAAGTTATTTTATACAATTGGTTTCAAATCAACCACTTCTTCAAGTCATTTTATACAGCTGGTTTCAAATCGACCGCTTCTTCAAGTTATTTTATACAGCTGGTTTAAAATCGACCGCTTCTTCAAGTTATTTTATACAGTTGGTTTCAAATCAACCACTTCTTCAAGTTATTTTATACAGCTGGTTTAAAATCGACCGCTTCTTCAAGTTATTTTATACAGTTGGTTTCATATCAACCACTTCTTCAAGTTATTTTATACAGCTGGTTTCAAATCGACCGCTTCTTCAAGTTATTTTATACAGCTGGTTTCAAATTAACCACTTCTTCAAGTTATTTTATACAGCTGGTTTCAAATCGACCGCTTCTTCAAGTTATTTTATACAGCTGGACCGCTTCTTCAAGTCATTTTATACAGCTGGTTTCAAATTGACCGTTTCTTCTACAAGTTATTTTTGTTTTATTTCATATTGTTTCTCGGGCAACTAACAGGTACTATGTCAAATATTAATTTAACCCGGCGTGCCACACGTTACAAAATATTGTACGGTCAACCAGGTGGGTGTGAGAAACACTTGTGGTCAAGTCATATTATTTTTGTTTCCTTTTGAAAAATTGACTTACTCTTTTTAGAGATTTTTTTTACATTCATTCTTCGAGGTTTGGAAATAAATAACAATAGATTTTGTTTATAAATATTTATTTTTGAACTGAATAAAAATTATTAAAGTATCAAAATCAACAACTCCATAGATCTTTTAAATTTTGTCCATTAGAATGAAACATACCTGGTAAATATAGAAGACCTATAAATGCTTTTAATTCAGTCATATTAGTATCTCTTTTTATAAATCGCTGCTCCTGATTATCACAATTAACTTGTCTCCGTTTTATTTCATTATTGGTATGTCTCAGAATAATCTCCAACAAATTTCCAGATATGAATGTACTCCAGCAATCTATTTCAGATTGAGCAATTCGAGCATCACCTTTCACCAGGCAGATGCGTAGTAATATTTTCAGATCTCGTACGGACATTTAGACGATCACAGTTAGCTTGCCATTTTATACCATCTTTACCTTTGTAATATTTTTCTTAATGTGTTTTCTCCTCTTCATCTTCACTCTGGATCACTTTTGTAGATGTAACTCCCGAGGCTTCAGACACTGCCTCCATTGTTGAATTGACTACTTCAATATCACTCAGTTCTTGTTCGGTGTCATTGTCTGCACTATGTTCACTGATATGGTCAATTTCTCCTTCACTCTCAGAATCTCGTGATGTTTCCACTTCTACTTCTTCCCACAGAGCTAATACTCGTCTCTGTTCTTCTTCATACGACATTGTGAATAGAATTTGTAAAAAAAAACTTGTTATGATAAAAAATACTAGACACAAAAATGCTACGTAGTGCGTAAGCATGGGTGTGAGACACCCGAAGGCAACAACAACACGTCCTGCTTACACGGCCGTATTAGTAAATTTTGTAGTTGACCAAATATTTGCATCTTTTACTGCAGCTACTGAGAGTTAAGGGAATTTAGCGACGCGGTAACATTCAATATTTTTGGTTTAAAAACCGTGTGGTTGTCTCACATCCATAGTGTGGCATGTCGGGTTAAAACGCACCCAATAACAAGTATTTTATGCAACGGGTTTCAAAGTGACCTCATCTTTATTTTATGCGACTGGTTTCAAATAAACCACTTCTTCTTCGAGACAGATGACAACTGAAATCTGAAAATATTGAAGTGTATATTTGGGTTCGTAAAATTAATTGTATATTTTGTATTATGTATTGACAATATTTGGTAAAAACAAGATATCATTTGGGAGTGCAATTTCAAATTTATCTTATTTTATAACTTTTGCCAATAAAACATTGGCATAACCATATTAACTTCTTTAAAAGTAACTTTTAAAAGCATGTATAAAGCGATATATAAATGTAAGTGAGGTGATGAATACATGTAAAGACAAGTGTATGGTGCTCGGTTTTCTCTGCCTATCCTTGGGACTTTGTGTGATGGCATGCATGTATTTATCTGAACCAGAGTTGTGTGTATAGATATTTTGATCTTGTTTTAAATGTGTTATCTCTGCCAGTGATCCGCAACTGGTGTATTTTGAACCGATGCTGGTGTGATGCCGTCAATAAGAAAATATAACTAAATAATTTGTCAATGACCCTCTTTAGAAACACAATAATGAGAATAAGTACATAAAATACTACAAGATAATCCTTTTTTTATTTGATAAAATAATCTGTAGGGCATAAAAAAATTAAGTTTCTAACTAATTAGTGACTTAGACAGATATATTTTTTTTCTCTTCTCTTTGAGAATTAATTAGGATTTATTTTTTTGTATATTGTAAATTATAATTCAATTTTGCTATTTTTTTAATTGACACCTGGATCGTGATTATTTTCTTTTTTTGCATTGATGTAATATTTTTGTTTCATTTTAATATTTGTAATATTTACTTTATTTATTTGATCTTGTACAGTATGAAAATTGATTATAATATGTTATCTAATAGTGATATCTATTGTACCAATATCAATAGATGGCTTTATCATTTCTCGGTTATTTTCGAGCCCTTGTCATAGATGTATGTAATTTCCAAATTGAGACCGATAAAAAGCAAACAAATTCCTGTTTTCTCCTATAGAAAACATTCTATGTCACATAAAAATGCTTGTAAAATGTTGTTGAAATTTTTTGTTTCTAAGCTTTGTATATTCGCCATTTACGCCAGTTCTGGGCACATATGCTATAAGCATCCTTCAAAACTCCATCCAACCACCGAAGCTTCTCTCACCTGGTGCTCCATTTAAATCACCTTTGGGTTGTCTCCATTGCCCAATATTTGTAGTTGGCCTGCTCGCTTAAATCTCCAAATCAATCTCTGGATATGATGGGATCATATAGCTCCTGTTTGAATCTGATGTACGCCACTTTCCATTGTCACAAATTGGGCCATATATCCTTTGCACCACCTTTTCGTGTTAACCTTACTGGTCGAATAAGAGGTTTATATAGCAGGACCTTGATTTTTCTAGTAATGTGACAAGATTTTATGTGTCTCTGCAACCCAAAGTAGCTGCTATACTGGTTTGCAGCTACGTTCAGTGATTTTGATTGATTTCAGTGGAGTATTCAATTTCTATATTTGGGGTTTCCTGGTGCCCATCTATTTTGCATGTATTTTGTCTTTGCCTCGTTGACTACTAGTCCCATGGTTTTTTTTTGACTAAGCCAGAGCTCTGATTGCTGATTTAAGTTTATTTTCTGAGCGCTTTATTATATCTATATTGTCAGCATAGGAGTTACACAGATTTATTAAATATATGGTAAACTTTGTGGAGGCGAGTGCATCTCCTTGTCTTAGCCCAAGTCCGTGTATCCTAACTTCGGCATTGTTATTTGTCGTGTATCCTAACTTCAGCATTCATCATTCCACATTGTGAGTTTTACTAGGTTTATCAGCTTTGTTGGGATATTAAATTATGTGCGTGATCGTCTGTTTTTAGTGCTAGTACGTCGGACTAGTTAAGTGTGTTGGCGATGTTCTGCAACTGGGCATTTCGCAGTATTTATGGCCTCACATATTCCAGCAAATATAAGACTACAGGACCCTACTGACAATTCAATCTGAATTTTGAGTTTAGGTAGAGCAGGTTGTTTCTGAGTGTTGGTTTCTTTTAGCTTTTTGTGTGCAAGTATTTCTTGCAGTTGCCTTCTTCTTCTTCTTTGTCAGCCATCTCTCCACTGCTGGATGTAGGCCTCCTCCAATGAACTCCATCTCTCTCGGTCCTGTGCTTCCCCCAGCCAACCCCTTCCCGCAACCGGAATGATATCATCCACCCATCTTATTTTCTCACGCAGTTGCCTTAAGAGAAGGAATAATTATATGGGGAAAAATTTATGGCTTCATTTTAGAAGAATTGTTCTTTTGTGGTGTCTGGTTGCGTCATTCATTTCACTACGGATGCCACCATCGGGATCAAATGTAACGTTCGTCATTATTTCTGTATGCATATTTGTGGAATCACAATTAGCTGTCAAAGTGGCTTTGTATCCAGGTTCAGCTGGTAAAAGAGATTATGGGCGATCAGTAATAAAAGAAGATAAAAAATCTTCATTGGTATAAATGAAGTCACTCTGAAAGATCAGCATTATCTATTAGCTCAGCAACATGTGTAATTTTTATTGGTTATACAGGATGATTAATCACAAATTGCTCTGCCGATTTAGTATAAAATTTCTCGAAGAAGGCAAAAATAGTTGGGTCTAGAGACTGCATGCGATGTGAGGTATATGAATGTAGGGTTAAAATAATGCCATTATCTCTTGCTATGTCAATAATTTCTAAAGAAATATGTGATTCGTGGTTATCCATTATTAGTATTGGGTTTTTCTTGGGACCGTTTGATATGAAATTTAAAATGATCAAAGTATCGTCGAAATAGAAATTCTGTTGACCACCCGGAACGGTTATAGTTCCTGGTGGAGCTCCATTTATCATGTTGCTCTTAAAATATACTCTGATTAAAATGGGCATGGGAGGAACAGAATATCCAACAGCATTTACACATACAATCATTGCGACTTTTTCACCTCGTTCAGCTGATGTCAATTTACCAAGTTGCCTAATTTCTTTCAAACGAACCTTGCTTTCAAGTTTTTGAAAATAATTTCCGCATTGTGTTTGTTAAAGCTTGTAGAGCTGTGCTGGTTGCTTGTGGTTTTCGTAGCGATAAGTTAAGAAAACATTTCCTGAATCCAACTAGCCATTCTGTGCCAGCTATTTAATTGATTTCGCACGAAGGTGGAATTTTTTTTATTATTCTCTCTCGTGAATCTGTAGACAAGTGTTATTACACTGCATCAAGTCCCAGGTGCAGGTATGCAGCTTTTTTAATTTAATTTAACAGTAAAACTTCCTCTTCTACATTGAAAACTTATTTCTCTGTAAAATTAGATGGTGTAAATATCACTTTTGTTCTTTCACATAGTGAAAAATTGCATGTCTATTTATTTGAAAATTTACTGCAGCTTTTCTTTTAGAACTCCCATTCAAAACATCCTTTCCAGCTTCCTCAAGGGTTTCGCAGCATACTCTTTCTCTTTAATTTGGGCACTGAAAATCAAGAAGAGTGGAGATGATGTAAAACAATATTGTTTTCATGTTAAATATTGCTTTTGATTTTTAATCATAATGTTTATTTTGAGGTTATAATGTATCAAAATTACTTTTTTTAGTATAGAGTATACTTCATACAGGTAATCCCCCTCCCCGTTCATCGTGTGGGATAAGCGAAATTCCACGATAAACTGGGGGTTTAAAAAAAACGTTAAATAAAACTAAAAAGTTCCTAATTTATAAAATACACGTTAAATAATAATGTCAAATATTCTTCACAATTCCGCATTACGAAAATGAATTTTATTTACTTGTTTGACTTTTCTATGTTTATTACGTAAAGTTTGTAAATCACGCTTTACATGACTCATTCATTCATACTCTTCGTCGTTTTCTTATAAAAACTACATAAATTGATTGTGAAAAAATACCGCGTTATAACGAATCCGAACTCGCCGGGGTCACCATGAATGGGGGGGTTACCTATACGTATAAGTAATTTATTATAATATGTTGCACGATCATGCTTAAACAATGCAAAAATATGAGAAATACTTACATTTAAATATTCAATTGAAATTGACGATTCGAGTTGAACCACTGACTCATTTAAAATTTAACTGGGTTACCATTTTACAAAAAGATTCATAGTTTTAAGTCATCAAGTTTCTTTACTGTGAGAAGTGCCTATGGTTCCCCATACGATTTTTTTATGAATCTGATGTCAATGAAAATTTTGTCCCGTGGAATTTAAACATTAAAATAACATTACATAGTATTAATTTATGTATAAGAAATGTTTATTTTTTTATTACATACTAAGGCCCGGTCTTACGTTGAGCTCCCTAACTCACTCAAGTACAAAAATTTAAGCTCAAATGTTTTAGTTGAGATTAAGTACTATTGTGATTAATTTTGAATGAGATCTTCAATAGTAGAATGAAATCGCATCAAGTTTGAGTTGGCCGTCATTGTTTTATGTATTACTGAATAGTTAATATAAATCATTTTGTATACCTGATAACTTAGTTATCTACTATTCTATGTGGATCATTGATGGAATGTTCCATAATCCAGTTTGGGATTGCAATCTGGCACCACTTTCAATCCGACCATATTGGTCACATAATTTTTTTCCTATTAATTCCAAAAAAAAATATAAAACACTATAGAGTGAGTGTATTACTAAGTATTTTTGTGAAATCAATTATTTATATTGTTATAACAATATTTTTTTGTCTAGTGTAACTTCTTAGATTGTACTTAAATAAAATCCAACTAAATCAAGATCACAATAAATAGGCAATTTAGGAATACCAAGAGCTTCATTTTTATAATTATATAGCAGTCATTTATAAATCTGTTTTATCGATGCATCTGGATTATAGGAAACAAAAAGTGTTGTTTTTTTTCTTCTTCTTGCAAAGCTGCAAATATATCCAATGGCCAAGATGGCCATATTTTTTAAAATAGAATGAATATGTCTTTGTAACTAGTACATTACATCCTTGTACATTCCCTAAACAAAGCATAGATGCTTGTTTTATAGGTAAACAAAATTAGTCTTGGCAGGATTCGAACTTGCGACCACTGGATTATTAACGCAGTGCGCTAACCGCTCTGCCATTTCTATAAATTGGTTTATGTATATTTTTCAACTTACCGGATCCAATTATTGGATCCGTCCAGTTGGTGCCGGATTCGGTCGACGTCTAATGATGCCGGAACCGTCCGATCACGGGATCCGGTTCTCCGAAATGTAATCCATAAATCCAGTTAGATTTTTCAAAAACAATGGAAAATTTATGAGAATTTTCTAAACATCTATGTGGTGGATAACCCAGTTAAGAAAAGTAATTTCAAGCAATTGTATATCTAGAATGAAATATAATTAAAACAAACAGTAATAATAAAAATAACCTGAGCGCATTTGATTGTTAAAACATCATCCTTGAAGGTAACACTTAAAAAAGCTTTTGTACTATTTCTAATAATATTCATAGTAAATTTCCACTCATCAAACTTCAACGGTCTTACTATTTGCCACTTGACTATTATCCGATGCTTAGTACAATTGGGAAAATTGGCTATGTGTGGTGATTTCAAATTAGGCACAGTTTATATTTTTACCGTTTATTAACACCAAGTAATTATAATTCAAGTATAAATAAGTATATTTCTGTATTTCTAATATATATTTCAAATAATGCACACGTAAATATCTGTATAGTAATGCGAGCACTGACAGCGTGTTTATTGTATGGGTACCAATATTGGACTGAAGTCAGACCGTTCGTTTTGTGAAGAGATACTGTTTCTTCGGGAATATACAACTTACATACCTATGTATATCTATGCGTATACGGTAAAGCCGTATACCACACTATGAGTCATATTGTAATAAGATTGCTTATATATTTTAAAATAAATTAATAAACTTTGTTTGTTTTCACTAGTTATATTTTTTAAAACACAACATGTTTCGATAACCTCCGTTATCTTCCTCAGGTGAGAGGTGAGTTAATACTAACTGAAAACTAATTTTGCGTGGTATGTGGCAGTGTCAAGGGTGTAGTAGAAAGCGGGGGCAAGGGAGGGGGTGAGCGTTGACCTAACAGGAACATGGACAGTAGTGGTGAAGTGTAGGGTTGTGTCTGATTATTTATTATTTTCTTGACAATTGAAACCAGACTTAAAGAACATAAACGCTGTTTAAATGGACTCGGTTTTTCAGAATTTGCAAACCACCTAATACAAGAAAATCATACATTTGACAATACAAACACCCAATTATTACATAAACACACATACGGACTGAAACAAAACAATCTAGAGACATTAGAAATACACAAAGCAATTAATAATCACAAGAAAATAATAAATAATCAGACGCAACCCTACACTTCACCACTACTGTCCATGTTCCCGTTAGGTCAACGCTCACCCCCTCCCTTGCCCCCGCTTTCTACTACACCACACCACACTGCCACACACCACGCAAAATTAGTTTTCAGTTAGTATTAACTCACCTCTCACCTGAGGAAGATAACGGAGGTTATCGAAACATGTTGTGTTTTAAAAAATATAACTAGTGAAAACAAACAAAGTTTATTAATTTATTTTAAAATATATTTAAAATGAATTTTCACAAAGTGAACGCCTCTACCTTAGAACATAAGATTGCTTGTTATTATGTGATCCTAAGAATGCATCGTTTTGAATTTTTTAAATATTCCAAGCCAAGTGACATATCCTATGGAATATTCAGACCAAACAGGAACTGAAGTAGCCATTTTATTTTTGTTTAACTTATTATTTCAACAACCTGTAAAACCGGGACTGATTGCATCACATTCCTATTTTGTCACACCTATTAATCAATTGTTTTATTATTGTAAATTTAATGTTATGTGTATGATCATGCTACTTGTCAAAATGGATTATTTCACAATGAATTACAGAATTTCAAACTTAATGTGTATTTTTCATTTAAATTTTTAGTTTTTTTTGTTTTCCCGCTTCACAATATTTCCAATAATTTTACATCAATCATGCCCCATGTCCTTTATGGGGGCAGAGAAATCCTATCGCCACATTTATCTTGTCTTAATTACAATTTAATATACATATTATATAACTCCAGCTATGCAGTTATCTTTGAGTATGGGAATAACTGATTATGTAAGAACTGTACTTTAGGAATTTGTAAACATATGTTTTTAAAATAAATACAGTACATTCTTAATGTACTGTATTTAATTTATAGAATTATTTTGCATTTTAACTTGAAATTACTACATACATAAATTGGAGTTCTACTGTACAATCATTATTTATTTTTCTTCTTTTGCAGTAAATCTATGCTAATATTGTTACTGAAATCTATGCTATATTCAAAGATTTCCATATAATATACTAGATGGAGTACTCCGTGCAATGAGTGAAACATGGTATATAGTGCGTTTGATTTCTTGGTTGGCAACATATTGCAGTTTTCCATACATTTCAACACTTCCTAGATAACTGTTCTCAAGTCTTAGTGAACAAAATGTTTTTTCGACAAATAAATCCGAAAACAATTCACATTAGTCGTTATTCTCTATAGAAAAACAATGTTTTCTGCCCACCTTGTTGTAAAAGTCCCACGGAAATTTACTCAGAATTATTGTCTGTAGACAAATTAAAAAGTGTCACATAATGGCTTTATTTTATTTACGTAATTTAGATTCAACAATGGTGAAAAATCTTGGCATTCTTTTTGATGAAGATCTTTCATGGCATGAGCAGATTTCTCATGTCAGTAAAAACCTGTTTTATGATATTCATTCTCACAATAGATTGAAGATCTTTCTTCCAATACATTGTAAAATCACACTAGCACAAATGTTACTTCTTCCATTACTTGATTATGGTGATGTGTGTTATCTGGATGCCAATGAAAAAATATTAAATAAACTGAAATGTCTACAGAATGTCTGCATAACGGTTCATTTACAATCTCAAAAAATGTGATCGTGTTTCGACTTGTAGAAGTATATTTCGTTGGCTAAAGATACGAGATTGTCGTAACATTCATCTACTGTCACTGCTTTAACTTTATAAGATTATTTATAACCCCTATTCACCACAATATTTAAAAAATAACGTCTAACTTTCTTGTCGAATCACGGTCTACCCCTTCGATCAGCTGAACGTACCACACTTGCAGCTATCCCCATTCACAATACAGAAGTTTTCAGCTCTTCTTTTCAAGTACAATCAGCTAGACTGTGGAATGTTTTTTTTTTATTTTAAATAAAATTTTCAAACCATAGGTACAAATATTTAAAAGTTAACTAAAAAAAAAACAGTTCCTGAATATTCCTTCATCATTTCTTTCTTCATTACTATGATCAGTGTTATTATTTTTTCATTCTTGTTTGCATTTTTTTTCTCTCTTAATTGTACCAAATTGAATTAACTTTAGTGACTTCACGTAGCTCAGGTTGATTGGAAGAAATTGCCATATGGCAATAAACCCACCTTTATGCATTTAATGTATCTACATGAAGATGATAAATAAACAATGTGCACAAAGGCGTTTATTTTCATAAGGCAATCTCTTCCAACCAACGCGTCTCATGTAACTTAGTACTTCTTATTTTCAGCTGTCAAATAAAGTTAAAGTGGGGTTATAGTAAATAAAAGGAATCACCAGTATTTTAATATTTTATTTTCATAAAAATACATCAAAATTTAAAACATTAAACAATAAATGTGAAGATATAACACAATATTCTTCTCTCATTTTTAGTACCTAGATAATATAATATCAAATCAAGGTTGATAATTTAATAATACATCTGATATATAAATTGACTTGAAATGACAGGTTAGATTTTATACTTTTATAATATAATAATCTTAGTAACATATATACATATTTTTAAATGTTACTTTCAAGACATGGTATAGATTTTATTTACAGAAACATCTTGAAATGTAAACTTAATAGTCACAGCTTAAGCCATAGCTATCTCAAAATACTATCCATCGAGGATATTGTTTGTGGCAATTAATTCATCTGGCAACATTGTGGTCCTTTATAATCTGGCTATAAAGCCGGCCTGACACCAGGTAATATTACAACTCATATTTCAACTCATTGGAATATAAACTGAAAAAATGATATCATTTAAATGACTTAAAAATGTTATCACTCTAAAAACATTATATTGAAATAACATATCGATATTATGACAATTATCTCTCTTGACTGGCAAATAACTTGGGTGCATTAATGATTCTCGCTTGTTTTTTATTACATTTTGAGTTTGATTACCTGTTTTAAAATATTATGAAAATCAAATGAGACGCTCTAGCAAAAAATGTACCTACGCGATCTTGATTGGATAGGAGAAAAAAAATCAAGGAGTTTTTTCAGCATATTAAATGAACAACTCTCATTAGAAGATCCATTTTCATAGAAAAATGAGATTTTATGAAAATAAATGGAATGTATTTCTAATATTTATAACCATACATTCAAAGGCCAAATGCGAGTGATGCGAGAAGCAATATCCTAAAAAACAGTAGTAAGAAATTCCAAATCATAGCAATTATATCAAAGAACTACGATATGCTGATATTTTTGTATAGCAAGGAATGTACGTCTGGATCAATCAAAAATCAAAAAGAATACGAAAAAAACTTTACAAAACATTATGAATTAAAAAAATATTTCTTCCTTTGTATGACGAATGACAATGTAGTAGATAGATAAGCATAGACAAAAGAGATACACACTTTCAGTTCATATGACTTCAAAAATTACTGCAAACACTACTTTTCAACTCAAATTCCACATGAGTTGAATATTACCTCATGTTAGGTGGGCTTTACTTTGTTCTTTCGCTTTTATGATTATGCTATAGGATCATATATAACACCGATTTATGCCTAGTATACAAATTGTAATTGATAATCAATAATCACCACTTACAAAACATAGTAGATTGCAATAATCGATAATATTACATTTAAATATTTTGAAATAAAATATTTTATTTCAAATTCAATTGCCCTGTAATTCAATTTTGCATTTTAAACTGTTCTTGATTCTAATAGAATCTACAACAATAAAAAATATACCTTGTCAGGCTTTGTGCACCGCCATTTTGTTTGCTGGCAGCCATTTTTAGATTGAATAAAATCTCCCTTATTATCACTACTACAACACAAATAAAAATACAAAAAAACCGTAATCAGTTCTCTACAACTTTCTTGACGTGTGTTTATCAAATATTTTGACCATTTTATTACATAAGTATTTGGAAAGATCCTTACACACAAATGTAAAAATATATGTAGGTAGATCTAAATTGTTTATTTCGATTTATCAATTCACTGAATAATTCAAGTAAAATCCTTGAATACACAATACCAGGAAAAACCATTTAGAGCATTTCAATCTTCAGGGCTTAAAGCATACCATAGGCAAAAAATATTTTAAATGATTTGCTTAGTTTTATGCTTAGAAGAAAAAGTTGTTATCCCGTTATGAAAAATCAATATTTTAACTGTTTGACATCAATTGACATCGAATTTTGCAATTTTATCCTGGTTTCATATTTTCATTGGACAATATAAAAAAAACTTGGGCATATATACTCCAATAAATAACTCACAATAATACAATTTAAAAAATCTTAAATATATTCTCCAAACTACAATCCTTGAAATTCAGAATCTATTATTTAATTAGGTAGTTAAATTTATACTTTTTTCTACACGAGTATCTCTTCCAGTAAAATTATATATAGTTTGTGCTTTTCTATATGTGCAGTGTTATTTATATTTTTAATTGATATGTGGTAAACATAATTATTATGATATATTTATTGAATTTGAGATCATCTTTGCTAGAGGAACTAATATCTGCACTTTAAAAAAAAAGCTAGTTTTGAAATGTATACACAAAAATAAATTTGTTTTTGTTTAAAAAAATTAGTACCTATTTGAAAGTAGTATAATATAGTGCAATTTGGAAGTATTTATTCTCAAATATATAAATAATAAATAATATTATAATTATGTATACAATTACGTTATCAGTGAAATATTCAAATAATAATTTAATAAATGATATTATCTGTTAGTAAAATTACTTTTAAATAAAATCCTATTCTATATAAGTATGATTATTTTATAACTTTGATTACACTACTAAAATTAGTATGCAATTTATATAAATATGTAGAATATAATTAATCAGATAGCAGAACACTAAAATTCTGTTCAATTTTTACATAGTAAAACATTAATGGACAAATAAAAAAAAAACATTTAAAGTCAACAATAATTTAATAATATTACTAAAAAGTTGTATTGTAGGTACTTGTAGGTAAAATGTATTAAAAAAATGAGCTGATAATTATGCAATAGTTCACAATTAGTTCACATTTTATTGATAACAATAAATTTTATTACATTCGATAGAAAGTTTCTCGGGACGCACAAAACAAAATGTCTATTATCTATTAAAAGTATTTTCTTATTGACATCAAATAAAAAATGACAATTCTTTCAATACAAAGATTCATCTTGTTAAAAATGCTATGCGGTTCTGACGAATACCAGGAGAAATACCTACTTCCAAAAATAACTTCAAGTATGCACAAATGAAAATATTCATTTAAGTAAATTTATATATTTAAGAATTGTCATTTTTTTGTTACATGTTTTTTCTTTGATATAAAAGTTGATTTATCTGTCTTTAAAATATGGTAGCATGTTGGGCTTATGAATCTATTTCCAACAATTTCTCAAAATACATACTTGATTACTAATGTGACATTGCCTGTGTAGAAATAAAAATCCAGTAGACAAGGAAAAAAATATGTAATAATTTATTATTTTGAAACCATCACACTATGTGAAGAAATTACAAAATTCACCGTGCAGTTTGTGCAAATCTGTCGAAACTATCATAACTTGTTGCAATGCGTGCTCGTGCAAATATATCCTTCATATTCAGCACACTTTTAGCCACAAAGCTATAACAGAACTAGACTTCTGAAACCTATGTGATAATAATTGAAACTATTATTTCTAGATTTCACTATTTTACCCTAGGACCCTATTGAAAAAGTAAGGATAAAATGATCTGTGTTGTGGTGGTTGTGTAAGTGTGCGTGATCTATTTGGCCTCGGTAATGGATCTGGTGTAGGTTCCGTTGTCTCATCTGATTTATCAGAAATATTTTTCTCAACAACACTGTTTTTTGTTGTCGGCACTTCTACTGTCGGCACTATCTTTTCACTATTTACTCTGGGAATTACCCTTAGTGTATTGTTTTCTTTCAATTGTAATGTAATGTTCAGTTCTTGTGTGGTTTTATTGTATTTTGGCTGCTCAATGCTCTCACTGTCGTTGTTGATCTGCACATTTGTATTTAATTTCATAATATGTGGATCTATCAAAATTTTTAGATCTTGGGGGTGTGTAGTGTTTACTGCAGCAACTGATACAGTTGGAGTTCCAACAATCATTGGATTCTCTGATAACTTTTGAGGTATTGGAGGTGTTACAATGCTATCTTTATTTGTTGTTGTTATAATTTGTGATTTATCTGTTGTGGTGATTTCTGATTTTTCTGTAACAATTGGTAATTTTTGTGTTGTAACAATTTGTGGTTTTTCAGTTATCACAATTTCTGATTTTTCTGTTGTAACAATTTGTGATTTTTCTGTTGTAACAATTTTTGATTTTTCTGTTGTGACAATTTGTGATGTTTCTGTAATCTGTTGGGATTTCGTTTGAATTGGTTGTACGGGCAATGGCTTTTCAAGAATTTTAGTAGTTATTTCTAATACTGCCATAGGAGAGCTGCTTCCAGTTACACTTGGTATTGTTACAGCCACTATTTTATGAGTCATTTGTTGATTTGATGATTCAGTGGTCACTTCTTTATATTTCTTTTTCTCTTCTTTGTATTTATCATATTTCTTCCCCTTTCCTGGTTTTCTGAACTTTATTTTATCTTCAATAATATTTTCTTCAGATTTCATCGGAGTAGATGCTTCAGTTGATTTGACATCTATGTTTATCTGTGTCGATGTTACAGTTGAAGTCGTTATATCTGTGTTTAGTGGTTTGACAATCAGAGGTTTTGGTTTAGGAGTTATAATACTAGTGGAGTTATGGATTTCCGTAGTAATAACTATATTTTTGGGAGATTCGTCCATTGGTTTTGGCTTTTCACTTGTAGCGAGTACGGGAACTTTAGTAGTTTCAGATTGTTCAGATTTTTGGGCAGGTAAGTATTGTTGGTGATTGTGTTTATTTTGAAGATGTTTGGTTTCTGGTGATACAACAGTCATATCAGCACTTAATCTACTTTTAGCCATGACCAGAGGTGGAATGAAATGATCCGTGGCAAGTGTGAATATGTCGTGATGTTCTTTCTCTTTTGGTTTATGTTCAATGTCAGTATTTTGTGAATTCATTGGTGAAGTAATATCTTTATTTGTTGGAATATTTTTGGACGTTGTGAGAATTTGGGTAGTTGTTTCTTTGGGCAGAGTAGTTGGAGTAACTGATATTTTAGAAGGATTCTCACTAACAGAAGACTCATCTGTAATAATGTGATGTGTTGTTGAAATGGGTGGTTTAGAAGTTATTTCAGAAGCAGCGATGATCACTCGAGGTTTCATTTGAGGTAGTTTGTTTTCATTTATCTCCTTGTTGGTTGCACTGTTGGAGCCAGGTGTAGCGGTGGTAGTCGTATGAGATGTGGATGGAGGGACGGTTTCTCTTCGTGTCCTGGTAGAATAGTCCCCCGCGACTGTCGTTGTGGAGGGTGTAGAATCAGATGTGTGACTCCAAGCCCACGGTCCGGATGGTGAAGCACGAGGAGACCCACTGTTTGCCTCTACGGAAGTGCTACCGGTCACGGTGTTTTCAGAGAAGTCATCTTCTATTATGCCACATGAAAGCTCCTTCAACACATCTGTATGTGTCTGAAAATAAAACAAAATTACTTATGGTTAATAAATAGACACCATAAAAGTGGAAGAAGAATGTATTTAGGCTCGATTGCTGTATAATGCTGGTTTAAAGTAGCTAGAACGAAGAATGTGATATATCTTTTTTATGTCACTTTATTTGGAACTAGCTTTTATGTCCCGCCGTTGGCCAAGAATGTAAAATTGTGAAGGAAAAAGCAATCGTTTTTATAATATTGTCACCCAATTATTTTGCAAAATCGGACTATGAAAAGTGGTTTGAAATATCATTGAATTTTATTGTAAAATGTTCAAGTGATGGCCACAACTCATTATTTTTTATATATTGCTATAAAGTGTGAATGAAGTATAATATACAATTTCTGCACGCATGGACTATGCGAAATGGTTTTAAATATGACTGTTTATCAACGTTGTAAAGAGATTGGTTTGGCCACAACCCCCATTTTTAAATATTATCATCGAAAACAAATTGTAATATGTACCTATTGAAAATTAAATGTAATTTTGGATGTTGGGATGTGGTAAAATTTGATTAAACAAATGTACTGAAAAGATCTAGTGTTGGTCACATCCCATTCGTTTTTATATTTTTTCATCAAGTGTGCACAATTAGACTTATAGACTTAAAATTGACACAAAAGTCTACATTAACGAAGAAGAAGAAGACTTAAACTATAGTAAATAGTTTTTAATTTGAATATAAAAGTTGTGAAGAGTTCAGTTATGGCCACAACCCCCATTATTTAAATATCGTCAACGAAATCAAATATGAAGGTGTTGAAAATTATTCAAAATAGGATGATATAAATTAAATGGTTTAAATTCGATTAAACAAAAGTACCTATTTAAAAGATTCTAGTGCAGATTACATCGTCACATCCCACATCCCATTCGTTTTTACATATGTATTTTCATCAAGTGTGCATATCGTTAATAATATTTCTGCACAATAGACTATTAGACTTAAAACTAACCCAAAAGTCTAAATAAAAAAGAGAAGAATAAGTATAAGACTATAAGAAATAGTTTGTATAAAAAACTATTCCAATGGTCTACATAAAATAAGAAAAAATACATAAAATAGAAGAATTAGACTATTGGAAATAGATTGTATAAAAACTGACTAAAAGGTCTTCATAAAAGAAGAAGAAGATTAATCTATAGGAAAGAGTTTGTATAAAATTCACCCAAGTTCTACATAAAATAAGAAAACGAAGAAAAAGGCTAAAGGAAATAGTTTGTGTAAAAACTGTAAGGTCTACATAAAATTAAGAAGAAAATGAATTAGCCTCCATGAACCGTCGCTTCAGACCCTTCATAACCTCCCGTCCCTTCAGTACCTCCCGTCCCTTCAATCCATCATTACGTCCCTTCCAATCAGGCCCTTCAGTACCTCCCGTCCCTTCAGACCCTTTAGTGCATCCCTTCCCTTCATTACATCCCGTCCCTCCAGTCGGCTAAGAAAAGTTTAAATCCAGAAACCATCCTGGAAGAACCGCGAAGAGATGAAAGGACCTTCTTTTCCCAGGATACTCCACCTTTAAAGGTAAAATGACTGAATACACGAAGAAGAAGAAGAAAAAAGTTTAAATCCAGATACCTGCGAAGATATGGAAGGAAAATTGGACCTTCTTCTCCCAGGATAGTCCACCTTCATAGGTAAAATGACCAAATGCACGATGAAGAAGAAAAAGAAGAAGAAGAAAAAATTTTATATCCAAAAACCGTCTTGGAAGACTTGCTAAGAGTTGGAAGAACAGTTGGACCTTCTTCTCCCAGGATTCTCCAACTTCATAGGTAAAATGACCAAAAATACACGAAGAAGAAGAAGAAGAAAAAAGTTTAAATCCAGAAACCTGCGAAGAGATGGAAGGACAATTGAACCTTCTTCTCCCAGGATACTCCAACTTCATAGGTAAAATGACCAAAAACACGACGAAGAAGAAGAAGAAAAAAAGTTTAAATCCAGAAACCTGCGAAGAGATGGAAGGACAGTTGGACCTTCTTCTCCCAGGATACTCCAACTTCATAGGTAAAATGACCAAATACACGACGAAGAAGAAGAAGAAAAGAAGAAGAAAGTTTAAATCCAGAAACCTGCGAAGAGATGGAAGGAAAATTGGACCTTCTTCTCCCAGGATAGTTCATCTTCATAGGTAAGATGACCAAATACACGACGAAGAAAAAAGTTTATATGCAGAACCCGTGCTGGAAGACCTGTGAAGAGATGGAAGGACAGTTGGACCTTCTTCTCCCAGAATACTCCAACTTCATGTGTAAAATGACCAAATACACGATGAAGAAGAAGAAGAGAAAAGTTTAAATCCAGAAACCGTCCTGGAAGACCTGCGAAGAGATGGAGGGACAGTCGGACCTTCGTTTCCCAGGATATTCCGCTTTCATTGGTAAAATGACCAAATACACGAAGAAGAAGAAGAATAAGAAAAAAATTTAAATCCAGAAACCATCCCGGGCATACGCTCGACAATTCACCAAAGTTTCATTGTAATCGGACAAACGGTTTAGGAGCACATAGCATACATGCATCCATTCATACATACATAAATAAATAAATAAAATAATTTTCCTATAGGAAATCAGTATATTGTTGATTTGTAAGTAAATAGTATTAGGTAGGTACCTACCTACAACAATGTTCTAAATAAATTCGATTCATAACAAATTTTATTTGAATATCAGAATCTTTCCGTATCCATAGTAACCATTCCAATATTAATATCAAATGGGCTCGATACATTTTTTTGGATATGTAGGTAGGTACCTACATTGGTTTGTTCGAAGCCACAAAAACGAAAATTGTCCGAAATATCAAATATTATTTACAAATTATGCAATTTTATTATGCCTATATCTTTACTTATAATTAACAGACTTTTACAATATATGTCTTAAAACTTGCTTTAAAGTCTTGTGTTTCATTTTATTATTTCATAATCACATTTATTTCAAAGGTATATTATTTTAAAGAACATATTCATTCGGTAGGAAAATTAAATATCGTATGAAAAGATATTAAAATGGCGGGGTTATATGTTCATTTGTACAAAACGCTTACTTTAAAAATAAGTTAAATTAGACAAAATATTCACCATGTTTTTCACTTAAAAGCTAAGTTATACTTGAAAATATATTTTTTTCGTGTAAATATGTACTTCTTACTTTTAAACTAACAGATATTTGCGTGCAAAATATACACTTTTTTGACAGATATGACTTGGAAAATTTTGTATGAAAAAAATAATTATTGAAATATCTTTAAAATTCAGCATTTTAATCGCATTATTTTTAGCGTGACACTGCATCAGGTATACTGGTACATGTTCGCACATAAATTAGATTTTTAGATGCTCTTGGTTTTTCAAAAGGCGTGAGACAAACACACACACACACACACACACACACACACACACACACACACACACACTAACATATTGATTGCTTTATTACTTTAGATTATTATAACTTTTTCTAGTCCATAATTTACTTATTGGGCAACAAACAAGGACTGAGTATTAACGAGTGTTAATTTCTCAGGTACCCAATAACAGAATTGCACATTTTGGAGACAAACCAACGATTTCACATGTTGACTCAGTGGATTCATGACGTATACGAATATATTATTATAAGTACCTACTTGGATATTAAAACAAGTACTTACATAGATGTCACCTAGAAGTACTTATTTCATTTTTATTTGAATTGGTTCTATATTAAAGTTTTAGTTTTATATTTGTTTTAAAGTGACAGTTAAGATTCTAAAAAGGAGGAACTAAAAGCATTTAATGTCGTTTCTCTTTTTACAGGTAAAATTATATTTGTTATTATTATTATTTATTTATGTTTATGTTATTATTACTTTTATTGTATTTTATAATTATTTTAATAATAAATTTCTCTTTTTACAGAACAACGATTTAATTTGCTTAATACACTCCATTATATATGCAATTTTAAAATTAATTACCTCGTTGGATTTGCAGGTAACTTTTTTGGTTCCATCTAAACCACAATCAGATATTAGCTGAACTGCTGCCAATTCTGGTAGAAACTGTACAGTGAGAGATGGAAGAGACTTTAGAAGACATCCACCGTCGCTGCTGAGAGCCCATGCAGGAACTGAAATAATTCATTTACAGATTTTAGAAATGAATCCTGTAGATTGTTTCGCGAATACAAATAGTAATAGAACAGACTAATTACAAAACAATTAAAAACTGAGATCCCATCTGGAATTTAATTTATCTATTATCTGAATCATAAATAACAAGTTCTTTGTTAGTTGTAGGTACATCTTTATCAAAAATATTTTTTTGCCGGGAACCCAATCACTTTGTATTTTTTAAAAATGATAAACAAGTGTTGTATGTCACTACTTATAAGTCTGAATCCATCATAGATTCAAATGGTGCAGTTGCGCCAGGAGCCGAAAGCTGCAGATCTTTATCTCATAATCAAATGACTTTTCTTCTTGTCTTTGTAGTGTCATTAGATCCTGTGATTTGTGACTACTAACATCAAGAATAAAATACCTAAACATCTCGTCTATAAATCTTCGAATATGGGCATCTCCATCGAGTTGCGGAATGCTCTATTAACGTATGAAGCTCTCTAAAATAACTCGTCTGATGGATAAAGCAAACTTCCAGTGTGTTATCCATGTTACGGGATGTTTTATATTTTTTCAAGAGTTACTTGAATTGAGATTTCATTTAGGTGTCAAAAATAAGATTTTAAAAAGTCTGAAATTCTCGCTGCGCGGTATTCCAACTGTCGATTCTTTCATGAGAATTCAATTCTCCTAATGAATCGACATTATCCAACTGTCGATTCGTTCATGAGAATTCAATTCTCTTAATGAATCGAAATTATTAAGCCAAGATGCGTGTACGAAGGAAAATTTTGTATGGTGTAGTGGACTTTTTGCATGCTAATAACACCAACTAGAGGCCTCGCAGCATATATGTTCCCATACATGGATTTACTCAGAATTCGGAGTAGAACATTTTATGTGAGTTTTGTGTGTGTGTGTGTGTGTGTGTGTGTGTGTGTGTGTGTGTGTGTGTGTGTGTGTGTGTGTGTGTGTGTGTGTCTGTGTGTGGGTGTGTGTGTGTGTGGTGTGTGTGTGTGTGTGTGTCCCTTATAACTTTTAATCCGCTCAATTTACAGAGCCCAAATTTTTAGAATACCTATATAAACAGTTATAGGCCTACAAAACTTTTATACTCAGAAATGTGAATTTTTGTTTCAGTCAGGGGTTATCAACTTTTGAAATTTTGGTTTATTTTTCCATATATCTCAGAAACCATAAAAGCTAGAACGCTGAAATTTGTTATAAACATAGACAAATACAAAATCTCAAATTAGTTTTTTTTTAAAAAATCCAGGGTTTCTCAAACATTTTTTATTAAGAAAAATATTTTTTTTATGATAAATTTATGAGTTTAACTGCCTATATTTCCAATTTTTTTAAAAATATCAAAAAAAGTCGAAACACCCCAACTAGAGAATTTAATTTTATATAAAAAATATTAACATTGTATTAGCACATCTCAAATTTTTTTTAATAATTTTTATAAAAATTGAATTAAGTGACGACATTGCTTCATACAATTTGTATGGAAGTAGCCTACACACAATATCTAAGAAGACTTAATAGTTTGATACTAATCTCCAAACATACATACATACCATCATTATGTTTTTTTCATATTCTGGGTAGGATCAAAGGACTGACCTCCATACTATCCTTTCTTGACATACATACATATGTAGGTACATGTGTGAAAATCAAATATCTTGAAATATTAAATAATTTGTATTTATGGGATTATAGTTTGGTACTTATTCTTCAACTATACATACTATCGCTATCGACAGTTGGATCTCATGTGTTACATGCAACTATTTTTAAACTAAAAATGGTACATATGGCCGAGGGCCTCCCAAATACTTGTGCTCCTTAGGCCTACATAGTGCACTGTTTCAATCCTTTTCATTTCTCCAAGGTCATAATTTGAACTTTGCAATGATGTACAAAAACATGCAGTGGAGTTTCTTTTTTACGTGCAGTGGCGTCGAAAGCCTTAGTTAGGTCAACAAAGTAAACGATTATTATTAATTGGAAGAAATTTCCATTTAAGCAATTAACTCTCCACTTGTATGGGATGCAAGGAAGTGATTACCTGGTAGCTCACAAATGAATGACGCGACCTGTGGTCCTCCACAGCTGAGAGCCCCCCAGCGATAGTCCTTGGCAGGGTCAAGAGCAGCACACAATGGGGCACGACCTTCCACAGGAGATGAAGCCCAGTATCCTTCACCGCTGAGTGCTTTGTAATCCCTACAATTAAAGAATAACATATTAAAGAATCTTTCAATTTTTTATTGTTTTACTAGTGATGAGCAACTAAAAGACAAATATAAGAATGATGAATTTGACGGTAACTTTTTGGTAGTCCATGATACAATAATAATGGCGCAAATACTTAGCTAAATACCACTTGATGAGTATAAATTAACACTACTAGTTTCAGGAGAGCACTCCTCTCATCGACAGGTGTATTATAACTTTACGACTGGTGGATCACATCTATGCTCTGTCAGTTCAGTATTCTCAAGAGATACTATTTCAGATTATTTGTGCAATTAACAAATAAAAATGACAAGATACCTACATATACAATATGTATGTATATTCATATCATGATGACTCCAATTCCATTTTTTAATTTGTGTACATAGTTAAGTTTATATTGTTTAGATACTTTTTGAAAATGCAAATAGGTACAACCTATATGTCTCCTGTGAAATATAATAATATGTACACTGCTAGCCCTAGAACAGGTATACCTAGTTGGGCAGGAGTTATCTATTTTTAATGACGATTATTGAAATGGTGTGATAAAGAAATAAATAAAAAATAAAATATTATAACTATAAGTTAAAATACACATGTCAATGGGAGGAGTGCCCTCCCGAAACTAGTAGTGTTTATTTATACTCATCAAGTGGTATTTAGCAAAGTATTTAAGGGACACTCTTTTCAGAGTTTTCTTCACATATTAAATTTGTAATCGAATTTTCACTAACATAATCAATGAATTGGTTTTATTCTCAAAATAATTATTTTATTTTTCTTTAATAAATCTTAATTTTAATTTAGTTGAAAGTTAAATCATGTTGAGAAATGAATATTTATTCTATTTTATATTACTTTTCGGGCAAATAACAGATACTTCGTCAAATATTAATTTAACACGCACCCAATAACAAGTTGCCACATTTTGGAGACATGATATTAATCATCCCACAGATCCAGACCGAAAACACTATTAAAAACTGTGCCTCCACCGGGAATCAATTCCGGTACCGACACCTAACCAACTGAACCACAAAGGCCGACAATTGTGAATATTATTGTGATTTTTAATATTTTTAAACAGTAAAATATTATTGTTTCATCTAATGGAATATAATTTAAATTTTATTAACGTTCAGTCGGAAACGTTTACTTTACTTAGCCTTGTTTACTTTGTATGAAATACAAAATTGTTCAATTGTACAAAAATATCACATGAATCAAGATGTATTGACTGAACATTTTTAATATGCATTGTCATTGGGTATTAGTTTCAGATGCTCTCAGAGCTCTAACTAGTCGGGAAGTTAGTTAAATCGATTGAATAATTCCAGTATCTACAGATAGACAAACAAGTGAAGTCAAAGATTCAGGGTCGGTGGCAGAGCGGTTAGCGCGCTGGTTTAGTAATCCAGTGGTCGTGAGTTCGAATCCTGCCTCGACCGATTTCGTTCACCTATAGCACAAGCATTTTTTTGCTTATTTTAGGGAACGTAGGAAGATGTATATGTACTTGTTTAACAAGGACATATTCATTTTTTATAAAAGAAAAAAAAAAGAAGATAAAAGACTTTTAAAACCGACTCCACACAAAAAGAAAAATTAAAACATATAAAAAAACGATAAAATTGCACTAAAAAGTATAAAGTACCTAATTGGTTAATTTTCTGTTACACTACTTACTATTCGTGATTCGATCTTTTATACGTTCATGTCACAATCTTAAAAATGTAATAATCAGTACTCGATCTAATCTTAATTTTGTCGGCTATCGTGGCTCAGTTGGTAAGGTAATTGCCTGCTGATCCAAAGGTCCCGAGCTCGATTCCCGTTGGAGACACAGTTTTTAATTATGTTTTCAATCTGGAAGTCTCCAGAATGTGGCAACTTGTTATTGGTCGCTTGTTAAATTAATATTTGACATAATACGAGAAGTAATATAAATAAAATAAAACTTAATCTTGATCTACATTAAGATCAAAGGTTACTGTGAAATGAAATTATCATTAATTTTTGTATACATTAACATAATTAATTAATTTTAAACTGAAAGATTTCTTAAGTTATTTATAATATACACTTAACGTAGTTTACACCACTTAACTATGAGTACTAACTTCTACCGGTTTCAAAAACTTTAAATGTTTTCTTCGTCAGGAAGACTTACGTACTAAAAATTAAAAATAAAATATAGACTGTTGTTAGGTTTAAAGTTGTGGGAGGAGTCAATTTTAGAAAGTAGTGGGGCGGAACGGTAAACATAAGTGACACTGGGTGGTTCAAAATTTTTTTTTCTTTTTGTTAGTTATAAAAATATTTTCTATTTTATTAATTAATCGGGAATGTATTTAGAATCGGGTTGTTTGGGAAGTTTAATTGGTTATTTATTATACTTTGTTTATTATTAACACTTTTTCTTATTTCTAAAATTTCTAGATCTGCTAATTTTAAATTTGAGTAACCTGTAGGCATAATCTATACTGCGTAGAATATGCGGCCCCGTGAAGGATGGCGATGAATGGCGCATTAGACGCAACGATGAGTTGTACAACATATACCAGACCCCAAGTATCTCAACGCACATGAAATTACTTAGGCTGAGATGGGCTGGACATGTACAACGAATGCCAACCTCACGGGTGCCGAAACAAATCATGACTGGACACCCAGGTGGGAGAAGAAGGGTAGGAAGACCAAGGCTGCGGTGGGAAGATGAGGTCAAAAAGGATGCGGCTCAGCTTCTCCAAGAGAGGAGCTGGAAAGTGGCAGCAGAGGACAGGATTGGATGGAGGCGAAAGTTAACGGAGGCCAAGGCTCGATTTGGGCTGTAGCGCCATCGAAGAAGAAGAAGTATGCATAATCTGTATTCCCGTGTCTATATCAAAATGATGGATTTCTTAAGTCCCCATCTAACCCTAATCAACTTCAAGTGTAAATATTTTAACTTTTTAGCAATAAATTATCTTTCATATATACCTAATTAACATAATATATGTACCTCCAAAACGTCACATGTCATGCTTAGTGTAAGATATTCCAATGTTGATTCTATAATTCTAGAATGTAATATTATGTGTTTATAAGTCTTGTATACATAGATATATTTATTCTTATAAAAAACCTTCAGGGAAATTTCAAAAATAAAACTCCAGTTACCGATTGTGAAGTCATTAAAGTTTATAAGTAAGTAAAAACTACTAATCTGTACCTACTTAAGTCAACTTAAACTTGTTCCATACCTTACTGTGTAAGTCTTAAGGGAAAACTCTTTCAAAAGTTTAAGTAAGCCTCGATATACAACATCTATACAAGACTGTCAACATTTTATACTTAAAGTTTGTGTATTTATTGATTTTATTTAAATATGTAGTTTTGATAGCTTCAAAATAGCGATTCCCGTCTTACAATTAACACTAAAATATTAATAATTTAAAAGTTTTTCGCAGTTTTAACACGGTGGAAGTTTATAATTATAAATGAAATTAAAAAGATATATTTATAAAAATAAACATGACGCGACCTCTCCTGTTCGCGTTATTTTTATTTAAATTCGGCGCCAAATCAGCTGACCACAAACCAACATGTATGATAAAATAGTGTGTGAATAAAAAAAAGAAATAGATTTTGACAATAACATAACCTCCAAAAAAATGTGACATTAGAAGTGACAGTGACAGTCGAAATTAGACACGCGTCGTGTCGACACGGACCGCGCTCACTGTGGCCGGAGCAGCTGCAAACCGCACCCGAGGGTGTCGGTTAGGCTCGCTCCACATCGGTAGCCATGGATGTGATACCAGGAGTGCCGAGATGGATCGGCGCACTACCATTCGGCGAGAGAGCCGCTTTCCTGGGCCGAAGCGGGTGCTGAGTTTGGAAAGTGTTCCAAACGCTGTTGGGTCGCGCTGGACCCTGGAGCAACGGCCTGTATCTCCTTGAGACTCGCGCTGCCGTCGTTCGCTCCCGCCAGTCACCCAACCGGCATCTGCCGGTGTCTGGGACCCGAGGTTGCTTTCGCCGATAGCTTTGCCCCTTCGCCCATCGACGACGGTCCATTCCGGCATTGGCGGTGCATCAGCACGACCATGGCCGAGAAGAGAAAAATATGTGTGCCCCAAAACAATATTTGTGACATTTTTTTTATTTCCGTGTGACAATATTTCGGCTGTGTGTGATTTTATTTAATTATTTTATCGACATTGTTTTAACGTGTGACGTCCAATATTGACTCTTATTTATTTAAAATTTGTGACGTCCTAATTTATTGCCAATTTTAATTCTTTATTTTATTAGAAATTTTAGTTATTTTATTTTGTGACATGACCGTGCTGTCTGACGTTTGTGCTCTGACACTTGACATTTATGTATCGTCAGACCACGGCTTCAATTATCGTTTAGTATTTTCATTCATCTCGTTCAGCGACTATGTGTGGAATATCAAATTCCATTTTTGACATTGGAAAAAGGTGAGCTCTGCCTCAAAGCCTCTTGGGAGGAGGGTATCAAACACAGTTTTAATTAGGTTATTTGTCTGTGGTTTTAATATTATTGTTTGATTTTGTAGTTAGTATAAATTATGCCTCCGATGATGCCACCAGAGACTAGCGAAAGCGCTTAGGGCATTAAATTTATTACTCGTTTATGGGTTAAAACTATGCTATATATTTTTAATTTAATTTACCTACAATTTGATTTATTGACAATGTCCCTGACCACAAATTAATACTGTCCACAAATTGAAATGCGAGCAACGATCCATGGAGCAGCAAATGTTGGGCATAAGTCTGAGTGATAGAATTATACAAATACCTACAGAAATCAGACGCCGAACAAAAGTCGCCGATATCACGGATCGGATCGCAAAATTGAAATGGTAATGGGCAGGACACGTGGCCAGACAGCCAAATTCAAAATGGACTCCCAAAGTCTTAAACGTGGAGGCCATGAGAAAACAAAAGGGGTGTCGGTCGGCCACAAAAGAGATGGGCCGACGATATTGTTGTGGTCGCCGGGAATAAATGGATTGAAGCGGCAAAGGATAGAAAAAAATCGAGAAAGATGGAAGAGGCCTACAACATCCAGCAGAGAAGGGAAGGCTTAGGAAGAAAAAGAATTTATTTATCTAACATATTTGCTGTAGAAGTGGAAGATTCAAGATTAATTCTTAAAATGCGTATTAAGAGGACATATAACTAGTGACCGCCTAATGCACTATGAAATTCGTGTTAGTAAGGGTAACTGTAACTGTCGTGTGCGTTAAAAAGGATTTATACGTGATTTATGCGTGATTTTATTTCGCTACGACACATAATTATGGAATAATTTTAAAAAATGCTGTAAATAAGGAAATCTTGAATAATTTTTTTATGGTAATTTATGATGATGAATTTGAAAATTATGAGAAGAACATTCACTAGAAAAATCTCGAATTTAATTGTGATATTTTTTTAGAAACACACAGTTTAAAATATTTGAGAAATTTATTTAAGAAAGGGGTGTTTAGGTTTATATGGCCCCTTAAGTTCCCATTGCGTAATTGAACTATAATTATTTGACCATATTTTGGAATAGAATGATTTTTTTAGAATACATTTCACCTGTATTTGATTAACGTACCTATATTTTGAATATTCTGAGTCTGACAATTGAATTTAACAATTTCAAAAATAATTAAATAAAAAAATAAATAGACATTAAATATTGATTGATTTGTAAATTATATTCACTTCATTTAGGATAGCAATAAAAATTAGTAATAAATTATTATTTATTTTGTTTTAAATGTCTCAAATAATAATAATATGTTTATAATATGGTAATATGTTTTTTTGTTGTATATATTTTTATTTACCTTGTGATTGTATTTTTTTTGATTATGCGTTGTAATATAAATATAAAAAATAAAAAAAATATTTAACACACACCTAAAAACAATAATTCTGGAGACATGATATTATCCATATACCTATGTAGAAGATCGAGAACGGTCTCCATCGGGAATGGATCCGGGACCTTTGATTTAATTCTGCAGTAATCAGATATATAAGTAACTGTCAAAGAAAGTTTACAATAAAATATAAAGTTTGTCATCATTGGCTCTTTTTCCTGACAAAGTCTTCTTTTTAAATAGCTATCCGCAAAAAAAAGAAATGTACCAAAAACTACTTACGTCCATGCAAAGTCCCCCTCTTCGTTGCTTTTGATAAGACCAATCCAGACATTTGACATGATGTCCAACTCTTTGAGGTACGCTCTGGCTGCGTCATACTGCGCTGTTGTGTCAACTGAAACAATAAGAAAATTTGGCCATCAATTTGACTGTTAACTCATCACACGAAAATTTGGCCATCAATTTGACTGTTAATTCATCACACGAAAATTTTGCCATCAATTTGACTGTTAACTCATCACACGAAAATTTGGCCATCAATTTGACTGTTAACTCATCACACGAAAATTTGGCCATCAATTTGACTGTTAATTCATCACACGAAAGTTTTGCCATCAATTTGATTGTTGCCTCATCAAACGAAAATTTGGTCATCAATTTGACTGTTAACTCATCACACGAAAATTTGATCATCAATTTGACTGTTAACTCATCACACGTAAATTTGATCATCAATTTGACTGTTAACTCATCACATGAAAATTTGATCATCAATTTGACTGTTAACTCATCACACGAAAATTTGGTCATCAATTTGACTGTTAACTCATCAAACGAAAATTTTGCCATCAATTTGACTGTTAACTCATCACTGACTGTTAACTCATCACACGAAAATTTGGCCATCAATTTGACTGTTAACTCATCACACGAAAATCATTCAGAGGCTGATAAGTAAAAATTCAAAATCTTTTCCCAAAACCCTCAAAAGATACATATTATTGATATAAAGAACAGTTTTTTTAAAGAATCTTTATTCTATTGCGTGAGTTTATTTGAATTTGTTCAATACTTTTCTTGTAAAATAAATTTTAGTAAAACCCATTTTAGATTTTTGACTACAAACGAAAGAGAATTTGAAAATCTACCAGCTGAGTTTATTTCACTATTTTAATTACTTAAGAGATAGTAATTATTTATTTAATAAATAAATAATTACTATCTGTTCGTGTTGTTTAAAAAAAAATTCAAAATTTTGATTTGAAAAAATAATACCTATATATCACAGAAATGGTGCCCCAAAAGACATAATTGAATTGTGTTTTGGGTTGTATCAATACTCAATATTTGCCTAATCTGTGGGTAATAATTACGAAAATGATAGTTGAAGATATTGCATAATGTTATATTTAATTTCCCCCAAATTTCCAAGTCCGAGAGACAGAAATGCTCACCACGCCTGTAAACGCAACGTGTATGAAACAAAACCTAACTTAACCTTAAAACAAAAAAAAAAAAAAACCTTAAAACAATTTACTAAAATTTTAAGGTGACTGTTGGGGGGTTTCCACCAGCCAAAGTGTCAGTAAATAGAATGCGTGATTTTTAATAATCTTCTATAGTAAATATAAAAAAGTAACGCTTTATAGGTAGGTTCTATAACTGACGTGTTAAAATATCAATTTTCCACACTTTGAAGAATGTTATGTGCAAAATCCACCAGTACTCAGGGTTCATTATTAGTTACATACATTACATACCATTGGATGTAGGTAAGTACTCGTAAAAGTTATTTTGACAAAGATATTTTTATCTCCGATGTTACATTACATATTCATTAATAAATATATTATCGTATTCCTTTGTGAATTAAGAAAATAAATGGTCTCATCACGTAATTTCTCGAAAATACTGCGCAAAAATGCTCAACTGTTCTATTTTTTTCTCACATCTCTCACTTTCATACTTCCAGAAAATAAAAAAAAAACTCCGGCCACATTTCACGTGCATCAATTATTTGACGGTCGGATTTCCTTGGGGTTTTACGGAAAACCACCGCTCCCTTGAAACTTTAATGATTCCGGAGAATGTGTAGAGTGGAGAATCCGGGGAGGTTTTCCACTCTACAGCGGTCACTCACTCCCAAGACAGAATGCCGGACGTCATACCACAACCGCCAAAGAAAAGAGTTGTAATGAATAAACAAAACTGATACAATACAAGAAAAATATATTTAGGTATATCCACCGACGAAAGACACACGAAACTTGGCAAAAAAAAAACTTACGATCCTCGACCATAAAACCTGATTCATAAAATATCCGTTGGCGACAGCAAACAATTTTGTAAATAGTAAAGCAATAGCATGAATTCCAGCAATGTCTGAATCTAAACAGATTTTTCCGGTTAAATATATAATGTAAATAGTCTAGGACGAAGTTAAGAAAACAGATCCAGATCCAAAGTAAGTTGAAATTGTAATGTTCATGCAGACTTATAGATGGTGGGTACCTACCTACTGTGAAAAGTGGACAATCTAAGATCTACAATGGAATATAGTCCCAGTATGTGTGAACGGAACACCTAAATTTGAAGAGTTTAAAGTATTTCTCTGTTTCACGATAATTACATACTAACTTGGGGCAAATTTTTCGTGGCGCTGCGCAGTGGCAAAGTGATAAATCGCACGACTTCTGTACTAGCGTCTCGGGTTCAATTTCTGGTTGATTGGGAGGTATTGCCATTTGTCAATAAACTAGCCCCTTCAACAGGATGTAAGGAAGTGTTGTTATTATCATAACATGGTTTATTTCACGTCAATCGCAATTCGTTATTTAGTTATATCGTGAAGCGAAAACTTCGGACCCTCGTTTAAGCAAACTGCGCGCACGGAGCTTGAGATTTGGCATAGTCGATAAAAGTTTATATGGAAAAATGCAGAAGTCAACATTTTTACAAAATATTCATATACATTCAATTAAATAAAAAAATATCACTTCAAACCGTTGATTGTTTTCTTTCATACTGCCAATGTCAAATACGCAAAGCCATATTAAACATGTTAAAGAAAAAATGATTTGCCAGAATGTGTGAAGGAAGAATCGCTTTTCGTCGCCTAGGTATTTATTTATTTCTTAAGGTTACATACAGTTTTTTTAATATAACATATATTTTCAAAATGAATTAATAAATACAAAAACCAAGATTGTAACGCCAATTACTATGTTACTGTCATACAATAAAAATATATAACTATAATATACAATAATATATAACTATATAATTATGTATATACCCATGGAAAAAATATATTTGTATAAAAAAAGGAAAATTTCCGTGGGTATATACATACAAAATGACAAAATATAAAAACCTTACAAGCATAAGAAACAAAAAAACAAAACAAATCAATATTAAGTAAACATGAAATAGATGCATACAAGCTAGGAGGTTTGGGACAGGACAATGGATAGGAATAGAAGGGGAAAATTAGGAATATAAAATCAATCACTGAGAAAGATACTAAGAAGACTATTGAATACATAAAGGATAAGTTGTTTTATATATTGCGTATTTCTTTTGACTTTTTTGTTCTTTGATGGATATTTTAAATGTTTTTATACATACTATGTTAATTTATTTTATGCAATTTGTTTTTTTTTGTTTATACTAGATGTAAGAAACTGTATTTTTTTACATCTAAATTAAACATATATACCTACACCGTGAATGAGATCGAGAATATTAGTCATGATTAGTCTAACTTTATGATACCTATTATAAAGTTATCGTCTTCTTTCCATGCCTTTTCTCCACTAGGTACTGAATGTTGACCTATTCTAATTACTTTCATTCCTCTTTCTCGTCCACCCTTTTCTCGCGATGGGGATGAGGTCATCCGTCATTCATGCAAAATATAAATAGGTGCGAAAACATTGAACGCAAAATAAAAATAATAATTTAACCCCATGTACGAATAGGTATTGTGTTCACCTCAACTTTTTCCTATTACCAACTCACAACCTTTTCTGATCAAAAAACAATTAAATTTGTTTTCCTACATCGCGAATCCCTTCGAACGAAACTACGCGACATGTATTTCTTCCATACCCGGTGAGTGTGATTTGAAATTCATACTCGTGAATTTTATTAGTGATATCTGCTGCGGATGGGACATTTCCGGTGGCAATTAAATCCGCAAATAATCAACCCTCCGACTAATGACTCACTTTTCATAGTTTAGGTACCTACCTATTGTATTGGATTGTTTATTCAGTTCTGTGCACTCAATGCAAGTGATGGATTTATTGTCATAAAAGTTAAAAAAATAAGTAAATACATAAAAAATGAATGAATAAATATATAAATAAATAAATGTTTCCGAACAAGAGAAACGAGAGTTATTTGACTCTGATTAGAATCGAATCTTAATTCACATGATATAAAACTAAGAAGATCCCTTGAAATTTGGTAGGACGACACTGTCCAACTTTCTGGAGATACCAGGAGAAGACAAGATAGACACAAGGAGAATCACATGGACGAGGCCTACATACAGCAATGGTGAGAAGAATGCTATATAAGTAGTAGAAGAAAGTCTTGGCTATCATATATTATTTCTTGTCCAGAAATAATAAAATATTTTAATTCTTTAAGCTTTAATGTCAATAATATAGCGTTGATCCAACCAAAAAGATTGGTCACGAAGTAATTGGAGATATCAAGTTTAACCTTTATTTGAACCTCGATTGAACCAGACAACTCCCACCCCTAAACTTTTACATACATAAAGATATGAGCGGTGATAGCCCAGCGGTAATGTCTTCGCCTCACATGCTTGAGGTCGACGGTTCGAATCCGGGCGGGGCACGCACCTCTGGATTTTTAAAAAATCTATGTGCGGATTTATATCACTAGCTATGTGTAGCCATGATCCAATTTGTCTGGTTCCCCTTTCTAAGGGTTACGAAGGTCAGATGGCAGTCGCTTCAATGTAATAACCAGACTAGCCAATTATAGGATCATGGTCAAAGCGTACCCCGATAGAAACGGGACAAAAGCGCTAAGGGGAAAGAAGAAGAAGAAGAAAGATATGATTTTTGAATTACGTTAAATCAATTAGAAAAAAAAATCCATATTAATAAATACTCAACACATCACAATTAGTTAATAGAGAAACGAGCAATGATGAGCAAAATCTTACAAATCAAAAGACTATGATATGAATAAGTGTATGTACCTATCACTGTAAGACAATGACTAAAAAACTTATGGAATTGCCTATTATTTTTAGTAAGTTAATACCTACATATCTGCCATCGAAACTTGTTTTATAAATTGATGATCTTTTTTACGAAAACCGTTTCATAGATTGAAAATTGGTAATAAATTTGCTTTTGTAGAAAAATAAATAGTTTTTGAATGATTTTTTTTGCAATTATCAGGTACAAAATCTAGGCAGAGCTTATGTACAATACCAAGACCACACCTGTGAACATACGGCCATGCAAAACTGAAAGTAGGTAAGAGACTAAGACCAAAGCCACTCTGGTCTTCATTTTATATTAAAAAAAGGTAAATTTCGGGACAATTAATACCTATTGTATGTATATATTTTACATATTGTATGTATTGTATGTATATATTTATTGCTATTTTACAAGTACTACGAGAACCTGAGCACCATAGATTTATAATTGAAAATCGGACCCGATATAGATTTTTATTTTTCCAAGATAGAAGGAAGACAACTTTTGCGCAGCATCACTACTCATTCCTGGGAGAAAAGTGTTTTAACGACCTTCCTCTAGATATAAGAAAAACAACTGACTCTAGACAACTCATAAACAGAATAAAACAATATTTTAAAACAGATATTTAAATCACTTGTATTTTGTTTTCTTTTGTTTGTGATAGTGTATATGTCTGAATATGTGGGTGTGTATGTGTATCTATGTGTGTGTAGGTACCTATATATGTATGTATTTATACTTATATGAAATAAAAATAAAATACATAATAAATAACACAACTCCTCTCTACTCAAGCCTAATAAGCTTTCAGAGAGGAGTGGTATTGTAATATATATTATTTGTAAATGAATTATTGCTTGTTATTGTGAACATACATGTTGTATAAATAAAATAAGGATAATATGACTATGACTAACACAACTCCTCTCTACTCAAGCCTAATAAGCTTTCAGAGAGGAGTGGTATTGTAATATATATTATTTGTAAATGAATTATTGCTTGTTATTGTGAACATACATGTTGTATAAATAAAATAAATAAAAAAAATAAATATAGTATATGGATGAACTCAGAATATTTAGTGGCTGTGTGTTTGCCTGTAGCTTTTGATCCGCATAATGGACAAATCCGAAAACTATGTAATATTATAGGCCTACAAATTATTCTTACTCAGAATTTTTACTGCAGTATAACTCACTAGAAGGTCATCAGTTTCACCCGTTAGTTATGGCATTATAAGCCAAAACGGTCGTCGGTAGACAAAATAAATACTTAGTAGAATAAACTACTGATATCACTAGAAGGTATTTGGAAATGAAAAAGTAGCGCAACACAAACTAAAGCTTGCTATCGAGGAATTCAAATTTTGTCATAAATGAAATTTAACGTGGATCGTGTGAGTTTGTTGTATACACAACTCAATGCAACTAAAATAATACAAATTACACATGCAGTGTTGGTATAAGCGGAAGAGATCCTATTATAACAATATTGAAGCTTGAGCTAAATAAACTTCAATCCGTCTTCAACGCAGCTGCTAGGCCAATCACCGGAGCGCGAAATTCTCACACATATCTCACCATCTACGAAATCTTAAGTGGCTGAAAGTGCCAAAGAGAGTCAAGTACAAATTATGTTTGCTGACTTTCAAAGCGATCCATGGCATGGCTTCCGCGTATCTTTCAGACTTATGCATCCCTCTCACCGCAAACGAGCGACAACAAACACTTCGGTCAGCCACCACATCCATGATTGGCAAGTTAACTGAAATAAATAGAGTCAACACTACATCCTTCGGTGATCGTGCTTTTGCTGTGGCTGGACCAGTCTCGTGGAATAAACTACCACCTGAACTGAGGCAAATCGACAACTTGGCCCTATTCAGGAAACACCTGAAAACTCACTTTTTCCGCGAGTCTTTCAAAAACCTATAATATATTCAAAGCGCCATTGAGGTGAGGTTATCACAAAAACGGCGCTATAAAAATCATCCCAATTTATTTATTGAAATTATGAAAATCCTTTGCGTTGTAAGTTTTGCCCAAAGTAATTTCACAGAGTTAAACAGTTCCCGGTAAACATGAATGTATCAGAGACTTATAATATTGTTTTGTGATGAAACATGTATATTACATTTTCCTCAATGTGAATAATATTATCTACTAAGGGTGGAGGACTGAGAAGTAGAGGGGTGAATGTATCTATATTATAGCCATCAGCTCAACATTCGAGGAATTTACATAAAAATCTTTCATGAATAATAAGTTTATAATATTTGTCTGGGAGTAATTTACTTCGCATTTATATCCGAGATAAAAATATGAATATTAATAAGTTAATTGAATTTTTTTTCGACATGTATTATGTTTTCGGCTGAAATTTAAATGACAGAAGGAATAATTTAATTATATTTACATTAACAATTTATAACTTTCAGATGTAAAAATCGTTGAATTTAATGATTATGTGTATTGTACGTATATCTCTGGCATATGAAAGAGAATTAATTTGACAGCAGTCAGAACCGAAGTGAGTAACAAGCAGCTAAATGACAACTTATTTCTGTGAAAATAACAGCGAGCTTACGGCTTAATTCAAGTATATTTTATTTATTCTTTAATGTGTCACTTTTCCTCCTTGTTTGGTTCAAAAAAATACACATCTAAACAATAATTCAAAACACTATGAAATTAATTTACATGGTAGTAAATAGTCATTATAATTATGGTATTCTATAATAGCAATAAGATCAAGCTGAAAATTAGCAGTTGGGACAAGAACTGTATTTATTTATTATGAGAAAAAATAATCACACATTTGCATTTTTGTTTTATACATAAAGTTGATGTATATGTGCGTGCAATCACGCTATTTTCCATAGAGAAATTACAATGGAAAAATATAAATGATTAGCGATTAAGATAGAGATAAAAGTAACAAAATATAAAAAATCTATGAATGTCGACTGCCGTGAAATACATACAGTTGGAAAGCCATTCGGTTTCTGTGCGGGCGCCCGATTCCCAGCAGAGGAGAAATTTATTTAAATTCATTTATCACGCTAATATTGCTTCTTTGGGCTGGAAACACTGATCAGTTGGAAGAAATTGCCATAAGGCAATAAACTCACCACTTGCGCAGGGTGCAAGGAAGTGTTCATTATTATTATTATAATGTTGATAAAACTTGTGAAGTATAAAGATTATTTTCACAAGATTGGCGTTTTAAAAATCATTCATCTAACATTAGTTTCTCAAAAGCGCATTCCAACCATACTAAGAAACTATATCTGTGATTTTTTTTAAAAGTTCCCTTTTGAATATAGATTCAGATACAACAAAAATGTCAGTATGTTCATTAAATTGGTCATTAAAGTATTTACATATTCTGTAAAGCGTTATCCTGAATCCTGCATTGATCCTTATGTGATATCTAATTGTTTGTACATAATTGTATATAGATATTTTTTTTGAGTGAAGTATACATTGTCACAATTATTATATTTTTATAATTTCGATATTTTACCGCTATGCAGCAGCGCCAATATGTCAATGAACCAAGTAAAAAAGAAACTGGTAGGTATAACCATGGCGATTTAGTTTTGAGAAGAAAAGTTAAGAATATCGAGAATATGAAGCGAAAACTTCGAACCCCTTTTAAGAAAACTGCGCACACGGAGGAGTGTGAGATTTGACATAGTTAAAGTTCATATGGAGATGGACTGGAGAAAGCTGAAATTTATACACAATATATGTGTTACATATACATTAAATTAAAGAAAAAACATCAGTTCAAACCATAGATTGTTTACTTTCACACTGCCAATGTGAAACACGTAATGTCACTAATATGGATAAAACTTCCTTCTTCTGCGCCACATTCACAAGCTGGGGTATAACAGTGAGCAATACCATTCTGTTTATCATGATCTTGGCTGAATCTAGTAGTCTCATCTATTCTTGTCTTTCTCTTGTCTAGCTTTCTTTGTTATCCAATTTCTGATTTGGAAAATTAGTTCATAGTTCATTGTTCCGATTATGTGACCAGCGCATGTCACCTGATCACACCGGGCTCACCGTTCAACTGCACTGCAAAATTAGGTTAATCACTGTTTTTTCTACGTCTTCTTGTTTCGTTTTCTTCATTGCTGAAAGTTGTGTCCAACTTGATGAGTCATTGTTGACTCCCCGACTTTTCTAGACTCTTCTGTTCTTATTACTAATTTCTTTAATTCTTATCGTAAAGTCTTTATTGGAGAAACCAAGTCGTTTACCATTCAAACAGTAACAGTAAATTGAGTGCCTATATTTTATTCTGACGTTTTTTTTCGCCACTATACTTAATGTTATAGCCGTCGTGAAATATATTAGCTACGTGTTTCATTTTGCAAATGTCGCTGGTGACAGTTAAGTCACATACCTCCTAGGGCGGGATATAATAATAATAATATGTACTCTGCCTTGCTCCTCCTTGTAAAATTATACCTCTACATAACCATATATCGCTAGCAGTAAAATAATATTTTTCCTTTGCAGGAAATATACTAAGATAGAGTGCTCAGACTTACATTATGCCTCATCTTTCTTAAGACTATTTGGCGGCAAATGATCGATTAGCTACGAAAAATACGATGTATAAAAATGGAATTTACTTTATTGATTGTACTGTACAGACGCATTACATTTACCTCAATAATATTTCAATGTATGTGGGTAATAAAATAACGAAATCCGACCCCTCAACAAATATGGGAAGAAAAGAGAATATGTATGAAGGTAGGCTGATATTTGTAAGTAGCTATTTAACTTTGTGTATACGAATAGACTCAAGGTATACGACGCTAATAAAACAGTTGTGCAAAAATGCAACGATACAAGTTAAAATTAAATGAGGATTGGTCTGCTTATAAAATTTAAGTTAAAAAAGGAATCCAACAGAAAGACACAATATCCCCAAAATTATTTACATTGGTGTTGGTTTACATTTAAAAACTATACTGTAAGAACAAAAGTGTCAAAACAAAGAACATTGATGGAAAAAAACTAAACCACCTAAGATTTGCAGACGATATTGTCTTTTTTAGCAACAACTCTAAAGAGCTGACCGAAATGTTGGTACAGATAAAAGTCCCCAAAAATGTAGGTATGAATCCGGCAAAAACAAAAATAATGGGCGCAAAAGACTTCTGCATTAGGGTTGAGAGTAGCAAAGGATGAACTTCTTCATAAGGAAGGATGTAAAATTATGAACGAGATTTAGTATTTGAGAATCGTTATCTAGGAATGTTTTAAAAGGCACTATTTTGAAGAGATTTATTGAATAAAACGAAGATTTTTTTATAAGATGTTTGGTACCTTCCAACATATATATGTACTCGTAGTAGAGAGAAAGCTAGGCTAACGGTATAGTATAAAGGCTGATTTTTTATATGTAAGGATACGACTTCAAGGCACCTTTATCTTGCATTCTCTCCTTATGTCCTTATTTTTTATTGTATCATATATTTTATTTATCATATATATCGTTCTATTATATAATATATAAAAATAAACACTACATTGCACCCCGTTGCGAGTACCTATACAATGAAATGTTTTTTTTTGTTTCTACAAACTGTATTGCTTTTAACCCAAAGAAACAGGAATTAGACAACCGTAAAACTCGCGTAATTTTATGAAATAAAAGTATTTTGAGTTTCTTGAAACACTCCATCCTTCGTGTACTTCAGAGAAGTATCTACCTATACCGACCTGAGTTATTCTAGAAACTTCCTGAAAGTCTAAAATGTTTCCATTCTCATTACGTGCTACGAATTCTAGGTGTTTGGTTACTTTGAAATAACTCGATTTCGATAAGAATTGCTCGGTGGAAAATGCAGCCATGATTTTAGTCTGCTTTGCAGTTTCTCGATATTGGAAATGGTGAAAAATATATTATCAATTTACAATGTGCTGTATGTTTTAGTTGTGAATCAGACTGATGAGAGAATAATCAGTTAAAAAACGCTAAGTTTAGAAACACTGGGTAGTTGAAAGAAATTGCCGTATAGCAATAAAGTTGCCATCTATTATACTCTTCTGAAGAAGCGCACTACGAAACGTTGGGGAAAGTTCTCTAAAAATACTCGGGTTGTAAGAAGTTGGAATCACAGAATTCTAAAGATCGTTCCACAACGGCACTGATATGTAAAAGAGTTCGAGAAGCAATTGGTTCGTGTATATTGAACGGGTGTTGAAATTGAGTAAAACTAGTGACTATTGTAAATGGATAGAAGAGGGACCAGGGATGCAAGTATAGAGCATCTCCTGTGGTAGTATCTATAGAATTAACTAAGGATACCGATTTTGCGTATGTGGTCTAGTGATTGCAATCCAATGATGTCAATGATTGCAATCCAATGTCAATGATGGGTTGTCAATCAGACGTACCTACAGCACGCCTTTGTACAGCATCGAGGCCTGAGGGTATTCAGTAGGTATTGGAAGGCGCCACTCCAGAGGTGACTACCATATTCAATCATTAGGCGTATTTTTGCGATTTGTAGAGAGTAAAAGTTTGAGTTTTTGCAAAATACCTATGCGCCCTATATTATACGCTCATTTTTTGAAGACGAGTCTCTAAATTTTCTTTTTTAATTTTCATTACAATCGTATAAGATACCAATGTTTCATCGCTGTTCTTTTTTCTAAAACTTAAACAATTTCTGTGTTTTATTGAACCTGAACAATTTTATTTTCATGAATTGTAAAATATAATAACATTGTGTAATTATGTAAATCGTATGTGGTTTTTCTGTTGAGTGAAATTACCATTTTTGTGCAATATACGGTCATTTTTATTGTTCAGGAAAACCGACTCAAATATAATGAACATTTATTTATATTATTATTTTTACCATCTCGTACTCTACTCTTTTTTTCCCATTTCCACGCTTCATACTAAAATAAAACTCTTTATGGAGCCATAACTCTGGCGGATGTCGACTGGGTATGAAAATAACGATCCTCTCTCTATTGCTACGAAACCATTCAGAGAAAAACTTGAAAATCAATCAATTAACACCAACTGAACGGAGTTCTATTGACATTTAAGATCATTATTTATAGATTTGTGAAGATTTATTAAAAATAATACGATGTTTTGTTGGCCTTGAGCTTAAATGTGTGGATTGGAAACTCCCGTAAAAATTGAAATGGACACATAGATTGGTAGGAATATATTATTATCATTTGCACGTGGTTCAAAGAAACGTTCATTGTAATGGGAGGAATTCGGAATCAGACGTATAAGTTTGATATTCTTTCAATTTTTATTGAAACATAACAAAAAGTTGAAACGATTAAAACTGTTTATAAGAGCTACAAAATTAACCTTGAAAATATCCATCATCATACGCTACGGACCCTGGCCTTCTCATGAAATTGTGTCCATCTCTGACTATCGGCAGTCGGTATTCTCTAATTGGTTATTCTAACAGCATTTTTTCCTGACGTGAGGATTCGACTTAAATTTTCCTGGGTTGTCCTTGACTTATGGACTTCTTAATTTTTCGGAGCAGTCGGAATATTAAAAAAATATCTTTGTCGATTTGACATTGCTTCCTCTGTTTCCTGTCAGTTCTGTCAATACTCGGACCATGCTTCGAAACATATCCTGTGGAATTTTTGCCACCTAATAGTGTCCTCTTATATATCGAAGCTTCTCGTTGCTGTCTGTGGGCCTCTTCAAGGTCCCATTGATCATGAGGATTTTGTAATCTCGAAGAACAATTTTAAAGCATTTAAAAACTTCTGTCATATATATGATGCCATACTATTAGTAGATTCTTATTAAGCTTATGTTACTATTGCCGTGCAGAGGGTGTCTTTATGAGGAGCTCGACTTCTGGGATCGAACCAGTTGATCGGCTAAATACTTCTGCGTGTTCTTTAACCATGCACGACTGTAACCGACAATAGAATTGGGTATTTAAATAGACATATAAATAAGAACTCAAAGATTAAAACTTACTGGATTTATTCACAAAGTTATTTACACATGATACTGGTATTACGCGAAGATTATAAATATTAAAACTCAATAAATTTAAACGACTACAGGAACGTGGCTGGGTCGTAACGAATTCCGGTCAGGGGAGAAGCTGGTAGGCAGGAACGAACTTGAATGCCGATAAACGGTCCGTCGCGTCTATTATAGCTGGCGTGACGTCACCGATTGTGCGCGCGCCGATTTTCCGAAATGTGATAGGTCTTGCCATACACTCCCTCACCAGTCCGGAAGACGGTACAACTATGGCCTCTGAATCCCTGAGTCTCTGTAACATAAAAATAAAAAAAAATCAAAGTATTTGTTTTTAAAGGTATACATAACTCTTATTGTTCTAAGTGTATGCTAGACATCTTACATTATTGTTAAATTATGTCTGCATCATTAAGTTTATCAAAGCTAATTGTTCCATAATTACTGATAACTAATTCTGTTATCTAAAATACAAACAAATATTGGTTAAAAATAAAAACTTTACGATAACTTTACATTACTTATTGTGGACAAAATCATTCCTTAATTGAATGTATGTTTGTTCAAAATATTTTACATAAACACTAAAACATAACTATAATAATAAACTTTAAGTTTACACGCTACTCTGAATATATTGAGTGCTTATGAAAATAATACAAAGTGCAGAAAAAGAAATTATAACTTTAAGTACATCGCTACTCTATTAATATTGAGTGCTTGTGCAATTGACATTACCTGAAAATAACAATATGTGCGTGAGTCAGTTCACTATTAAATAAGAATGCACTTTTGTTGGTATATGGAATGTGTCCTTATGGTATAATTTTGTTTACAAATAATACAATTAAATATGACACTTGATATAGATTAAATTTTTACATACTTAGGTATTTAAGGAGCTGTGCATTATTACATTCTCTTTTTATTTAAAAAAACTATAAATACACATTTTATTTTAAATTCTACTTCTTAATACTCATAATGAAAATAGAAACTTGTTACATAATATATATTCAAATTAGTTAATAAGCTATATAGAGTGGTAAGGCTAAATTATCATAAAATAGAACATTTTCACTCTTAAAAAGGATAAATAATCTTTGCAATGTCTATACATATCAAAAATGTTTCTTTTATATTAGGAAAATTTTATATATTAATTATTTAATTTGAGTTACTGATTTCAAAGAAAATTGCTCCAAAACATTCTTAATAAATAGATAAATTGGACGTTTTGATAAACGTCACGTTTGTGCTTTTATGCTTATAAGCGACTTACATGAATCGTTTTTTTTACATAAGTATATACGTCATTTACAAATGAATAATTTTAGTTTCTGTTGCAAAATCGTCCTGGAAAATGAACTCTTCTTCCTGCCTTAGTCACAGTGTGGGGTTGCCGGAGAGAAGATCTTAAACAAGTGGCATCATGATTCTGCGATGGTGTCATCTGGCTTTGCTGTGTGAGCGTTGTTTGATGATTACTCGTCTCTGTAGAGGGGTTGAGGTCATCGTTTATGAAGAATGCTGGCTTCAATCGATCCATTGAGATTTTCTTCGGTTTTTCATTAATAATGATTATTGCAGTTTTTTCATCCATCTCTTGCACCTTGTAGGGTCCGTCATAGGGTCGTTGAAGAGGTCTGCGGACTGCGTCATTTCGCAAGAAAACGTACTGGGCATCTTTCATTTGTCTGTGTATGAACGTCTTCGTCTTGTTGTTATTGGAGTTTGGGATGGGACGAAGTTCTGACATCATCTTCTGCAACTTGTGTCCATACGTGTCAGGTTCCTCTGTGGGTGAGCTTTCAAAAAAATCACCAGGCAGCCTGAGGGTGGTTCCATAGGTCATCTGTGCCGGTGTAAATTCTGAGCCTTCTTTGATTGCTGAACGAAGACCAAGCAGTACCAGTGGTAGGGCGTTCGTCCAGGAGGTATTGTTAATCGTCATCAATGATGTCTTTAAGGTACGATGCCATCTCTCTATAATTCCGTTGCACTGAGGATGGTAAGCAGTAGTTCTCTGATGTCTCACGCCAAGTTTGCTGGTTAACTTGTTGAATAAGTTGCTTTCGAATTGACGACCCTGATCTGTAGTGATTGAAGAGGGTACGCCGAAACGGGCGATCCAATTTAGCATCAAAGCGTCAGCGACGGTTTCTGCTGTCATGTCTTTAAGGGGAACTGCTTCTGGCCATCTGGTGTATCTATCTATGATTGTTAGCAGGTATGTGTATTCTTTTGAAGGAGGAATGGGGCCAACCAGGTCCAAATGAATATTTTTGAATCTCCCATCTGGTGCTTTATACTGCTGTAACGGTGTAATGGTGTGACGGTGTACTTTAGATGCTTGGCAGTCAATACAATTGCTTATTACATCTTTGACAGTCTTTTCCATGCCAGGCCAAACATATCTCTGCTTCAATATTTTAAATGTTGCGTTGCTGCCGGGATGACTTACTTTATGGAGTGTTAAAATGACTTCCTTTCTCATTGACTCGGGAACAAATGGTCGTATTACGTTCGTCGAGAAATCGCACCATAACATTTTATTGGTGCCAGGTACCAAAATTTTCTTTAATTGCAGTGATGATTTTTCATGCATTTCCATCATTACACTTTCCTTCTCCTGCTCTTGCGCCATTCGCTGATAATCAATATGTGATGTGATTTGTATTTCGGCAACTCGAGATAATGTGTCTGCGACTATATTGTCCTCGCCGGGAATGTGTTTAATGCTTGTAGAAAATTGGCTGATAAAGTCGAGTTGTCTTTCCTGTCTTGGTGAGTTTACTTTATTTTTTGTGAAGGCGAATATTAGTGGCTTGTGATCTGTGAAGATAGTGAAGTTTCTACCCTCTAATTGTTGTCTGAAATATTTCACTGCTTCGTAAATAGCTGTCAGCTCTCTGTCATAAGTACTATATTTTAACTGTGGATTATTGAATTTTCTTGAGAAAAAAGATATGGGTTGCCATGCTCCATTTTTCATTTGCTGCAAGGAGGCACCCATTGCTGTATCGGAGGCGTCGACCATAATTGATATTTCGGCTGTGGGGTCAATATGTACTAAAAGCGACGCTTGTACCAGGTCGTTTTTACATTTTTCAAAGGCCTTGGTTAACTCTTCTGTCCATTGAATTTTCCTTTTGTCGTTTTTTGTATAACCTTTTAACTGATCAAAAAGTATCTTTTGGGTCCCAGCTGCGTTTTGTAGGTACTTCCTGTAAAAATTTATCATCCCCAAAAATCTTCGAAGACCTTTTGCGTTGGTTGGGGGTTCAATTTTGGTTATCGCTTCAACTCTTTCCTTGATTGGGGAACTTCCATTCTTGTTGATCTTATAACCAAGGAATTCAATTTCTTCTTCTCCTAATTTACATTTGTTTAGGTTGATAATTAGACCATTTTTAGATAGCCTTTCGAACAATAAGTCTAGGTGTTTTTCGTGCTCTTCCATGTTTTTGGAGGCAACCAGAATGTCGTCAATATAAGTGAATACGAATTCCAAATCTCTGGTAATATTATGAAGGTACCTTTGGAAACTCTGAGCTGCGTTAGAAAGTCCGAATTGCATTACTAGAAATTCAAATAATCCAAATGGGGTTATGATAGCGGTCTTTGGAATGTCTTCTTCTTCTACTCGTACTTGGTGGTAAGCTCTGGTTAAATCTATTTTGCTGAAGATCTTCGCATCGTGAAGTTTATGTGCGAAATCTTGTAGTTGAGGTATTGGATACTTGTCAGGTTTGGTGATTGAATTCAGTCTGCGATAATCACCGCACGGACGCCAATTTCCATCCGATTTCCTGACCATATGTAGGGCGCTGGACCAGTTGCTTTTGGATGGTCGGCAAATGCCTTGTTCGACCATATAAGAGAATTCCTTTTTAGCAATCTCCAATTGAAGTGGATTGAGTCTCCTGACTTTGGCTGTGACTGGAGGTCCCCTCGTCTGGATGTGGTGAGTAACGTTGTGTTCTATGCGCTTTGGGTTCAAATCTGCGCGAGTGATATTTGGGTACTTCTCAATTATTTTGTAAAATTTTGATGTGGAATGAACCGTGGCAATATTCATTATACTGGTTTTGTAGACGATCCCTCTAGTTGACATTCCTGTAGCTTTGTCAATCAATGTTTTCCTTTTAATATCCACTAAAACGTCGTAATATTCCAAAAAATCAGCTCCTATTATGGGTTTTGTGACATCTGCGATGATAAACTTCCAAGTGAATAAATAAAATACTTTACCAAATCTGCTGTCAATCTAATATTACGCTACTTTGAAGACGTTCCTGTCACGGACTGTGGACTAGTGGATAAATCGCTCGGACTAATTAATTCGGTGAACTTGGAGCTGGCAAAAGGAGTTCGACCCCGCGGCTCGGAGGATAAATATATATATTTTTTTTCTCCGACCATTTTTAAAAATAAATCTCACCTACCTAATAAATATACAAATACCACCATCTCTTGGAATATAGGTGATTTATTTAAATCAAAAATGAATTCTTGTCAGATATGCAACGAGGTTATACACGTTGGTGATAGAATCACCTGTAACGCGTGTAAAGATGATTTACACTTCAACTGTGTGGGAATTGTTGAAAGCAATTTCAGGAAAATGAGTAAAACAAATCGCACAAACTGGGTGTGTATCAAATGTAAGACTGGTACAAAAAAAGAATTAATGCAAGATACAAGCACTTTAGTGCCCCAGCCATCGCCAAGAGACCCGCTAACATCAGTATTATACGAAATAAAACTCATACGTGAAGAATTAGTTTCATTTAAAGAAATCAAAAAGGATATGACTGCCATGCGCTTAGAATTTGAATCTTTTAAAACAAGTATGTCTTTTTTTAATAAAAAATTTGATGAAATTGAAAGAAAAGTTAATATTTTTGACAATAAGATTAAAACCATCGAAACCTTGGAACTAGAAGTCATTAATATCAAAAAACAGCTCAATGAAAAAGAACAATGGGACAGACTTAACAATATTGAAATTGTTGGATTACCAGAAAATAGATCTGAAGTCGTAGAAGACATTGTTACTAACATAGGGCATAAATTGAACGTGCAAATATCTAAACAAGACATCGATTACTGCTCAAGAATATCGTCACGAACAAAACCTATGGATAAACCAAAAAATATCATAGTGAAATTTCGCAATCGTCACACCAAAGATGTATTACTATCAGCCATGCGTAAAAACAAAGGTTTACGGACGAGCGATATCGGAATCCAAGGAGAACCAAAATCTATATATCTTAATGAACATCTTACCGTGAATAACAAATACCTTTTTTACAAAACCAAAATTATATGCAAAGAGAAGGAATACCAATTCTGCTGGATAAAAAATTGTCGAATCTATATACGCAGGAACGAGGTGTCACCGGTTACGATAATCAGTCAAGAAGAAAACCTACTCAAAATAAAATGAAAATTCTGCAATCGAACAACGTTACACTATCACCAAATCCAATAGATATTTTAAAACACACCATCCTTTATACTTTCCTATCCTCTCCTCTACACTATCCCGTATATTGCCATTTACTGCGCTTCGTCGTACCCTTAACTATTATCAACCAATTTAAAACAAAGAAATTTACAATATTTTACAAAGTTACTATCGTCTATGTTCTTCAATGGGGTTAAATATTTATCTACAAAACGTACGTGGACTTAGAAGCAAAACAGAAACATTCTTAATCAACTGTCTAAGTAACGACTTCGATATCATCTGCCTCACAGAAACATGGCTCTTGGAGAGCATCAATAGCTCGGAACTCTTTGACTCAAGATACGTTGTATTCCGTAGAGATCGTGAGTATGAAATAGTTAATCAAAAACTAGGAGGCGGAGTTCTTATTGCAGTTAGGAATGAACTCAATCCGAAACAACAATTAACATGGATATCTCACGCTGAAGACATATGGGTATCATTAAATGTAAATCCATCTCTTAAGGTCAACATTTGTTGCAGTTATCACCCACAGGGTGTAAATTACTTTGACAATATGCAATATCACTTAGACAATGCTAGTAACCTAATAAATAACTTCCCTGATGACATTTTCATACTAACTGGAGATTACAACTTACCTCAGTTAAATTGGTCTCTTGATATCAATTCTGTCCCCATCCTACAAATAAATTCTACTACACCAGCTAGCACGCTACTTCTTGATTTCCTTTCACTCACTGAAACTTATCAAATTAACACGCACCATAATTCAATGGGTAGAATTTTGGATTTGGTAATATCTAACTCACAGAATGTTTCCGTCATTGAATGTGACTCTCCTCTTGTACCAGAAGATTCGCATCACAAATCCCTAATTATAAATATTAATATGGCAACTATCAAGTACATGAACCCAAATTCACGTGAAATATTTTTATTCCACAAAGCTGACTATATAAACATCAAGCATAGACTTTCTGATATAGATTGGACTACTCACTTCAATAACCTAAATTTAGAAGATTCATTATCTCTCTTATATGATAAGCTCAATGCATTAATCGTAGAATTTGTTCCTAAAAAATATGCTTCAGCCAGCAAAAATTATCCTGCTTGGTATAGCAGACCCTTAATCAAAATAATAAAAGAGAAAACCAAATATCATACGAAATGGAAAAAATTTTCTAACCCCAGAGATTACGATAGTTTTGCCCTATTGCGATCACGTCAAAAAAACCTCACAAGATCCTGTTTCAATTTGTACGTCGCTAAAATAGAAAACTCACTCAAATCCAATCCAAAGAATATTTGGTCATATGTTAAATCAAAACGTCCATTAAATAACTTACCTCTCACCATGCATTATAATCAATCTACTGCAAATGATGGTCCAACTATTTGTAGTAAATTCAATGAATATTTTGCTTCTGTATTTGTTGACAGTTCTGAACAACCACTTGCAATGGATATCCCAGATTCTAACTCACAAGTATTCTTACACAAAGTCACTATCAATCCTATTCTGGTATATAACTATCTCACAAAAATTGATACTTGCAAAGGAGCTGGTTACGATAACATTCCAGCCCATTTAATAAAACAATGTGCCAATGAATTATGTCATCCATTATACTTAATTTTCCAAAGATCCCTTAATGAGGGTCATTTCCCAAGTATGTGGAAAAAAGCCCTTATAACACCAATACACAAAACTGGAGACAATTCAAACATCGAAAATTATAGACCAATCTCGAAATTGTGTATTTTCAGTAAATTATTTGAAAAAATCATTATAGATCAAATTAATCCTGAAATAAGAACATCTTTAACTATTAAACAACATGGATTCCTTAGTAAAAGATCAGTGGAAACCAATTTATTAGAATTTACCGACCATTCATTTTCTGCCTTACTCGAAAATAACCAGTTAGATACAATATACCTAGATTTTGCCAAAGCGTTCGACAAAATTAACCACAATATTCTGTGTTTTAAATTATGGAACTTTGGCATACGTGGCGATCTGTACAGATGGATAAAGTCCTATATAACAAATAGATCACAAGCAGTAGCCGCCAAAGGTTTCCAATCGTGTTTTGTTCCAATTCCCTCCGGAGTACCGCAGGGTTCTCACCTGGGTCCCTTGCTTTTCCTGATCTACATTAACGACATAACACAATGCATAGCTACCTCTGAAATAATTCTTTTTGCCGACGACAGTAAATTATATAAACAAATCTCATCTACACATGACTGCTCACTGCTTCAACAGGATTTAAATAACCTTTTTCGCTACTGTGAAAAAAATCAATTATATATAAATATAAATAAATGTTTCTCAATGAGTTTCAGTAGAAGCAGAAATGTAATTAAATTTCACTACACTATTAATAATAATATATTGTCGCAAAAACTCGAAGCGAGAGACCTAGGCGTTATCCTTGATAACAAACTATCATTTATTCCTCATATTGATTCTGTCGTAAATAAAAGCTACAGAAACTTGGGTTTCATACAAAGAATAACCAAATCCTTCAAAGAAACAACCTCGCTAGTTCTTCTATTTAATGCCTTCGTTAGAAGTCATTTGGAGTTTGCATCAACCGTATGGAGCCCTAGTTACAATATTCACATCGACAGAATTGAGAGGATTCAGAGAAGGTTTGTTAAAACGCTTAATTTTAGAAAAAAAATTTACCGCCATGATTATGGCCAATCTTTAAAATTACATGGGTTTATATCACTTGAAAAAAGAAGAAAGATATCCGATGTCTATCTGCTTTATAAAATACTTAATAACCTTGTAGACAGCTCTTACCTACTCCAAAAAATTTCTTTCAACTGCCCCATGAAAACAACACGCCAAAATCACCTTTTCTATACACCATACTGCAGAACAAATTACGCACAGAATAATTATGTCAACAGATGCTTAAATTATTACAATAGTCTTGACCCCCAACCTGATATATTTAACTCCACACAGACATCGATGAAACGCCAATTACGCGCAGTTATTGGTAATATTACTGGTTAAAAATCAAACCTACTTTCCTTAAACATTCATCCCTTCCTTATCAACGCTTTCCTATATCCATTACCCTTCCCTTTCCCCCACATACACTCACCATCTTACAATGACTACCCAACATTAATAATGTATAATAATTTAAATATGTGAAACTTTATAATTGGCTATTTATTTTGTATTCTCATTTGAAATTAAGTATTATAAATGTATAGCTGTTAAGTTTCCAAACAAATGAAAAAAAAAAATAAAAAATAAAAAAATAAAATTTGTGACTCCTTCGTAGTCCCAAATTCAGGTTGATTATTTTGTGCCCATAACTAGGTATTACAGTACCATTTGCTGCATAAAGTGGAGTGACGATGCTATCTGTTGAAATTATTGATTTGTCATTTCTGAAATATCTAGGTATTACTGAGATTTCAGCTCCAGTGTCTACGAGATATCTAATTCCTGTTACTAATTCTGTAATGAAGAGACGATGTTTCAACTGCGACTGGGACGTCTCGCACACCTGCCGCAATTTTAGTTTTCCTGATCGTTGAATTTACATGGTGCTATGCAGTTAAATGCTTTTGTTCCGAATTTTTGGTGTAGATGGCAAATGTCTTCTCTTCTATAATTGTTGTTTTGCTTCACGTTGTTGTTATTACTCTTTCTGTTGTCATAGTAATTTTTCTGATTCCTATTTTGGTGATTATTATTGTAGTTTTGGTATCGATTCCTGCTTGGAGAACGTGATCTTGAACGATTCCTCCAATTATTATTATGTTGAGGTCTTGACTGTGTTCTTGATTGTCTATGATCAATTTCCAATCTGACGATCTTGTCTGTCAATAGTTGAATTTGTTGCTGCATGCTGTGAAGTAAGCTGTTAGTGACTAAATCACTCTGGTGAGCTTGACTACTTGCTGATGTGGATGGTGAATTAATGGACTGAATTTCTGTTCTTTCGTTTACTTCCAAGATCCGATCGGCCGTTTGCGCGAGCACGCTGATGTCGTTTGTAATTATTGCCGAGATTATTTCCTGTACTCTATGTGGTAATCTTTCGATCCAAAGTCTTTTAAGAAGTGCATCATTCGCTAAGGTTGGTCCTGCAAGGCTCTGCATGTGACGAAGTAAATGTGAAGGCTTCCTATCACCAAGCTGTACTCCATGTAGAAGTTGAGAAAGTCTTTTCTCTTCAGATTCCTGAAGGCGGTTTAATAAGGTTTCTTTCAAATGTTGGTATTTATCCTTTGTTGGTGGGTATTGGATGACGTCAGCCACACATGAGATTGTATCGGGGTCCAGTACTCCCAAGATGTGTTGATATTTTGTTTCGTCTTTGGTGATCCTTGCAGAATTGAACTGGGCTTCCACCGTTATAAACCATAGGTAGATTTTGTCCTTCCATACTGTGGGTAATTTTATGTTCGCTGCGAAAATTTCGTTTCTTGATTCATCTGATGTTTGTTGATATGAAGCTCTGTCAAATGTATTCGTGTTGTCCTTGTTCTCCGTTGCCATGATTACAATTCAAATTAAAAGATGAGAATATTTTTTTAAAGTTACCACTGTTCAAAGCTTGCTTGACTTTTGAAACATAAATGTGAGAAAATTTAAAATTGTTATGCTTTGAATTTTTGGAAAAGAATCGATAAAACTTTTGTATAAATAAATAAAATTTTTGAATAACAATAAAATTTATTTGTAAAACTTAAGTATTTTGTTCAAATTATTCGCGAAAAAATATTTTTACGATTATTTTTTTTAAAGTTGGAATTTTCTAAGTCCCATATGTATATTATTTATGATTAAATTAATAAATGGAAATTATCGTTTTTTATTATCTGTACACATAATTGATCTTAATTTCTTGCTATATTATTAAATGGTTACAGTCAAATAATAATAAAATATTTTAATAATCGTTCTGAAAATACAGTTCATTAATATTTGCACAACATTAAAAATATATACGGAGTATTGTACTGCGCTATTTCCGTTTAGCTTAACTGCGTATAATTAAAAGGGCGGGTTTTTTGTATCTTTTTTCCCACTGACAGTAGCTACTAGTATTTATTTTTGCGGCGTATATTATTTGGTGAGAATAATAATAATAATACTGCTCGCACTATGCGACGACGATTTGTCGCTAGGCGAATTCGACTATCGTCTATGTTTATATTATAAATTCAATTTTCAACAACAAAATAATTAGGTATTGTTCAAACTAAATAAAAATTTCACTTAATTTAATGTAAAATAAAAATGTTACAATGATTATTGATGTTTTTAATCAAATAAAAATTAAATTAAGTTAGTTTTACGATTTAAATTTGAATTTAGCAATTTTTATTTCAGTAGGTATTCAAAAAAACAAATTATACTTTACTGCAACGGCTTTTTTAAATGAATTTAAAATAAGAATGACACACTAAATAGTAACAATATTACTTAGCTTGTTGAATTTTTTTTTAATCTTTTCTCTGGTTTTTGCTCCTTTTATTTCACATTTAGTTTTTCATCCAAGTTTGATTATCGTTTTGTTCCCTCTTTTTTTTACAATAGTTACAGCTTTCAATCAAAATGATTGGGTTTTTGCTTTTTGCTCCAATTCGATGTTTCATATGAAAGAAAAAACACAAGTAATTAGTACATATAATTACGATAGTGTAATTTGTAATTTGTGAGAACACTATTTTTACAAAAAGAAACTGATTTTATGTTACAATTGGTCACAATGAAGATTTATAAGTTATTTAAAAATTGTAAGAATAAGAATGTTAAAATGATTTCTTTCAATTTTTTTTAAAAAAACACTGATTTTTCTTTTTTAAATTGTTAAAATGTTTGTGCGAACTGCACCAAATTCACACAATATTACTTCTTTTAGAATGTTAAAATATTACAATAAAATACGATTAAAATAATAGTTGTTCATACAACAATTTTTTTAAAAAAATAAATACCATAAGGTATGACATGTACTAAATTTTAATATTACGAAGATTCATTATAAAAAAAAATTAACGCTTAATCACGGGGCCTTTTGCGTTGGAAAAATTTAAATTATTGTCAAAATTTACATATACCTTTCACGGTATTTGGCTGTCCGTGATGATCCAAATCCGTCCCTGCCACCGGTTCGAGAGAATAATTACACTTATTTATTGCCTACCCAATTCTACTGTCCGCGATGTATATAAAAACGAACGGAAAAAAATAGAGCGTACTACTATGAGGAAAAAAAAAATAACTAATGACCATACCAATGTTATTTATCAATGTTATAAATGACTTTAAAGAAATGTATATGTAATTTGGAGGAATAATATGTAACAAAACAATTTTTTACTAAAATATGCTAAAAATTCAAACAAAAATACATTAAAATCGTCGTGAGTCACCAATGTTACTATTGCCGTGCAGAGGGTGTCTTTATGAGGAGCTCGACTTCTGGGATCGAACCAGTTGATCGGCTAAATACTTCTGCGTGTTCTTTAACCATGCACGACTGTAACCGACAATAGAATTGGGTATTTAAATAGACATATAAATAAGAACTCAAAGATTAAAACTTACTGGATTTATTCACAAAGTTATTTACACATGATACTGGTATTACGCGAAGATTATAAATATTAAAACTCAATAAATTTAAACGACTACAGGAACGTGGCTGGGTCGTAACGAATTCCGGTCAGGGGAGAAGCTGGTAGGCAGGAACGAACTTGAATGCCGATAAACGGTCCGTCGCGTCTATTATAGCTGGCGTGACGTCACCGATTGTGCGCGCGCCGATTTTCCGAAATGTGATAGGTCTTGCCATACTTATTTTAGATTTGAAAAGATGTCAAGTCAATAACAATCCACAAGTGTTAATTTTCAATACACATTCGTCGATGTTTCTTTTTGCACTATGGTGACGAGATTGCCAATCTAGAGGGATCCATGAGGTACTTTTCGTGCTATGCATTTTTTGTCGCTCACTTAGCGTTCTGTGCAGGGGCCGATTACAGTCCCCATATGAAGAGCGGGTGGTGGTGTAGTAGCGAACATCGTCCAACCATCTTATCCAGGGTTTACCTCTACTTCGTTTTCCTTCGAGGACCTTTTTCGGAGTACCTATGGTCATCATACATTCGGCAAACATGAATCAGCTGACGATGGCGAACGATCTTTTGAATTCAACCCGTTTTTTTTTAAGATCCGAATCAACATTTACTTCTACAGCATGTTGAAACGCTATGTAATTCGCTTCTTCAGAAGAGTACAATGGAGCCCAATTCCTAATAGTTGGTGCCCCTTGCCCAGCAAGCCATGTAGAAAAAAAATGATAATATTTAGAAATGTCTTTTTCAATATTTGGTATTGTATTTATAAATTAAGTAAATTTTAATTAGGTACTACAGAATACTAAAAATTATATGAATGTATTAGAAAATGATGGTTTTGCGGGCACAAAAGAGGTTTATATTAAAGTTTAGCTAATCTGTAGAGAGGGTATTTCTGCTCAGTACTCATTACATGAACAATGGCTGGAGGCTTTGGAAATAATTTCAGAGAATAAATGAAAACGAAATGGTATTTTCGATTCGTTATATTATTATTGTTATTTCAGATGGACTTTTCTAATTCCAATTGTTTTATTCATTCCATTACCACAACGAAATTCTGCGGAAATGTGAACTTGGGTAACCAACAACCATTCAAGGAGAGTTACAGAATTTATAATTCATATTGTTTATTCTGTAACTCTCAACGCATCATCTCTCTTATGGTAGAAAGTTAGCAGATTTTACGTGTTAATTAATTTAATAAAGATTATTCGATATTGTTTAGCATTTGACTTAAATATTGATGAGGATTCATGAGGAATTTCCTAAATACACAATATGATGTTTTCATTTTTATTCATTGTTTTTCTAATTTCAAAGGTTCCAGATTGCCTTATTTTATTCCTTGGCTATTTGGGTGTAAAAAATTAAACCTGTTTCTTTATCGCATGTGTAGTTGTAATAAATTAAACGATTCGTGAATTTAGAAAAATTGGTATTTTTGATGCATCTCATATGCTCCTGATTTCGATTTTTTCCTTCCTGTTTTTCCGATATAGAATGACGAACAGTCACTGCAATTTAATCTGTATATCCCCGAATTGCAAATACGTGGATACTTGTCAATGTTATATAAGTATTATTTCTTAATTATTTTTTGTCTAAAAAATATTTTTTTGTCATATTTCACACTACATAACATAACATGTATCGGACACTGGGTGACCATCATTATGGGCCGGTATTATAGTCGGCCCTCAACTCATTGAGTTTGTTAAACTCGAAATTAATGTTAAGGGGAGAATGAATCCATTTCCGTATTACAGTGCAATATGACATGTCAGTTACTAAATCTTCAATTATAGACATATTTTACTTTTTCTGTGGTTATTATCTGTCAAATTTTAAATAACCTCAAATAATACCAGCTACAAAACGGGACGCTACGACTTGAAATACTACTGTTTTAACATGGTAAATTTAAGTTTTTCACCAAAATAATGCTTTTAAATGCCCATGTTCGGTTCAATATGGCTGTCAGTTTATTTTGTTGTGTGGCGCCACCGTCGCGACGTCGATACAACTAACGCCTCTAGTGATAGAACACTGAAACTACACGCGTTTCCTAGCAACGAGTTGAGAAATGGCAGTTGACTCACCGTTAAGTACTTAATCCGCCAGAAACGTTGAGTTAAATATTTGTCGTTTTAGTGACGTATTTGAGGGAAGATTACGCCTAAACGGACACTGTAATACGCTATATTTTTGTAAAACTAGAGTTTAGCTCTTAAACTGAGACTGTAATACTAGTGTAACTTTTTTTAATTCATTTCATTTAAATATTTTCTTAAGTATTGGTGACTAATTGCAGACCCACTACTAAAACTTTCTTTTAAATAGAATGAAGCACCATTTAAGATTTTTTAAATATGTTTTTTCATTTTTGTAATGTTGATAGTATTGGTATTGTGACACTTCTTTGTTCGGTTTACACTGTTTGAATATGTGTAATTTTAGTTCCACAAACATTAATTTCTTTCACAGGACAATCCGTTCAGCTAACAAAAACGGCTCTCTCAGCTTATTTGTTTTTTATGAATTGTATCACAAATTTTGAACTATGCCAAAACGTTATCATCATCATTTACCTGTGTTTGCCCACTACAGGACATAGGCCTCCCCTCTCCTTCTCCACTCCTCCCGTTCCTGTGCGACTTCCATCCACTGTGGTCCAAAAAATCTTTTAATGTCGTCCATCCATCTGTTAGGTGGTCGCCCTTGAAAATTCACATTATCACTGAAAAAAATATTATCTCAGCTTACAATTGAAAAATCGTTCACAATTCATGCAACTCGGCTGTACTATCATAATCAGCTTCTTTGTACTATCAGATATGTTCCAAGTTTGGCGATTTTCTTAATGCGTCATCTAATGTCATATTTGGTGTTGAAATAATTCCTGTCAAAAGAAACAGAATCTTTAATAATGGGAGGGCTATCTTTTTAGGTTCTGTCTACTTATCCTGCGAGATAGATGGCGTGATAGAATGTACATTGTACATATGTATAATATATATATAATCTCACAAAGTATAAAGGGCTCCCGATAAATATGTGTATGAGAGTGTTTAGTGCCTCAGGTATTTTGGTTGTTTTTTCGTGTGAAAATGTTAAAACACCCGCAAGGAACGGGGAACAAATATACCTTCACATAGAACAGGAAAAATAACTCAGCGCTGGGAGGACTCTCCGGGTTTTTCTCTGGAAAAGTCGGGAGTTTCACGTTTGTTTCCCCGAAATTGCGAATGTTGGTCTTTAAATTATTCAGTGATGTTCCTCTCCTTGACCCGAACCTCAAACATGCTAACATGCCAGAGGAATGTGGCCACGTTATACCTATTTACCCGCATTTCAACATTGCCAACGGTTTTAGGAATTCCGCGCAGAGGAAATTAACGAAACTTTGGTTTTTAACTCGCATGGTTCAAATGATTTATTGTGCAAACAATGATAAGCGAGAATAATAAACACAAAATTTGCACAACGCAACCGTTTTAATAAATACTAAGCAATAGTGGAAGGTTTTGTTATTATTTGTTGTAGGTACATCAAATTCTCTCTGCTCTCGTGGCTCAGTTACATAGTTACATACGTATCTGTGAATTCTGAAAAAAAAAACTCCCCACTTATGTACTGTTATTAGGAAAAGAAATTATGGAAATACTCGTTAGGAAATAGATGTTCTTAATCTGATTAACATAGGTTTGGAAATAAATTGTGTGTCGATGCAGATATTTTCGATAGCTTGCCAGTTGAAAAAAAACAAACATTTGTGGGTCTTACTATATCGATAGCTGCCAACTGTTGATCTATTTTCCACATTTGTTTTTTCCTTATTTTCATTTTTATGTTATTCTATTGAAACTCAATTGATACATTTGTTTCTTTCAAACTATTTTTGTTTCTATATATTTTTAGTATTGTAACACATTAATGTCTTATGCCATGTATTGTGCAAATAAATAAATTAACATACTATTTTTTTATTATATTTATTTATTTATCTTTCTGTACATAATATAAACAAATATATTGTACCCTGGCGGGCTTATTGCCATTAGGTCATTTCTTCCAACCAACCAGATTACAAAGTATGGCAAAATTGTGAGTGTACATCAACAAAAGAATGAAAACATATTAAAAAAACACCAAGATAACCAGTAAAACTAAAAAAAAGAAAATACTTCACAGCAAAAAAAAAGAAGACTGCAGTGTTCTTTCACCGCAATAGTTATTTACTCTAGGTATATTATATTTGTCTGGTTTTAAACTTATTTGTTGAAAGTGTTTTGTGTTCATTTTTAAAATAATTTTGTAAAATAAATCTGTATTTGTAAATTTGCGTACCTGTCATTAGTTTGGTTTCTGCGAAAATGCTTCTTCCTTCCCTTTTCAAACAAATAGCTCTATTATTGATTCATAGTAATGCATAAGTTATAGGCTAAAATATAGAGTTCACAATATTAACGATCTGGGAAATCCGGTCAGATTCCGCCATCATAATACAGCATGAATTTTTCACAGTGAGTTCTGAACTTTAAACTTAAAATCCTCAGAATTGAATCTCCTCCGACCGGTGGTAGCCAGGAAGTGTGGACCACCATTTCCGGTTGTGGCAAAGTCCAGCTACCGGTTTTCGCAAATCCTCAAGATTAAATTCTCCCAATCTATTTTACAATAATGGCAACTTCTAGCGAACATTTATATATAATTGGATGGTCACTTGCTCGAGCTGATAGTGCTTAAAGTATTGATTTTCCAACATCGGTTTTCAATTTATCAGCAAACAGACGTTGGAAACCATCAGACTCTTTTTTTGAAAAAAAAATACGAGATACATTAAGTTATTTAATAATCTCGTAAGATCATTTAATCTTATTAATTAGTTTCAAATTATTTGGTATATTTCCGTTTTAAATTAAAAAGGACTGAAACCATTTGTTGATTGTACAATCTTTTAGGGTGTCGATCACTATTTTGTCCTACGAAAACATTGTCAAGTCAGTCCTACGAGGACTTTGTCAAGACACAGACAGTCCTATGAGGAGTTTGTCAAAACTACAGTTAGTCGTACGAGGACTTTGTCAAGACAAAGACAGTCCTATGAGGACTTTGTCAATATTACAGTTAGTCGTACGAGGACTTTGTCAATGTTGTAGACGAAATAGCTCTGATAAATTATATTCTAAAATTATATATCTTTGGATTATTTTTAAATTTGTTTTTAATTTGAATTTGTTTTTTTTACTGGGACTCACAAATAATAAAGTTCCTAAAAAGTTATTTGTAGAGTAATTTGTACGCTGGATTAATATTTCAAAAGTGTATTATTTGAGTACGGAAAATTATCAAAACACGCTATTCTGTTTATCACTGTAACTGACATCAAACGAAGATATTTTTAACATCCAGGGTCGAATCTGGTATCACTAGCGCCCAGTTCACTTTTATTCAAAGGTTTCGCTGTTGCCTATCGCAACTTTCAATACTTAATGAGTTGTTTTTAATCTGACAAATAAATAAGTTTAAGAAAAAAAAATTCAATAGCGGGTTTATTTTGAACCAAAAAAAATGTATATATTATTTAATTAAAATTATTTATTATGTACAGTAGAAAATCTAATTTAAAAACAAAATATAACAGCACAAAATAATACGAATTAGAGGCTGCAGAAGGAAAATTGATCAATAATTTTTTTTTACTCTCCACACTATGGAGTAGTGGAGAGTCATGATTTCTCAATTTTTAAGAGTATTTGTTTATATCAATTTCTCAAGGGGTATCATGTAGAGAGTGCACACTGTGAGTTTCGTCGTGATGTGTTTGTATAATCAGTCTTGTTAGGTCCGATCGTCTTCATATTAACATCATATTATGTGGAAAGCACATAGACTTACAGCTGATTAGTTTTCCAAAGATATCCGTTAATTTATTCTCTATGATTTTATCTGTCCAAATTTTCAAAATTCTCTCACGGTCTGGAAAATTGAGGTATTTTTATACTGTTTGAAATTTTTATATAATAAAAATACACTTAGCAAAAATGCATTAAGGATGTCGAAATTTGAAGAAAAAAAAAACTATAGTCTGCCATATCAATGTGAAATAAATTTCATATTTGTATGAAAAGTGTAACTAACAGAAGTAAAATAGCTTCTGTATGTGTCTCTATAGAAAAGTGCATTTTTTTACTCTCCACTTCTATCTCAAGTGGTAGGCAGTGAGAACCGAACACCGCATTCTTCTATCTTGACACATACATCGCCTCATCAACATTGATACACTGTCTCATATATGCTCATCTTGCTAGTAATGCAATTTTACTTCAAATTTCTCAACAGGTATCATGTAGAAAATGCATACAATGATTTCCGTGACAATGTTTTTGTTGTGAAAACTTTTGTCCTCTGGGAATCTTATATTTGTTTAAGAATCTAACAGAAATGCACTACATAAAAATGCATTTAGATATAGTCAACCTTTCAAGAAGAAAAAATGTACAATTACTATGGAGAGTTTAGTGTTGGCTACAACCCACTCGTTTTCAAATATTATTGCTTTATACAGTTAAACATCAACCAAGATTATATTTATTAATATATTTATTCAACAAATACAATCTTATATAATGAGTATATCAGTATGTTGAATTGGATTTATTTGCGCCCCCCGCGTTGCTCCTTTTGAATAACTAGTGGACCCAGCACTGCTCAAATAATAAAAAGACGAATATTTACGTATTAATTTACTGTGTATCTGTTAAAATATTTAGAGTGTTTATTTTTAATTTAATTTTATCAATAAGACGCCCACGTTATAAACACGATTTTGATATTAAAAAGGTGTTAGTGAATTTTTAGTTTCAAACCACGCCTACATTTTTCATGGTTTTTCAACTTTAAAGTGAAAAAATGTTTTATAATATATGTATGAACTCAGAATTCGGAGTAGAAAATTTTATATGTCGTTCGTTTGGGAGAACAACGACATAAGTCAAAAAAATTTGTTTATCAATATTACAGTGAAACAACGACACATGTGCTGTTTCTTTCGCACTTATATACATACTGTACTGAGAATTGGAGACGACATGAATATTGATTAACGCAACATTTCTGCATTATTAACTCAAAAATAGGAATTTCAACTTATGTCGCTGTTCTTGCAAACGAGCGATGTGTGTCTGTGTGTTCCCCCCTCTAATAACTTTTGATCCGCTGGATGCATAGAGCCCAAAATTTCTGTAAATATAGCTTACACGGAAAAAAAAATGTAAATAAGACATGGCGATACCATCTATTCCAAACTCTTCACTCTTGCTCTTAGAATACATAAAAATCACACTGTAAAAATACAACAATTTGCGATTCGCCGATGATATTGTGTTGATCTCAAGTATCTGCTTCAATTGTTTTAAAAATGAGTGTCAAGAAAACAAAAATACATAATGACAAACTTGGACACAAGCAATAACTGCCTTACAGAGAAGACGTTGACCACTATATATGGACATAAGACAACTCTAGGCAGAGACAATCAAACCATAGATATGTTCTGCCAGTATTCACTTATAGCATGGAAACTATGACCTTAACCAAACTGTCTCAAAGAAAATTGGAAATAAATATCACTAATGATGAAATCAAATATAAGTAAGCTAAATGTTTAATTATGTAACGTCACTCACTGATGAAATTCTTGCTTTGATAATTTAACAATGTCAACTGGAAGCACCGCACATACAGTCCACTAACACTGCTGTGGTATTTCTTCAAACTTCCAAAGTGTAGCTACATACTTCAAATGAAAATTTGACGAAGGTAACATTAAACCAACGTATAGAGAAAATTAACCTGTTAACAACATATTTAACACAATCGAATTACTTTCCCAGAAATCACTTTGACTCACATGTAACAATGTGGCTATTCAATTTATATAATTTCTAAAACTTTAACCCCTTTTTAAATTGCGCGTGAGATTTGGCTTAGTTTTTTATTTTTTTTTTATTTAATTCTGGGAATTGATAGTAACTAATATACAATTTGTAGGAAAACATAAAACACAATATACCTATTATACAAAAGTAGGAAAGTTTTCTAATGCTTTATACAATCCAATAAACAAGAAGTTAGCTTTTTAAACGTACAAACTTCGATTAAACAGAAAGGGAGAGGGTATAGGGGAATAGGAATAACCTCGAAGATTTTACAATTTACGCCTTAATCAATTACACCAACAACAGCCTCACCCGGGGCTGCGTTCACAATGAACGTCGAGTCCACTTAAAGACGCTCTAAGCCGTTCATAATCACCGGAAATAGACTCTCGAAAGACACGTTGTGGCGTTCAGATTGAACGTCGAGTGTACCGCACCAAACGAACAGTAAAATTGTCGAAAAAGGCTCTGACAGTTATTGTATCTGTTGAGTTATATTCTATCTGTGGTAAGATGACTTTTGTTTGTTTTGTGGTATCTATTATGTCAGTTGACATTATTTATGATGACAATATGTCTTCAAAAAGAGGTTAATTTATAAAAAAAAACATTCAAATTTTCCAATAAAAGGTTAGAGATCATTACTGCCCAATAGTTGTCTTTCGATGAAAATATAACATAAAAAGACACATGAATGATATATGACATTTGACATTTACAACAATCGATGCTGCGTTCAGATTGAAAAGCCGCTCGAAAGCGTTTGTAGTGATATTGGTGTTAAAAACGCCATAATCTGCAAATTTAGGTACATCCGACACCCGACTTCGAGTGTTCTATCTAAACACAGTCCGGGACCTAAATTTACCAATGTCATCATGAAAAATGTCCAGGGTTTACGAATTATTTATTTTTGAAATTAGTTATTGAACGATTTATGAATGTATTTTTTATGAAATTGGCTCATACGGAAAAGGAGTGCAAAAAAGCTAAAATGTATATATATATATATTTACCTCTTTTTAGGTGTACTCTCGTCACCTGTTTGGCTTTGGGCCCTCGGGATACCAAGTTACCTGATCTTGGTTACCGAGGACTGGGTTGTGCTGCCGATCAAGTTAGATAACCTGTCGGTGGTCACCCAGGATAGGCTATGCCGGTCTATATAGGCTTTAGGTATTTCAACCTGTTTGCCTATCCCCAAGCGAAGGTATTGTAATGACTGTGTAGGTACTTACCTAACACAGCACTACGTACATATAGATATTTAATATTACAGTAAAACACAGGTAATTAGATGGCAGAAATCAAAAGATAATTGGTGCAATTACTTACATGAATTTATTTGGATAAGTGACTCTAATACATTGAAAATAGTTGACTTAATAAATAATTATATTTTAAATTAGAATAATATACGATGATTACGCGGATTGAAAACTATGGGGTCGCAAGGACAGCGCGACCGCGACAACTGGAACAGGGTAGATCGAATGAACGCTCCCGGTCTGAGGCGTCTTTATATAGGGCTGAATCGTCCGGATTCAGACACTAGCGCGCGCCATATCACCCCCTTTCCAGTCGATTCGACGATATCCTTGCTTCCCCTATAGTCCTTACAGCATTCTGTAACAATGGAAAAAAAATTTAAAACATTTGTTGATTCGACATGAGGAAAAATTAAGTTTTTTTTATTTTGGCATGAAATAAAAAAATATTTCTTTGGTATTAGATACAAATGTTTCTTTGTTATGTTGACATAATAATGGAAAAAATATAGCGTACTTTCATGCTGTATGAGTTTTCCAATACAATTTTAATTCTTTATAATTACATTCCTTGGTATCAAAAAATAAATAAATTAACTAGTTATTACTTCTGAGTTGGTTTACATATAGGTACATAAAATTTAAATTAATAACTCTTTACTTCTGAGTTTATAAGTACTTAGTTTTACATATTACATTATACACAAAATTTTAAATAATTACTCATTACTTATGAGTTTGTAAGTACTTAGTTTTACATATTACATTATACACAAAATTTTAAATAATTACTCATTACTTATGAGCTTGTAAGTGATTTTTTTTACATATTAAATTATACACAATATTTTAATTAATTATATTATTTTATTCAATGCACTTTACTGTGAGGTGCTACAAATTGAATAAAACAGTTATATTATATTATAACGAATGCACTTTGTGTTACATATTTTACATAAATTATACATATTTTCATAGATATATGAAAAGAAAAAAAAATATAAGTTACTTAACTTAAAAAAATCTGTAGCTTGTGAATCTTTCAGGGAAGTACACTCTTCTTCCAGCTCTGGTGGTTGTGTGTGATTGCTGTGATGAAGTGGCTTCTGACGTAGTGGCGTTGTTAGTCTGCGGAATAGACATCCTTCTCTGCTCTGGGGAAGTGGCTTGTCTGTTGTTCATCTCATCGCAGGGGTCCATACTCTCATTTAGGAAGAAGGCTGGCTTTAGACGATCTAATGAAATTTTTCTGCTTTTTCCCTTGATATTTATAGTGGCTGTTTTATCATCCCTCTCTTGCACTAAGTAAGGTCCGTCGTAAGGTTTCTGAAGAGGGCGTCTCACTGCGTCGTTCCTTAGGAAGACGTATTTTGTCTGATTCATCTGCTTATGCACGAATGTTTTTAATCTGCTATGATTTGAGATTGGAATGGGGCGAATTTTTGACATCATTGTTTGTAGTCTCTGTCCATAGGTGTCTGGTTCCTCTGGTGGTCTGTCTTCGAAAAAATCGCCAGGTAATCTGAGTGTTGTACCGTAGGTCATCTCTGCGGGCGTGTAACTTGATCCTTCCTTGATTACTGCGCGGAGACCTAGGAGTATCATTGGTAGTGACGTCGACCATGACGTATTACCTACTGCCATTATTGAACTTTTTAACGTGCGGTGCCATCGTTCAATCATTCCATTGCACTGTGGATGGTATGCGGTAGTTCTATTATGTATTATGCCCAATTTACTTGTAAGCTTTTTGAATAGGGAGCTTTCGAACTGGCGGCCTTGATCTGTTGTTATCGAGGTGGGAACGCCAAAACGAGAAATCCATGAATACATGAGGGCGTCTGCTACTGTTTCTGCAGTCATATCTTTTAGTGGCACTGCTTCTGGCCATCTGGTGTATCGGTCGATTATTGTTAGCATATATGTATAATCTCCGGACGGTGGTAACGGTCCTAAGAGATCTAAATGAATGTTTTTAAATCTTCCATCTGTTTGTTGAAATTCTTTTAAAGGTGTGACGGTGTGTCTGTGGATTTTCGACGTTTGACATTCTATGCAATTATTTAGGATGTTTTTGACAGTTTTATCAATATTGGGCCAAACGTATCTCTGCTTTATCATTTTTGAAGTTGCTTTTGCTCCGGGGTGACTTATTTTATGTGTCGCCAAAATGACTTCTTCTCTCATGCTGGCCGGTACGTACGGACGTACTGTATTATTAGATATGTCACACCATAACATTTTAGTAGTTCCCGGTATTACAATTTTCTTCAGCGTTAACGATGATTTTTCTTGAATTTTCCTAAATTCTTTATCACTGATTTGTTCTGTCGCCATTTTTCGGTAATCTATATTTGATGGAATCTCTATTTCTTCGACTCTTGACAATGTGTCGGCGACTACGTTATCTTCGCCTGATACGTGTAGGATATTCGTGGTAAATTGGCTAATGTAGTCAAGCTGCCTCTCTTGTCTTGGAGAGTTGAGTTTGACTTTTGTGAAGGCGAAAATTAATGGTTTATGGTCCGTTATTATACAAAAATTTCTTCCTTCAATCTGTGATCTGAAATATTTTATTGCTTCATATATGGCAGTTAATTCTCTGTCGTAAGTGCTGTACTTGACTTGCGCATTGTTAAACTTTTTTGAAAAAAAAGCTATCGGCTGCCAATCATTATTTTTCTTTTGTTGCAGGGCCGCGCCCATGGCGTTGTCGGATGCGTCGACCATTATTGACATTTCTGCTGAAGGGTTTATATGCGTGAGGAGTGCTGCTTGTACTAAGTCTTGTTTGCATTTTTCGAATGCGTTGCGTAACTCTTCTGTCCATGCTAGTTTTCTTTTGTCGTTTTTGCTATATCCTTTGAGCTGATTGAATAATATTTGCTGCGTTTCTGCTGCGTTGGGTAAAAATTTTCGGTAGAAATTTAACATACCCATAAATCTTCTGAGTCCTTTGGCATCCTTAGGTGGGTCAATTTTTGTTATTGCCTCGATTTTTTCTGGGATTGGGGTGCTTCCGTATTTGTTTATTTTATAACCGAGAAAGTTAACTTCTTCCACGCCTAACTGGCATTTGTTTTGGTTAATGATGAGACCATTCTCAGATAGTCTTTTGAACAATATGTCTATATGCTTTTCATGCTCTTCTAAATTTTTTGAGGCGACCAGAATGTCATCTATATACGAGAAGACAAATTCTAGGTCCCTTGTGATGTTATGAAGATACCTCTGGAAGCTTTGTGCTGCATTTGATAGTCCAGGTTGCATTTTTGTGAACTCAAATAATCCAAATGGAGTTATTAAAGCTGTTTTCGGAATGTCTTCTTCCTCCATCTTAACTTGATTATAAGCTCTAGCCAAATCAATTTTGCTGAATATCGTTGATCCGTGGAGCTTATGTGAAAAGTCCTGGAGTTGTGGTATCGGATACTTGTCCGGCTTGGTAATTGAATTCAGTCGTCTGTAGTCTCCACACATTCTGTAGTTTCCATCTGGTTTCTTAACCATGTGAAGTGGGCTTGACCAATTGCTCTTTGAGGGTCTGCATATGCCTTGCTCGACCATGTATGCAAACTCTTTTTTTGCTATCTCTAGTTGCATCGGGTTTAATCTTCTCACTTTTGATGTGACAGGCGGTCCTCTTGTTTGAATGTGGTGTGTTACGTTGTGTTTCGATTCATTTGGTGTCATGTTTGCTCTTGTCAGATTCGGATATTTTTGTAAAATTGTTTTAAATTTTAATGTTGCTTGCACCGTTGCTATGTCTATGACTGATGTCTTGTACATGAATCCTCTGGTTGTTATACCTGTTGTTTTATCTATTAACAGTTTTCTTTTTAAATCAACTAAAATATCATAATTTGTAAGGAAGTCCGCTCCGATAATTGGCTTTGTTACATCGGCTATTACAAACTTCCATTTATGATTTCTGCGAAGCCCGAGATTTAGATTTATAACTTTATGACCGTATGTTGGTATCATTGTTCCGTTTGCGGCGTATATTGGAGTGCTGATGCTGTCTGTAGAGATCGTTGCTTTGTCACTTTTGTGATATCTCGGTATTATACTGATCTCAGCACCAGTATCGATTAAATATTTGACGCCGGTGACTATATCTGGCATGAAGAGACGATGTTTCATTTGCGACAGTGTTGTCTCGCACACCTGTCGCAGTTTTAGTTTTCCGGAAGATTGAAAGTGCAGGGTAGTTGACAATATCTTGCGTTAATTCCAAATCTTTGATGTGGTATGCATATATCTTCCTTCTTGTTGTGATTATTATTATTAGGCATATAATTTTTATTATTATTATTTTTATTTTTATAATTTCGATTATTATTTTGTCGGCTGTGATAAGAATTATTATTATAATTATTATGACGGTTTCTACTAGACGATCTTGATCTGGAACGTTCTCTTTCTTGATTATTATAAAATGGTCTTGATTGCCTTTGCTGAAGTTCTAGTCCTAATATTTTGTCAGTCAAAATTTTAATTTGCTGCTGCATTCCAATAAGAAGTTGAACTGTGTTTGGATCGTTATGTGCATGGTTATTCACTGTAGATGTAGATGGTAAATTTATCGATTGTATTTCAGCTCTATTGTTCACCTCCATAATTCTGTCTGCTGTAGTTGCGATTATCATAATGTCGTCAGTATTAATTGCTGTGATGATTTCTTGAATTCTATGCGGAAGTCTCTCTATCCAAAGTCTTTTGATGAGTGCGTCGTTGTTTAATGTTGGTCCTGCGAGATTTTTCATTTTTCTTAATAGTTCCGATGGTGTGTTATCTCCCAATTGCATCCCGTGTAGTAGATGTGTGAGTCTTTTTTCTTCCGATTCTTGTAGACGGTTCAATAATGTTAATTTTAGATTTTTGTAGCGCTCTGTACTTGGTGGAAATTGAATAATATCTGCGACGCAAGACATGGTTTCAGGATCCAATGCTGCTAAAACATGATTATACTTCGATTCGTCTTTTGTGATTCTCGCGTTCGCGAATTGCGCTTCTATCGTAAAAAACCATAAGTGGATTTTCTCTCTCCATACGTATGGTAGTTTGAGGTTCGCTGAAGATATTTCGTTTCCTGTTTCTTGTGATGTCTGATGTAGATTATCTTGATCCATAATGCTTAATTTATCGTAGGACATTGTATACAATTTTATTTAAATTTAATTTTTTATTATTTGTAGACGATTGTATTTGTTAATTAACTAAGTTGCTTTCAATTAATGTTTGAAATTGCTTGATGAAATAATGTTTGATCAATTTAGAAATGAATTTGTAAATAAAAAAAAATTTGAATCTTAAAAAAAATTTGGATCTTAAAAAAAAATTTGAATCTTAAAAAAAATTTGAATCTTAAAAAAAAATTCAATATTAAAGAAGTTTTGAATCTTAAAAATGTTTTAATTAAGTTTATAAATGTTCAAGTTTCTTTTCTTTTAATTTAAGAAGAATAAAATTTGTTTCATAATTATTTATCCGCGTTTAGAAAAAATATTTTTTTTGAAGTTCTATTTGTATTTGCTTGAAGTGCGATGTTTTGTTTCTTGTTGCCGTTGATTAAGTTGATATTGGTTAAATATTATATCTATTTAAAATATTATAAGTTTAAAATCTGAAATAAAGTTACAAGTTATTACAGAAAATAAATAATATTAAATAATATAATGTTGTTTGTGAAACTCCGGGTATTAATGCTAGACGACAATATTATTTCCGTTACGAGATTCGCGGCGAGTTAACTGACGTTCGGGATACGGTTTCTCGCTTTGCGGGATTAGTTATTTCGGGAATGCAGTGGCGTCCGAAATATTGTTGCGATGTTATTTATTTTACGATTAATTTAAAATAAATTTGTTTGGACACGAATTAATGAATATGATTTTAAGTTTTTATAAATATTCTGATGTTTGATAAGATGATTATGTTGTAATTTTTCAAAGTTAGTTAGGTATTTAATATTATTTATTAAATTATACCCTTGGTTTTAACAAAATTGGCTTAGATAAAATATTATTTTTCAAATAGTTTTTTTTTACAATATATAATTTGATATTCTCACTTTGTTGCTAAAAATGTTATTGTGTTTTTTTTTTAAATGCAAAATAATATTTTTTTGTTTGGTTTTATTCTTGTATATTATGCGCGTCACTGGCAAAATTGTTGTTCGGTTTTTTTCGATGGGTATTTTTTTTTTATCACGCGGAATAATATTACGCTTGGTGACGATTTTCGGCAGTATTTTTACTACACACAATAATAAATTATGATTTGATAAATATTCCAAAATTTAATTCTACCCGAATTATTGGTAGATATCAAAATATCATGATAATAATTTATGCGAACGCAAAAATAATATCACCTTGATAATAGGTATTTTTGTTACACGATTTTGATATGATTGTTAAATGTGCTAGATTTCTCGTTACCTTGTATTCGGTTATAATTTTAGACAAACAACATATATTTAAAAAATATTCGGAGTATTATATTCCTTTTTTGTAGGTATTTTTATTAAAATGCCTCTACAATTTGCCAATAAAAAATGCGTCTATTATTAATTTTTTTAAAAAATCATCAATGATTTTACTTTAGATTGTGCACTGATTTTATATATTTTTTACTAATTTTGGCAATAATTTTACATATTTTTAACTATTTTTTTTTTAGCAATGACTTTACATATATATATTTTTCAATGAAATTACTATATTTTTTACTGCACAACTGAATATTATTATAAAAAATTATTATTTTACTTAACTTTTTGTAGAATTCTTGCTTCTCTGGCATGTAATTTTTTATTTTTACTTCGTTTCCAACTTCCTTGGTTTTTTTTGGGTATTATTTTTTTTCGTCTAGTTTACTTGTTTTGTTTGGTTTGTCTCGTTTCATGAAAAAAAATAACATATATTATTAATAAACATATACATTTATATCTAAAAGAAATATCAGTTATGATACAAAAGTATTCAACAATAATATGGTTATATTACATATTTATATATGTCGCTTTTTATAATTAAATTTACATGTATTTATTTATATAATTATATCGAAGCATTTTTTAAAATTAATACGCTTCACACGGGGTTTGCGTAGGTATTATATTAGGCTAAATTAAATACAAAAAAATACGATTACTTCTGAATTCGTATAGAGTTACCCGTGGGATTCGATCTAGCCAGTCCTTTTTAACGACAAATTCAATTATTTTTTAATTTCTGGCTACCTGTTATGATTAATTCTTTAAAAAAAAAATATATATTATTTGTGAAATTATATAGGTAGATTATTAATGCACAAAATTATTTTGTTCCTTTTAACAATTTACCGGTTACAATAATTATCACAAATTGAGCACGTTTACTTGGCAACAAAAATATTTATAAAATAATCCAATTTAATACAAAAATAGTACACGAAATAATGCAATTTTTAAAATAATACATGGGGCTTACCAGTTTAAAACCTTTATTTTTTTATGTTAGATTATATGCTCAAATACAATTTCGGTGGTTACCAGTTTACTGATTGGTAACCATTGTGTTTTACTTCACGTTTTTGGTTTACCAGATTACTTATTGGTAACCAATTGTGATCAAATTCACGTGTTTTGGGTCACCAGTTTACCCTTTTTTAGGTGTACTCTCGTCACCTGTTTGGCTTTGGGCCCTCGGGATACCAAGTTACCTGATCTTGGTTACCGAGGACTGGGTTGTGCTGCCGATCAAGTTAGATAACCTGTCGGTGGTCACCCAGGATAGGCTATGCCGGTCTATATAGGCTTTAGGTATTTCAACCTGTTTGCCTATCCCCAAGCGAAGGTATTGTAATGACTGTGTAGGTACTTACCTAACACAGCACTACGTACATATAGATATTTAATATTACAGTAAAACACAGGTAATTAGATGGCAGAAATCAAAAGATAATTGGTGCAATTACTTACATGAATTTATTTGGATAAGTGACTCTAATACATTGAAAATAGTTGACTTAATAAATAATTATATTTTAAATTAGAATAATATACGATGATTACGCGGATTGAAAACTATGGGGTCGCAAGGACAGCGCGACCGCGACAACTGGAACAGGGTAGATCGAATGAACGCTCCCGGTCTGAGGCGTCTTTATATAGGGCTGAATCGTCCGGATTCAGACACTAGCGCGCGCCATATATATGTTACAACCACCTCGGAACAGGCCTGGCCTAGTGAGGTGGTACAAACCAACCCATAAACTTTGCTGGTTTATTTGATAATCATTTTGTACCATTACAATTTATTTATAAAACTGTATGTTTCCTTGATAAATAAATAAATAAATAAATAAATAAATAAAGAAATAAATAAATAAATAAATAAATAAATAAATAAATAAATAAATAAATAAATAAATAAATAAATAAATAAATAAATAAATAAATAAATAAATAAATAAATAAATAAATAAATAAATAAATAAATAAATAAATAAATAAATAAATAAATAAATAAATAAATAAATAAATAAATAAATAAATAAATTAAAAAAAAATAAAAAAATAAATAAATAAATAAATATATTTGATCTATAATAATTTTAATTTTTCTGATATTTTTTTTTGTACTTGTATTGTAATTTTGTATTTTTGGTATCAATAATAAAAAAAAATACATTCATTTAAATAAAAACTAATTTCATGTCAAACCATATATTGTTTACTTTCATACTGTTAATGTCAAACGCAATTGTAGGTACAACAAATAAGTAAAAATCAAATACGGAACATGTTATAGAAAAATACATAATTAAGTGTGAAATAATATAAATGGTACATACACTTTGCAACATGTGAAAAGAAAACTTTGTACCCCTTTGCATGATGTTTTTTTAAAGGTCTAGTGACCTTTCAAACTTAAAATGTAATGAATTACGGTCGAATTTCGACCCCTGAACGATAATTAGTTCAAATTATTCTATGTGTTACATGTGGGAATTCAACTACTAAGATCAAATCCTTTGATATGCTGAATATCACTATGCTTGTAATTAATTTTCACATGCTGATCACTTGGATCTTTGGTAGGTATTCTACTAATGAATATTTAAACTAGGTTTATAATGAAATTCATTATATTATTTGTGTATCATGCAAATATTCAACTTGTGTAGGCCAAATCATTTGATTATATCAGATCATCTTATAAACACTAATATAATAACATTTCTAAATTTTCTTTAAAATTAAATTATTTAAGATCTATTCATCCCTCAGTTGAGATCAAATGTCGTGTTCGAGGGAGGAGCACAGTCATTTGTGCGCTTCATTTATTTCAATAACAAATAATATTACTAAGAATAACACGCATAGATTTACATTAATATTACGTGAACTGGTGAACAGTTTACGGATGAATTCTCACCAATGGAGCACTCTAGTACACGCAAGCGCATACTGAGAACTGAGTGCCCCACTAGTATCATGTTCACCGTCCACGTTGTGACTGTTGTGAGTGCCCCACTAGTATCATATTCACCGTCCACGTTATGAAAGTGTACTGCATGACGTTTGATTTTTGCCTACCTTATACCTAAGGAACATGTCTTTATAAAATAATATCAATAAATTCGGTTGATTTATATTGCGACAATTTTGTGCATATCTAGCCTTGAGGGTGTTGAAAATTGATTAATTTGCATCATTGGCTGCAGTTAAATTTGGTTCTATTTCAGATCTTTTGTAAAAGAACACCTTTTACTTCTTTTCTAATTTTCGGATTAATTGAGGAATCCAACTCCATTGATTTTGGCTTTTGGCCCACATCAGCAAATACACGATCGCCTAATTTGATCGTAGGTAAAATAACAGTCTGCATTTTTTTTTGTATCTGAAGGCATGGAAATTATGGGTGGATATTGGATTAATATTGAGAGACTTTCGAGTATAGATGATAAAGGGTGAACGTGACGGAACTGCCCCCCAATGTCACGCTGTCATGTGCAGTTCATCCCTTTCAAGTAAACCTCAAAACCACAATATGGAAGTGCTCCGTAACTTCCATACATGGGGGACTGTGGGGGTTCGGAAAAACAGGATATAATATTTTTTTTGGCCATTATTATTAGATTTTTATGACATATTTATACAGTCCAAAATTGTACAACTAACACTTAACATAATCTGTATGTGAGAGATACGTTACCGATAGGATATTTAATATCAATCAAATATAGATAAACTGAAAAATGCATAGTTTTATTAATCAAAACGAAATTGACTATCAACTTCCTACGGAGACTCATCAATAATGATTAATATACAAGTTATATAAAACAACCATTGTTTCCAGTATATTTTCAACTTCTAATGACCAGAAAAGCTCGAATTGCGTGATTAATATTTTTTGACAAATTAATATCTTAATAGAGACGAAGTTGGAATATTACCTATAGGAGAACCGGAATATCAAGGCATCTACAGGGCATACGACCTGTCATCGGTTTTTTTAATTTTTAGCCCATACACAACGTTTATTAATTATGCCTTTTTATTGAATTCCTTTTTCAATCTAATTCCATGCCTTGATTTCCCGATTTTCCTATAATATTTCAACTTCGTCTCTATTGAGATATTAATTTGTCAAAAAATATCACTGACAGGGAAAATATCCAATATACAACCATAAAATATTCGATTAAGAAATATTTTTTATTAAATAGCAGAGTACTTAATGCGCAGGTCCATAGTACAAAATATTTATTATTTCTAGGAATATCTGACGTCAAAAAATAATCATTGTTGTTTATTATCAAATAGGTATAATATGTCATTTTGTGTCCGGTATCCGGTCAGTGTCGATTTGTGAGCAGTTTTATGGTCAATGTCAATTTGTGATCTGTACCGGTCAGTGTCAATTCGAGATCGGTATCCGGTCAGTGTTGATTTGTGTTCGGTATCCGGTCGTTATCAATTTTTCAAAAATGTTCTCTTTTTCTAGAAAACAAATTAATTGCTTTTGATGGCAGCAAAAAGGGTATGGATCAAGTATCAACTCTTTAAATCGGTGATTTTTGGTAGCAGCACCCAATCTCATGTGGACTTTCCGACATTGGAATTAATTTGATCCCACATCACAATCAAGTGAATGTAGGATGGATGTTTGTAGGTATCCTTTGGTGAATATAAAGAGGGGCACTCCTGTGTCGCAGTGGGCGGCGAAACCCGAGGTCTCCTACCCCCACTGGGGACTACATTATAATTGTAAATCACCTCCGATGCTTTGTGCAAGTACTAACTATGTATGTACCTACATAAATCTATATACCAACCAAATTTTGGTCATTTTCAATGCAGAGAAATATATGTGCAGTTCCAAATTTCCTTTCTCAAACAATGGTGCACATATAAATTGTATAGGAACGGAGATTGAAGATTAGATTCAGGGGGGCTACTCATGACACGTTCTTAATACTTTCTTAGCTTGACTTAATCTTAAAAACTGTATAAATCAGTACTCGATTATAATCCAATCTTAATATTTCATTACATTTAATCACGGGAATTTGTTAATATCAACGTTTAGTATGAAATTTTCAATAATTGTTCTATAAATTAATATTCCTATTCTGTTTATTTAACCTCAAAGATTGCTAAAGTCTGAAGCTGATCTTAATTTTACTGTTATCAACTTCATGAGTAGCCCTGCTGGTAAACTTTCGTAAATCAATTGCTGAAAAAACTTGTTTAAATCACTGTTTAAATTACGAATGCAAAGCAGACCTCTTCTATTATTTATATAGGTAACTAGCGGACCTGACAGATGTTTTCCTGCACGAATGTTGGCTTGCCTGTTATTAGCTGATTTAACAAACATAAAAATTGATGTGGATTACCTTATAAAAGAAAGCACGACACATGCGTGTATACCCACATATGAGTCCGTGTATTTGTTGCCTGTTATAGTATCGATTACCCGGCCCTGATGGGACACCAGAAAATGTACAAATAACTTAATAATTTCATAAAATATTAAAAATATGAAGACAGCGTTGAGAAAACATCAAGTTTTAATGGCATAACCAACATTGCATAATATTATGACATATCGAAAGCAATGTTGCCACTATTCAAAATGCATATTTCGAAAATATTTATAACGATTGATATTTTTATTATTATAAAATTTCTTTTTGTGAATCAAAACAATTCAGGGACTCACATAAACACACACAAAAAGTTTCATCAAAATCGTTTCAGCCGTTTAGGAGGAGTTCAGTGACATACACACGTACAGAAGAATTATATATAAAGATAAAACACTTTTTTCTTCATATCTAGTAACGAAGCATTACATAGTATAATACCTAAATTAAATAATTTTTCCCATATTTACCAGAATTATACTATTGTCATAAACTGCCTCACTAGGTTCTGAGGCAGTAAAAATATGTCTTCTTAGTTTGCATTTTTAATTGGTTGTTATGTTATTAATTTATGTTTTATGTAATCTTTGTCCATTTGTTTTATCCAAATATTGATGTCTCTACATTCAGAATGTGTTGTGAACCTCATTACTGAACTATGTGAGATGTTATTGTTGCCTGTTGTATTTTCGATAACCCAGCTCTTACGGGACACTCAAAAACAATAATAGATACGAGTGAAAACACTATTCTTAGCCGGTGCCTAGCTTCGAAACTAAAACAAAACAAAAGTAAAAAAAGTTTTGGTAAAATAAAACAGTAATATTTTAGACATTACCTAGTATCGGTCATCCAGTGACTATCTTCAGAGTGACAAAGAAAAAGATAAACATACTTTCAAAGTTATGCCCATCGGCAATAACGTGTTTGAAGGAAGACTTTGATGGTACGGTCCCATTATGAGATTACCACCGTGATATGACTAAGGATAGGTGCCGGAGACCAGACGGAATTTTTACCGTATATGTCCACTATCAAGAAAGGACTTAAAGAGTACTTCGTTCGGAGGATGTAGAAGAACTTGGAAGATGAAGACTGGGAGATTCAACTCGTTGACCAAGGCATATTCAGAAACTTATTTGACGAAATCGGTCGAAGAAGGTTTTTAACCCAGGTTTACTTGTTTGATAGTCCATCGCATTAACCACTAATCCATCTTATATAGGAACCAAACAATCTCTTTATGTATTGTATAAGTGTAGTATATATTAAACAATGAAATGACAAGGGGAATCCCTAGTATTTTGGACAGTTTTATTTACTTAACAACTCAATATTGGAGCGAAGGACGGACGTTTAGCTAACGATAGTTTAACTTTGAATAATTAAAACAACGAGGGTTTCCATTGATTGTTCACTATTTACTTAGTCAGTCATGACACTCTCAAACTGTTAGACATTTCATTCAAACTAATGGAAAGTTTTACATTAAACTTTATGTTGATTCATCATTCATTATTGCTTTGTTATTCTGACAAACTATCATTAATACATTAAATACTAGTTTCATGAAACACATAAGATCCAACTGTCAATAGCGATAATAGGTTTGTATAGTTGAAGAATACGCACCAAACTATAAATAAACTTAAAAACAAATTTTTGTATATTTGTTTTCTATAAAAAAACATTCCAGGGCTATGGTAAATAATTTCGGTGATATTGTATCAGTGGTGATATTGTATATTGTATCAGTGGGTATTATTCGGTGATATTGTATCAGTGGTGATATTGTATATTGTATCAGTGGGTATTATTCGGTGATATAGTACCCTAGCCCTGGAAAACATATTAAAAAGACTAAATTGGGAATACAAAGGATTAAAAATTGGTGGTCTATCTGAACCACCTTCGATTTGCATATTATGACTTTGTGCTTATCACCGACGACCTGGAAGAATTGAAAGGTATGATAAAGGAACTCCTTAATGCTTTCTTGGAAGTGGGCCTGAAAAAATATATCGAAAACCAAAATCCTGAGTCCATCCAACAGCAATTTGAAAATAAATAAAAACAGAGTTGAAGCCGTTGAAGATTACATATACCTGGGACACAAAATAAAATTGGGAAAGGATAATCAATTAGCAGAGATACCCAGACGAATTGGATTAGGTTGGGTGGCCTTTGGTAATCTCGGTCACATCCTGAAAAACAAAGACATTCCGATGAATTTGAAAAGAAAGGTCTTTGAGACATGTATCCTCCCTGGGCTAACATATGGATTGGAAACGATGACACTAACTGCCAATACTATACACAAATTGAAATGTACGCAACGAGCTATGGAACGTCAAATGTTAGGAGTGAGCCTCCGGGATAAAAAAAGAAATGAAGAAATCAGACGCCAAATAAAAGTCTTTGACATAGCAGACCGTGTTGCAAAGTTGAAATGGCAGTGGGCAGGATACTAAAACCCAGAATATTAAAATGGAGACCGTGGGAAAATTAAAGACCGGTAGGGAGACCACAAAAAATATGGGTCGACGATATTATTCCGGTTGCGGGAAGGGGTTGGCTGAGGGAAGCTCAAGACAGAGAGTGATGGAGTTCATTGGAGGAGGCCTACATCCAGCAGAGGAGAGATGGCTGAAGATATGATAGTATGGAGCTCAGTCCTTTTTTCCTACCCAGAATATGAAAACATAAGGTGGTATATATGAATGTTTGGAGATTAAGTATCAAACTATTAAGTCACCTTAGATATTGTGTATAAGCCACTGCCATACAAATTGTATGAAACGATGTCGTCACTAAATTCAATGTATTATAGAAAATTAATTTAAAATTAAAAATTGAAAATTAATTATTATTATCTAGTTGGGGTGTTTCGGCTTCATTCGATATTTTTGAAAACTTTGGAAATATATTTATTTATTTATTTGAATCTTCCTGTAGGTTCATATAATTAGTACACTGGCGGGCTTATTGCCTAATGCCAATTTCTTTCAACCAACCAGGGTAAATGTTAAATATTCAAAACAGTGTGTACTATGGCAATAAGGTAATCACATTACAAAATAAATAAAGATAGCAGAAGAAAACAAAAAAAAATAAGAACAATTCATAGCAAAGAAAAGAAAACTAAAGGATAAGGAGAGGAAGACGCAATTTAGCATTTTCTTGAAGATGTTTAGTCAGAAAGACGACGTAATATCAGGACTTAGACTATTCCATAGTCTAGCTGAATGTACTTCAAATGAAGGGCTAAAAAAATCAGTTAATCACATAAACATAGGCAGTTAAACACAATTTTATCACAAAAAATGTTTTTATTAATAAAAATGTTTGAGAAACTCTGGAACTTTTTGGAAAAAAATATATTTGAGATTTTGTATTTGTCTATACTTATACAAATTTTCAGCGTTCAAGCTTTTGAGAAATATGGAAAAATGAAATAAAAATTCAACGATGAAATTTGAATATTTATATATTTTTTTCCCTGTCGGGAGTCAATGGTGTTTTGTGATAAATTTTCAACATCTCAATAAACGAAGTTAACGAACCAATTTCTCAATAGATGGCGTAACTAAAAGGTTTCTTCATCATTTCATAGATGGCGATGGTGTTTTTCAATTTATTTTCAAACCTTAAGATTTTCATGCTTAAAATATATTGAATTTAAAAAATTGGATTGATAGGGATCTCAAAGAAGGCATAATTCGTGAACGTTGCGCATGCATATAAAGTGATCGCGTAAAGCAGCAGATGACAGGTCGTAAGCCCTGTAGGTGCCTTGAGTTCCTGGTTCTCCTATAATATTTCAACTTCGTCTCTATTGAGATGTTAAAAAACTGTCATTAAGTATCACTAACGAAATTATTTACAACTGGAATATTTTTCCATATAAGAATGGTCTGCGTGAGAAATAATATATCATCTGCTGGGAATCGAATCCAGAACTTCGGCAAAGATGTGCAATTTATTTATTTGACTATACGACTGGAAGCCTTTTACTATAAATAAACAACATATAGGTATAGTAATTACAGTATTTAAATAAAAAGTCTTTTACAATATTTTTAAAAAAGAAAATTGCAAATATCGATGATCTACAATGCAAATAAAAAAAGATTGGGTTTTGGTCAACGCTATACTTCTCACAACTAAGTCGCTCCACAGAGTATTCTAATTTTGTATGGAAAATTTTCAGTATTTTCCTGAAATGAGTTTGTTAAATTATTTTTGATTTAAATATTTTATTATAAAAAAACTTGACCTCTTATGTGCTAAACTGATATGCCATATTAGTATTATAAAATAAAAATACCTGAGCTTGGGGTCACTTTGAATTATTTGATTTTTTTTTTTAAAAATTTTTAGATTTCTCATCTAAAAATACATGTAACCACAAATTAAGACTTTGAAAAAAGGATCGGAATTAATTTTTAAGTTGTGTTAAGTCTATTGATATCATACGCATCTAGAGATACATACCTATACCACACTTATATGTATGATAAAAATTAGGTAAAATACATAAAAAAGATCTAAAAATGCGGTCTACATAGAAGGCGGTCTGTGGCAGAATAACACCTACACGGACCTACCGGTAAATAC